>CAJQZJ010001896.1:3845146-3922040 GCA_907164525.1 Lophiomys imhausi
TGTGTGTGTGTGTGTGTGTGTGTGTGTGTGTGTGTGTGTGTGTGTGTACAGACGTGCATGAAGACAAGAGTTAATCTGAGATACTGTTCAGATAGATTTCACTTTATTTTTGAGACACAGTCTCTTACTGGTGTAACAGTAAATTTTTATTTATACTTATATGTTTATTAATACTTAACAAATACCTAAATCCTAAAACCCAAATCCTAATTCTAAAACCTATAATGTAACTGAGAATATCTTAATGCCTAAAATGCTCTAATATCTATAAAAAACAAACACTTAACACTAACTTAAGTTTCTTAAAAGGATATTAATTCTCTCAGGTTAATTTTTGGCATGGATCTGTACTGTGGCTGGTTATTGGTTTGCAAATATCTAAGCAGACACGACTAGTTGACCACAGGGATTCATTTTCCCTCTCCCATGCTGGGATTATACGCTACCCCACCTGGGTGCTGCTTCTTTTTCATCCTCCTCTTCCCCATTTTCCCCTTTCTCTCTTCTCCCTGCTTCCCCTCCTGTTCCTTCTTGTAGATTCTGAGGATTAAATCACACCCTTATACCTCTGTAACTCTGTAGACTGAGCTGTTATACCTCCCTAGTCGAAGGAGTTTATGTGAAATGAAATGCAAAAGAGAAAAGGATGGACTATTCCAGGCATGAGGGGTTATGTGGGGGGGGAGGGGAAGTTTCGGGGCTCTCTTGTCTTTTCAGACTGGAAACAATTTCAGGCATTGGGAATATATGTTATATCTTACAGTTTTCATAAATGTGGCTTAACTGTTCATATTGTTTTGTATTGTATTTATTGTTATAAGAAAAAGAGCCTTTTGTTGGACTAAAAGAGGGGGGCTGTTGAGGGAAAAAAGATACACCAAACTGTGGTACATCTACACAATGGAATACTACTCAGCTATCAGAAACAATGAAATCATGCACCTTAAATTACAAAAACAAAAAAAAACCAAAAAACAAAACAAACAAACAGAAAACAACCAAAGCATATAGGAGGATGAGGGGGAAGAAGGTAGGAGGGTGGGAGCGGGAGGTGGGGAGGGAAGGGAATATGATTGTGATGTAACTTGAAGAAATAAATGATAAAAGAAAAATGTAGTTGGCTGGAAGTCAAAATCTTTATGTCAACATTTAACTATGTCTACGAAAGGAGACATATACGTGTAAGAAATCTCTTTGAAGGGCAGGAGAGATGCATTAGAAGTAAAACATGTTTGTTACCCTTGCAGAGGGGCCAAGGTTTATTCCCATCTTCTACATCAGATGGCTAATAACTGTCTGTAACTCCAGTTCCAGGAGAATCTGACACTCTTTTGGCCCCCCAAGAGCACCAGGCACAAATCTGGTGCATTTACATATGTAGAGTAAAAATACTCATCCATGTAAAACATAAATAAATAAATATTTGGGGGGGAGGCATTACTTTGATTTCTATATTATTGCCAATCAGATGTAGAAAAGAAAAAATTAACTGAGAGATGTAGAAATCACATAAAGAGAAAGTGAATGTGGATTTTAAAATATAGCAAATGGATATTTGTAGGATTAGGTTGACCAGGAATGATTTATAAAGACTTTCAAAAATCTTACTTTTCAATATCCTCCAAATAATAAAATATTTAATTTATACTTAATATAACTGATATTTTTGATGAAAATATCAGTAAAGGTAAAACACAGCTGTGGATAATTAATATTATTTTCCATATTTATCTCTACTCACAAATGATGGTTCTTCAAGCCATCATGAGCAGGACTCCCTGGAGTATAAATGGGTTTAAATATAATGTGTTTAAATTGCTAAAATTCTGCATTTCTCAAGAAAGCAAAAGTTCCAGCATTTTTACTAGATGTTTTCCCCACATTGCACTTTAGAAGCTAGTCTTGTACAATTTAATCTTTCAAAGACTCCTTCTGCTGATAAACTACAGAGACTACATGTGGCTGATTTGACCCAAACCTTTCCGTTAATAAATATGTGAGGGAATATTATAGAAAGAAAACTCAGTCAGGATTCTCATAGAAGGTTTCTCCTGATGGGTAAAAATAATAGTGGTGCTTGACTTGCTTTTTTTATCTAGGGGCAGATGATGTCCTTGCCAAATATCTTTTAGCAGAGCTCTAGTTGGACATACACTTCCCAAAGATAAGCAAAGTAAGAAAAGAAAGGAATATTGGGCAAAATAAAATGAGGGAAAGCTATTTCCAACAGCATTTTGAATAACAACATAGAAATGTTTGCATTTATCAGACATAATTTAAGTGACTTTTTAAAGCAGAAAGATAAACTTCAGGATAGTGACTGCCAACATGGTCCAAAGGGCTTTCATTTAAACTTTGTGTTATTTATTTGTGTTCTATACTGGCAAAGTCCCATTTTATCTTTTTTTTGGCCAGGAGGCTAAACCTAAAAATAAAGATTTTTCTCCATATGTTTAAGGAAATGTGCTTTAACTTGCTGCCGGCATTATCAAGACAGAGTAAAATAATAGGCTATTCTGCATATGCCTGTTAAGTAGGTGGATTTTATGCCATTGTGGGAAAGTTCTTGGGAGGTTACTACTGATGCTAATTATGATCAATTATTCTCAATTATTTTTTCATCTCCAGTTTATCGCTGTTTCTCATTGTTGAGAATGCTCACTGCTGTTCAACAAGAAACAAAAATGAAAGCACAAAACCAGAAAACTTTCAGGATCCCTACTCTGGAAATGTAGATAAAATATCTATATTTTGTTTATATAATTTCTCATTAAGAATTGATTGCCATGCAAGACTTCACAGTTCAAAAACTAAACTAAAAGGCTACATATTTATATACAACAGGCCCCCAGGCTAGAAAGGCTATACCTTACTACACCTGTCAGACCTTCCACCATTTAATGAGACTCCACCCCCTTGGGAGGAGATATTATTCCTCTTACCCAAGGGAACTCTGAGATTTGAGCCTCAGGCATTTCCCATTAACCCTGACCCAGGAGGGGCTAGGCCTGGCTCTGGTATCCATGGGAGGAAGGCGATTTAAAGGAAATTGGGAGGGCAATAGCAGAGGATGGGCCTGGTTCTCCTTGGGCGGAGACTGTCCTACAGGGGTTGGCTCCATCAGCCATGCACCCCACCTTTAAACTAGAGGT
The DNA here is from genome assembly GCA_907164525.1 of Lophiomys imhausi. NCBI lineage: Eukaryota > Metazoa > Chordata > Mammalia > Rodentia > Muridae > Lophiomys > Lophiomys imhausi. Next base: position 3,848,299 of record CAJQZJ010001896.1, read on the forward strand.
GGGATAATCTCCAGCCCTGTTAGCCCAAGGAGGAAAATCAATATCCCAAAGGACAATTAAATTATCTAAAGGGCCCTTCCCTGGTTGCAACTCCACACGGAGGCCTCCTAAGCACACCCGTGAGGCACCCAGGGCTAATTGGACGGTTCCCATCGTCCCAGAGGTAAGGCCCAAAATGGACATTACCATTGCAGGAAAGAGGTTCTGTTGCCTGATAGATACTGGTGCTGACCGGACTGTGTTAAGAAAAGAGGAAGTCCCTCACAGCTGGAAACTTGCCCCCCTCTCCACTAACCCCCCCACCTTCTGCCCTCAATCTCAGGAGTAGGGGTGAACACCTGGTAAGAAGAAAGCTAGGACTGGCTTCTATGGAAGGATGTGGATGGATCCACAGATGAGGTTAGACCTTTGGTTGTTTCAGGGCTCAATGCAAACCTGTTAAGTCGGGATATCTTGGGCCAGGCAGATGCCTACATTACCACAGATCATAAAGCCTTTTATGATGACATTTTGGATGAGAAGAATCACAGCAGCTGCTGAGGGAGTGACAGGCAATTTGGGAGAAGCTGCCCCAATTCTGAAGGCCACTGCTCCCCGGGTACCCCTCATTAAGTGGACCCCCAATCTGTGTGGAGCAGTGGCCCCTCCCTTTGGTTAAGTTAAAGACATTAAAAGAGCTTGTGGATGAACAGTTACGACTGGGACATAATCAACCATCCATTAGTCCATGGAATACTCCCATGTTTGTATTTAGGAAGAAGTCTGGTAAATGGAGAATGTTACAGGATCTTAGAAAGATTAATAATCAGATGATCATACTAGGTATGCCCCTGCAAGGGCTCCCTTTGGAATGGATACCTGCAATTCCAAAAGGTCTTCATTTACTAGTTATTGATATTAAGGACTGCCTCTTCTCCATTCCCCTACAACCTCAGGACTGTGAGAAATTCGCCTTCTCTGTGCCTTCCCTCAATTTTGGGGGCCTGATGAGCAGTATGAATGGAGGGTGCTTCCCCAGAGCATGGCCAATAACCCAGCCTTTTGCCAAAATTATGCTCAGGCCCTCCTTAAACCTGTTCAAGAGCTAAAAGATATTACATTGTATGTTTATATGAATGATATCCTCCTTGGTTCCTCTTCCCCGGAAACACTGGACAGGGCATACAAGGTTTTACAAAGATGATTGACTGAGAGAGGCTTACATATTTCCTCTGATAAGGTTCAGACTCTCACCCCATTTCAAATATTGGGATCACAGTTGTCCCTGGAGGGTGTGAGTCCTTTAAAGCCCCAGCTCCATATTTCAGACTCTTACACCTTAACAGACCCCAGAGGGTGTTAGGGAAGATCAATTGGCTCTGACCCTGGATACTTGTGTCCAAGGGACAGTTGTTACCCCTCTTTGAGCTCCTAAAAGATAGACAACCAACAGACATCATAACTTTGGGGCCTGCCCATGAGGCTGCCTTTCAAGTTGTTCAAAAGGCTCTTGACAAAGCTGAACTAGCTCAATATGACTCTCAGTGTTGCTCTGCTTATGTCCTTGGTTGTTCAGAGGCGTCAACCATTACATTGGGTTTATGCTGCTTTGGAAGGTACACCCAGGGTCTATGCCTCATTGGACCAGGTAACTGACTTAATAATAAAGGCTGGGGACATCATGTTGTGCCATTAGGTGCATGACCCAGACAAGATTGTAGTTCCTTATCGATTAGCAGACTTTGAGTGGGGTTGAAGGAATAATGACAGGCTGGCCCTATCTCTTGAGGGATTCCTTGGAAAGCTAGACTGCCATTATGGGTCATATAAATGGGTTACTTTCTTTAAAAACCTGGATTGGAGGACTCCTCAATTATTCAAATTTAAGCCAATTATGGGGCCCTCAACATATTTACAGATTGGGATAAAGAAAGGGCAACTGTGGTCATATTTCAGGATGGTGACTACTCAAAGATATGTACACATCCATGTGAGGGTTCTGCTCAGTTTAAAGAACTGTTTGCAGTTGTCCTAGCTTTATCCAAGGTCCCTCAATCTATGAACTTGTTCCCTGCAGCCAATATGTGGTAAATTTGCTTCCTGGACTGCCGCGATCCTATATACTTATTTGTCTCGATTGATACTTCCTCTCATGCCTGTTGGGCCACTGCCCATACAGGTAAAAACACTAAACATGCACACAGCCATTTTTTTTTTACAATGTTTTGCCACATTAGGCCTACCTTCAGGTAAAAACAGGTAATGGACCATGCTTCGTTAGCATTGCCCTTCAAAACTTCTTTCACCAATGGCAGATTAAACATACTACAGGAATTACTCATAATCCTAGGGTACAGGCAATTGTTCAGAGACATCACCAAAACTTAAAAACCCAACTACAAAAACAAAAAGGGGGAATGAGCCCCCATCAACAGCTTGGGTTGGCATTGTTTAGTTTAAATATTCTAAATTTTTCAAAAATTGAGACTCTTTCACATTTCCAAAAACATTTGTCAATTCAAGTTCATAAAATAGACATACGTGTAAAATGGAAAGATCCTGCCACAGGCTTGTGGAGGGGACCTGACCCGCTTATAATAACCATGGAACGAAGATTTGGATGTGTGTTCCCAATAGGAGAACCATGCCCTAGTGCCTGCAAGGAACCTTAAATTTCTCCCACAGAGTGGGAGGTCCCTTTCACCTGAAGATGCCGCCACATTGGCTGAAACATATGATCAATAAGGAGAGAAAGGCTCTCTGGTGGCTTCAAAACCACATGGCCAGATTTGGCCAAAGTTCCCACAAGAGGAGAAACACCTAATGCAAAAAGTTCCAGGACTACAAAAGAGCTCCTGAGAGGCTATTTTTCATCTTGTCCTCCAGAGGCTGGTGTGCCTGGTTTGGCTGTTCATTGGAGGGTCACGGATCCCACAGGTGAGAATGAAAGGAGGCAGAGGCAGGAGGATCACGTGTTCGAGGGCAGCCTGGACCATCCCTTCTGGACAGAAGTCCCCAACTCTGCCTCTGCCACAACCGTAGCTGCTATGACCCTGACATGAACTAGTGCTATGGCTAAACCCCTCCAGACTGTCATCCATGATGTCTCTGGGATGCAACAACAGCAACTTACCCTGGCCAATCATCTTACCCGGGGAACAACAAGAGATCACCTTGATAATCCTCAATATAGAGTAAATCCTACTGCTGTGATTGCTAATTTGTCTACATATATGAAAGGGTCTTGAAATGGTAAGTGTTTACAAATGTCAAGATTGCTACTTAATGATATTGTAAAATTTAGTGATGCTAGGGTTCTGATTATTTCTACTACCACCTTCTTTCAAGATGTCCAGAGTCAACTGACTTCATGGTTTTGATTGTCTAATCAGACATTGATGGGGTTAATTCTTGTTTATGCTTTAATGGTTTGGGGGCTATATCAGTACTGGAGGCACTACCAACAAAATGTACAACCAAGTCACAAGCTGGTAATGCTTGCTCACATTATTAAGGAGGTTTTCCTTAACAGGGTCCCCCCACAACCCGTAGATTAACATGGTCCTTAACGAGGCCATGAGGCGTTTCAGGGATGATGAGCACTCATAAAGGATGATGAGCACAACACCTGTCCATCCCTGTTCTTTCCCTTCACTGCTGACGAGCAATGGGCTAGAGGCTGGTCTCTCTCTCACCGAGTCTCTCCCCTTGAGAGTCTCTCCCCATCCCTGTTATTTAAATAAATAAAACAGGGGGAGATGTGGGGACCTGGGAAATGGAGGCTTATGAGAAATGCCTCGTGGCTGAGAAAATGAAAGTAACTTGTGGCACTGGCAGGAAGATGCCAGAGAGGAGTTAAAGCCCTATCGTGGGTATAGCCAATTGGGTGAGCAAGACTTCTGTACTCCTGACAATGCATGATTATCATGTTACCAGGCTATGTTATGTGATGTAATAGGATGACCTTTAATGTGATTGGCCCATGTAGCCTCATGTGGAAACACCCATTTAGTTCTGTATATAAGCTAAGGGATGAAATAGTAAAAATGGATAATGCTAGACATTACCCCTGTCGCATCTGTTTGTCTTCTGAGTGAAGGCTGGAGAGTTGTGCAGGTAGCGCACTCACCTTTTCCCTGGGACCCTCTTATGTGGTGATTGCGCTATAAGGGCCCTGCTCCTCTCTCTTGCTCTTGTCCTTGCCTCCTTCCTCTCTCCCAACTTCTTCCCTTGGATTCCACTTCCAAAGCACAGTAAGCAAATGAACATGCATGTAAAAATTTCTGCACCTGTGTACAGTCATACACATTTAACTGCATATATTTAGCTCCCAACAAAATTGCTTAATTTCACATTTGCTAGCTCCCCAGAGATATCCAGGATTCTGTTTTGTGGGTTTTCCCCCATTGAAGGGTGATATTCTCCCACAGATATTACACAAGAAGCAGCCCAATTACCAGTGAATATCCACAACCACAGGCTTAGAAAATGAATCAGTGCCAAAGTTATCACCTCCCCCAAGCTGAGTTACAGGTTCGCATCTCCAAATGTGAAATGCCTGGCAAAGACCTGTGCCTGTTGTTTTCTCGATTTAAGCTAAGAAAATAGTACCTGGAAACAGAGAAAAGATCTTCCAAATAATGAAGCGAGGATAACAGAAGACTGTCAATGGCACTAACTGTAAAGCTTCTGTTATTTACAACCATTATCTGCTGCTGTCCCTTTGATTTTCTTTGTAGTGAGTGTAGGGGCCGAATATATATCTCAGAGTGATGCCTACCTTCGAGGCTGGAAATATTGACTAAGTAAATGTCATCAGTAGTTTCCCCCTGCTACAGAATAGCACACACACCTACAATCTTCCAGATGTATACATGAAGCACAGAAACATTAAAATAATTAGCAATTTATAATTATAAAAAATCTACTAAAATGCTATGATACACATTAAATATTTCTCATAAAGATATATTTCTTATGCATGTGGGTACAAGGGTCTATGTGGGTGCATGTACTTATATGTAGATGTTCATGGGGATGCCAGAGGTCAGCCTCAGTTGCTGCTCATCAGTTACTGACTATTTTCTTTCTAGGGACAGTATCTCTCCTTGTTGCCAAGCAGGCTTGCATGGCTGGTCAGTGAGCCCCAGGGATCCACTGTCTGTTTCCAAACCCTGGGGTGCAAGCACAGCCCACTACACTGGTCATTTTTTTAAAAGTGGTACCCTAGTTAGGACTAACTATCAAATTGACAGAATCCACACTCACCTAAACAGAAGAAAAAATACTCTCAAATAATTGATTGCTTTTATCAGGTTAGTCTATGGATATTTTTAGGAGGTCTGTGAAAACTAGCCTGCTATTGAAGATTATATAAGGATGCTAGATGAGAGTCAACCTTTTGGTGAGCCAGGGAATGACCCAACAAGTAGTATCTTCACAGCTCTGATTTCTGACTACTGGTTTCTCCCTTATATTCCTAACCTGACTTCTTTGATGATGGATGGTGACCAAATAACTCCTTCCTACCCCAAATTTGCTTTTGTAAGAGAGTTTCATCATAGCAACAGAAAAGAGATTAGGACACATAGGTTATGAAAATTAAACTCTGGACCTCATTGCCTACATGCAATGCACTGGACTGAGTAAGCTATTTCCTCAGTCCCAAATTTACACACAGACACACATACACAGGCATGCACACATGAACACACACGTACACACACACACGTGTGTGTGTGTTTTAAAACAAAATATCAGAATTCTAATATGCAGCAAAATGTAAAAATAATTACTAAAAGTTATGCACATTGAACATTCATTTGCATTTCTCATATGAACCAATATCCTTTCACATAACTAAAGTGCAACATGCATTTAGAACCTGTAAAAAACTCGGAATTTTCAAGAATGTTTATAAATGTTACTTCTCTCATCTATATGATGGAATACTTAGTCTCTTGCTGGAGTACATAACAGAATACTTAACACACAATTTAAAAGATTAATTTAGTCTCCCAGGGAATGGAGGAGTATGATGAGGCTCAGAGCATCATTTCCATGGGCAGGAATAGCAACAACCACTTGTGTTCAGTTTTTTTTTTTTATATTGATCTCTGTTTTGCTCACTTTGAGATATCAACATGTGGGAATGTTGACACCCACACTCAGGGTGAGTCTCACTGCTTCATTTAAACCTTTCTTAAAGTACTTTTACAGAGACTTGCCTATTAGAACATTCTAATTTCTGACAAGGTGACATTCAAGATTGCTCATCACAGTTCCCAAAAAGTGCCATCAGCAAGAGAATACATATTCAAACATAAGAGCCTAGTGGGGACATTTTATATCCCAAATATGACAATATGCATCAAAGGCATCAAAAGCACATGAAACATCTTATCTATATAGTTTAATTAATTAATATAATTTTAATTAAATATTAAATTTTCTTGATCTAGTTTGAAATTATGTATTTAATGTATTTAATATTATTCTGCTGCATGACTATTGGATAATATTTTTTCCAAAAACACTAAAATTTTTGAAGAGTGTTTATAAACACAAAGATATCATTTTAGAAGGTTTTTCTTTTAGCACACAAAAATAAACTGTAAAATTGAAATATTTTGACATGAAAAATCAGATATTGCAATAAAAAAACACAAAGGTATGCTTTCAAACTTTGACAAATAAGAATATTGTATTTTGTGTCTTCAAGACAAACAGCCATGTGCAGCTTAAGAATTCAGTCAATGAAAGACTGCATATACTTTAGTGTGCCATGCTTGTAGCTGGCTATGCTATCTCGGGCTAAGTAACCATACTTCTTTTTCTTTTAATAATTTATTTTTTATTTCTTCAAGTTACATCTCAATCACAATCCCCTCCCTACTCCCCCCTCCAGTCTCACCCTTTCACCTTCCTCCCCCTCAACCCCAATCCTCTTCCTTTTTTCTTTTTTTTTCAGTTTAAGGTATTTCTTTTTCGCCCAACAGCTCTCTTTTTCAGTCCAACAAATGGTTCTTTCTCTTATAACTATAAATACAATACAAAACAACAGAAATAAATAGGCCACAATTATGAGAGTTTTATGGCTTAGCATACATTCCCAATGTCCAGTCCATATGTATTTGGCACCTGACTTTAACATTCTACTATCTAACCATCTCCATGAGTTTAAAGTTCTATATCTAACTCAGCTTTCATACTAACTTGCCTCACAATTTTAAAAATATCTTCTTAGATCCAGAACACCCTCTTGATTCCTAAACAACTCAAAATTTAACTATGAGACTCTAGCTGTCTATTCTTCAACCACCTCAGAGACCTGAGAGGGATAAATATATCTGATTATATAGGAAGTGCAGGGCCCGCAGCTTCCAAAACTAAGAAATGACATACCAGTGGCTGCCTGGACAGGTCCCATTTTCTCTCCATACATTATAGCCTCAATCTTCAGCCGTTTGGCCCTGTTTCTCTGACAGACATTGATTGTAGAGCAGGAATTATGAAGGACTTACCTACCCTGTCTTGGCAGAGCTAGGCTGTCGACTTACCTGCTTCCAGGTTTTGCCCTTTTTGGACAGCAAGTCTGCCTACAGTTGAAGCAAGGGGTTTTTCTTGCCAAGAGAAAGGCTTACCACCAATTCAACCATCTCCCACTGGAGATTCTTCGATGCTCATCTTCTACTTGGGGTAGAATAGGGGTGCTGTCAGGAGCTGACATGTCTCGATATCAAAAAATCTTAAGTTAAGAAAACATCTTTGAATGCCATATTCTGCAGATCTCTTGAGGTTTTTTTTTTTTTTTTTAAAGAGCTGGGCATGGTGGTGCACGCCTTTAAACATTTATTTATTTATTTATTTATTTATTTATTATGTACACAGTATTTGCTCTACATATATGCCCGGGCAGATCTCAATGTAGATGGCTGTGAGCCACCATGTGGTTGCTGGGAATTGAACTCAGGACCTTGGGAAGAACAGCCAGTGCTCTTAACCTCTGAGCCACCTCTCCAGCCCCTCTTGAGGTTTTTGAAGATGCCCTATCTATCTCTTATATTTAGATAAGCAAATGTGGCTTATCTCTTAGCAATTTGATTTCTGAGTAGCTTAGAAAATAACTGTGATAGACTGTCATAGTAACTAACAAAATGACACTCTTGCATGACTATTAGTTTCCATTTCTTAATTATTCTAAACAGTTTATGACGATTAGTAGCAAGAGGCCAAAACTTTACATTTCCTTTTTAAGCATTACTTGGTACAATACCTTTAAGAAGTGTTACCCTTAATTTTGTATTAATATACAAAGATCAATACCAATGTGGCCAAATATAATCTTAATTTTGTATCAATATACAAACATCAATATCTATGTAGCCCAATACAATCTTAATTTTGCATCAATATACAAGGGTCAATATCATTGTGGCCAAATATAATCTTAATTTTGTATCAATATACAAAGATCAATACCGATATAGCCCAATACAATCTTAATTTTGCATTAATATACAATGATCAATACCAATTTAGCCAAATATAATATCAATTTTGTATCAATATTCAAAGGTATAAGGCCATATTCAATAATCTGTCCTTTTTCTTGATCTTTCCTATACTATGTCTATGTCCCATTTTTTCTCAAGTCTGTTCACTCCTACATAGGAGAGAAAGAAGGATACAGAAAAGAAAAAGAAAGAAGTCCCTGGGTCTAACCTCCTTTAACAAGAACATTTAACAGCTTGTAGTCTCTTCGCCTAAATAACAAAATTTTCTATTATCCATCAAATAACCAAAGGGGGGGTGGAAACACCCTCCCCACCTTCTGGAGATGGGACGTTGTTCTCTTAAAATGACTTCCTGCTGATTTGGGACATAGTAAACCTGTTTGGGGCCCAAATAAGAATGGAAAAATGGTTAAAAATGTTAATAGAATCATTTGATGTTCAGTCCTTTTGTGCTCAGCTATTTAGATGTCCTAAAAAGTTCATAGACAGAAGCTGATCTTCTGGACCTTACTGAAGTTCTGGCTGGCACAGTCTGTGGAGCTCAACGATCTTAGCAATCTTGAGTTGTTGTGGTTGTAGACTTTTGAGGAAATAGCTATTGAGGAAGTCTGAAAGGCTGGATCATCTGGGCCACTCATCTTCTTTGGTGTCTGATCTGTTTTCTGCTGAGGTTTCCATTGTCCAGTTGTCCCTGGATTCCTTGAATGGATGCTTTAAATCTCCTGGAAAGATAAGAACAGAGCCCTGCCCTAATCCTAACTCTGGGACAATTAACCTTTTTTTTTTGGGGGGGGAGGGGGTCAGGTAATATTTTTCCTGAAGCAAATTTGGTTTTTTTTGACAATATATAAAGTATTACCTTTCAATCTGGATTAAAGAGGAAATTATTTTGATATTTTGGAGCTAAACAAACCTTTAGTGTATATATTTTGAGATCTCAAAGGACAATTTGTTTTAATTCCAGCCTGCCATCTGTAAGTAGCTTTTAAACTTAAATCCTTCCAAATCCTATGTGCCTGTCTCTGCATTCTATGTATTGGGATCAAAGACCTGTGGTTCCCAACTGGTGGGATTAAAGATGTGCTCCACCACCCCTAGATCGAAGTTTTTCTCTATTTAGAGATTGTTTTGTATCAGGCTGACCTTGAGCTCTGAGATCTGCCTGTTTCTGTCTCTAGTATGTTGGGATTAAGGGTGTATTCTTCTGGAATGATGGGATTAAGGGTGTGCTCCATCACCACCCTGTTCCTTGTAACTCTAGAATTTATAAGACAACTAATTCTATAGTGATCCTCCTGTCTCTGCTGGAGATAAAGGCATGGGCTAACACCACACCTTTCATGTATTTTACCTTAGCTCTAAGTTTTTTCAACTGTTGGCAGTTTGTAAAACCAGGTTGAACAGCTGTAACCTTTAATTTACTTGCAGTGTTTTAAACGTGTTACCTGCTTTTTAATGCCAAACCATGGAAATATCCTATACCTCTACAAAAAAAAAAAAATTTTTAAGCTGCTATCAAGGTTGTATAATTTATGTGGCCACCTGCAGTCTAACATTCTAATCTGAAATTAAGGCCATTTTCCTTTCATGCCAGGAAGGCAAGTATACCTTTGGTAAATTATAGTTTGAAAATTTTTTATTGTATTTTTACTATATTTTTTAAGCTTAGTAAATATTTTCTTTAAAAAGTATTATTTGCTTCTAGAACATAGTTTCCTCCCTCCTCCCCTCCTGGCCCCTTCCTTCCTCTCTTTTTTCCTCTCACTCCCTCCCTCCCTCCCTCCTTGTTCCTCTACTTGGTACTCTCCTTCTCCTCAGATGAGGTAGGACCTCACATATCATACTCCCTCAGATCTTGCGTCATGTGAGGGCCAAGAGCTTCCACTTGTACTGGAGCTTGATAAGGCATACCATCTAGGGTGTGGTGTTCCACTAACCTGAACCAGATTCCATGACTCATTGGTGGGTAGAATTTTTCCTAGGATAGATATGCTAGGTTCCTATCTATTTGGGTGTGTGGGTTGTAGGATAGTTATCCTGTGATGTATGGTTAATATCCATTTATAAGGGAATACATACCATGTTTACCTTTCTGGGACTGCATCAGCTCACTTAGGATGAGCCTTTCTAGTTCCATCCATTTGGTTTTAAAATGCATGATTTCCTCATTTCTGATAGCTGTGTAGTATTCCATTGGGTAAATGTACCACAGTTTTTTTATCCATTCTTCAGTTGAAGGACCTCTGTATTGTTTCCAGTTTCTGGCTATTACAAATAAAGCAGCTATGAACATTGTTGAGGCAATGTCCTTGTGGTTTCATTTTGAATCTTCTGGATATATGGCTGGGTCCTGAGTTAGATCTATTCCAAATTTCCTAAGATAATTTCCAAACTGGTTGCACAAGTTTGCAGTCCCACCAGCAATGGGGGAGTGTTCCCCTTTCTCCACATCCTCTCCAGCATGTGCTATCATTTGAGTTTTTTTTTAAATACTTTATTTTTTTTTCTTCAAGTTACATCTCAGTAACAAACCCCTCCCTATTCCCCCTTCCTATCCCGCCCTTCCACCCTCTTCCCCCCAGAAGTTTGCCCTTTCAGTCCAACAGATGGTTCCTTCTCTTATAACAGTAAGTATTATACAAAACAATAGATATAAATATGCCACATTTATGAGAGTTAAATGGCCCAGTATACCTTCCCAATGTCCAGTTTATACATATTTGGCCCCTGACTTGAACATTCTACTATCTAACAAACTCCATGAGTTTAAAGGTCTATATGTGACTCAACATTCATACTATCTTGCAACACTTTTAAGAGTATCTTCTTAGATCTATAACACCCTCTTGATTCCTAAACAGTTCAAAATTTAACTATGAGACTCTAGCGGTCTATTCTTCAACCACCTCAGAGACCTGAGAGGGATAAATATATTTGCTTATATAGGAAGTGCAGGGCCTGCAGCTTCCAAAACTAAGAAAGAACATACCAGTGACTGCCTGGACAGTTCCCATTTTCTCTCCATACATTCCAGCATCAATCTTCAGCCTTTGGGTCCTGTTTCTCTGACAGACATTTGTTGTAGAGCAGGGATTATGAAGGATTTACCTACCCTGTCTTGGCAGAGTTAGGCTGTCGACTTCCCTGCTACCAAGTTTTGTCCTTTTTGGACAGCAGTCTGTCTGCAGTTGGTGCAAGGGGTTTTTTCATGCCAAGAGAAAGGCTTGCCACTAATTCAACCATCTTACAGTGGAGGTTCTTCGATGCTTATCTTCTACTTGGAGTAGAATAGGGGGTGCTGTCAGGCGCTGATATGTCTCAATATCAAAAAAAAAAATCTTGATTTAAGAATTTAAGATAACATCTTTGAATGCCATATTCTTCAGATCTCTAGGGGTTTTTGAAGATGCCCTATCCATCTCTTGTATTTAGATAAGCAAATGTTGCTTGTCTCTTAGCAACTTGATTACTGGGTAGTTTAGAGAATATCTGTGATAGACTGTCATAGTAGCTAACAAAGTGACATGTTTGCATGACTAGGAGTTTGTTTTAACTATCCTAGACCGTTTTAGACGGTTGGTATCAAGAGGTCAGAGCTTCACATTTTATTTTTAAGTATCTCTAGGTATGATACCATTGGGAAGCGTTACCTTTAAATTTGTATCAATATACAAAGATCTATTCAATTGTGGTTAAATATACTCTTAATTATGTATCAATATACCAAGATCAATGCCTATGTAGCCCAATATAATCTTAATATTACGTCCATATGCAAGGGTCAATACCATTGTGGCCAACTATAATCTTAATTTTGTATCAATATACAAAGATCAATACCAATGTAATCCAATACAATCTTATTTTTGCACAATAAACAATGCTCAATACCACTTTAGCCAAATAAACTACTAATTTTGTATCAATATACAAAGGTATAAGGGCATATTCAATAATCTGCCCCTTCTTCTTGGACCTTCCTCTGCTATGTCTATATCTCATTTTTCTCAAGCCCATGCACTCCTACATAGGAGAGGAAGAAGGATACAGAAAAGGAAAAGTAGGAATTCCCTGGGGCTAACCTCCAAAACCCATTAAGACAGGACCATTTATCAGCTTGTAGTCTCTTTCCCTACATACCAGAGTTTTCAGTTATCCTTCAAATAACCAAAAAGAAGGGCGGAGAAACACCTTCCCCACCCTCTGGGCATGGGACGTCGCTCTCTTAACATCTCTTTTGATGTTAGCCATTCTGACAGGTGTGAGATGGAATCTCAGAGTTGTTTTAAGTTGTATTTCCCTGATGACCAAAGATGTTGAACATTTCCTCAAATGCCTCTCAGCCTTTAGATTCCTCTTCAGTGAATTCTCAGTTTAGTTCTGTACCCCATTTACTGATGGGGTTATTTGATTTTTTTGGTGTTTAATTTCTTCAGTTCCTTATATATTTTGGATATTAGCTCTCTGTCAGACGTTGGGTTGGTGAAGATCCTTTCCCACTCTGTAGGCTGCCATTTTGTTCTAAGGATAGTGTCCTTTTTCTTACAGAAGCTTTTCAATTTTATAAGGTCCCATTTATTGATTGTTTGTTTTAGTGCCTGAGCTATTGGTGTTCTATTCAGGAAGTTGCTACCAGTGCCAATGAGTTCAAAGCTTTTCCCCACTTTCTCTTTTATTAATGTTAGTGTGTCTGGATTTATGTCGAGGTCCTTGATCCACTTAGACTTAAGTTTTGTACAGGGTGATAAGTATGGATCTATTTGCATTCTTCTACATGTTGTCATCCAGTTAGAACAGCACCATTTATTAAAGATGCTTTCCTTTATCCATTGTATGTTTTTGGCTTCTTTATCAAAAATTAAGTGACCGTAGGTGTGTGGGTTTATTTCTGGGTCTTCAATTCGATTCCATTCGTCAACTGGTCTGTTGCTATGCCAGTACCATGCTGTTTTTATTACTATTGCCCTCTAGTACAGCTTGAAATCCGGGATGATGATTCCTCCAGAGGTTCTGTTATTGTACATGATTGATTTAGCTATTCTGGGTCTTTTGTTATTCCATATGAAGTTGAGAATTGCTTTTTCCAGACCTGTAAAAAATTGAGTTGGTATTTGGATAGGAATCACATTGAATCTGTATATTGTTTTTGGTAAGATTGCCATTTTTATTATGTTGATCCTACCTATCCATGAACAAGGGAGATCTTTCCATCTCCTGATATCTTCTTCAATTTCTTTCTTCAGGGACTTGAAGTTCTTAACATTCAGGTCTTTCACTTGCTTGGTTAGAGTTACGCCAGGTATTTTATATTATTTGTGGCTATTGTGAAGGGTGTTGATTCCCTTATTTCTTTCTCAGCCCATTTATCTTTTGTGTAAAGAAGGGCTACTGATTTTTTTGAATTGATTTTATATCCAGCCACCTTGCTGAAGAAGTTTATCAGCTGTAGAAGTTCTCTGGTGGAATTTTTGGGGTCACTTATGTATACTATCATATCATCTGCAAATAGGGATACTTTGACTTCTTTCTTTCCATTTTGTATCCCCTTGATCTCTTTTAGTTGCCTTACTGCTGTAGCTAAAACTTCAAGTACTATGTTGAAGAGATATGGAGAGAGTGGGCAGCCTTGCCTTGTCCCTGATTTTAGAGGAAATGCTTTAAGTTTCTTTCCATTTAGTTTGATGTTGGCTACTGGCTTGCTGTAAATTGCCTTTATTATGTTTAAATATGGTCCTTGTATGCCTGATCTCTCTAAGACTTTTAACATGAAAGGGTGCTGTATTTTGTCAAAAGCTTTTTCAGCATCCAATGAGATGGTCATGTGGTTCTTTTCTTTCAGCTTGTTTATGTGGTGGATTACATTGATGGATTTTCTAATGTTGAACCACCCCTGCATCCCTGGGATGAAGCCTACTTGATCATGGTGTATGATACTTTTGATGTGATCTTGGATCCGGTTTGCAAGTATTTTATTAAGTATCTTTGCATCCATGTTCATAAGGGAAATTGATCTGAAATTTTCTTTCTCCGTTGGGTCTTTGTGTGGTTTAGGTATCAGGGTAACTGTGGCCTCATAGAATGTGTTTGGCAGTATTCCTTCTGTTTCTATGTTGTGGAAGAGTTTGAAGAATATTGGTGTTAGCTCTTCTTTGAATGTCTGGTAGAATTCTGTGCTGAAACCATCTGGGACTGGGCTTTTTTTGGTTGGAAGACTTCTAATGACTTCTTCTATTTCCTTAAGGGTTATAGGACTGTTTAATTTGTTTACCTCTTCTTGATTTAACTTTGGTAGGTGGAATCTATCAAGAAAATCACCCATTTCATTTATATTTTCCAATTTTGTGGGGTTCAAGTTTTTGAAGTAGGACCTACCGATTCTTTGGATTTCCTCAATGTCTATTGTTATTTCCCCCTTTTCATTTCTGAGTTTGTTGATTTGGGTATTTTCCCTCTGCCTTTTAGTTAGTTTAGCTAAGGGCTTGTCTATTTTGTTGATTTTCTCAAAGAACCAGCTCTTGGTTTTGTCGATGCTTTGTATTTTTTTTTTTTTGTTTCTAAGTTGTTGATTTCAACCCTGAGTTTGATAATTTCCTCTCATCTGCTCCTCTTGGTAGTGTTTGCTTCTTTTTGTTCTAGCTCTTTCAGATGTGCTTTTAGGTGGCTAGTATAGGAACACTCCAGTTTCTTTTTGAAGGCACTTAGTGCTATAAACTTTCCTCTTAGCACTGCTTTCAATGTTTCCCATAAGTTTGGGTATGTTTTGCCTTCATTTTCATTGAGTTCTAAGAAGACTTTAATTTCTTTTTTTATTTCTCCCCTGACCCAGAGGTCATTGAGGAGAGAGTTGTTCAGTTTCCATGTTTTTGCAGGCTCTCTGTTGTTTTTGTTTTTGTTGAAGCCTAGCTTTATTCCATGATGGTCTGGTAAGTTACAAGGAGTAATTTCAATTTTCCTGTATCTGTTGAGGCTTTCTTTGTGACCAACTATATGGTCGATATTGGAGAAGGTTCCGTGAGGTGCCGAGAATAAAGTGTATTCTTTTGTTTTGGGGTGAAATGTTCTGTAGATATCAATTAGGTCCATTGGATTCATGACATCTGTGAGGTTCATTATTTCTCTGTTTGGTTTCTGCATTGTTGATCTGTCCAGTGGTGAGAGTGGTGTGTTGAAGTCTCCCACTATTAATGTGTGAGGTTCGGTGTGGGATTTGAGCTTTAGTAGTGTTTCTTTAATGAATATGTGTGGTCTTACATTTGGGGCATAGATGTTTAGTATTGAAATTTCATCTTGGTGGATTTTTCCTTTGATGAGTATGTAGTGTCCTTCCCCATCTCTTTTGATTAATGTTGGTTGAAAGTCCAATTTGTTGCATACTAGAATTGCTACTCCAGCTTTTTTCTTGGGTCCATTTGTTTGGTATGTCTTTTTCCAGCCCTTTACTTGGAGATAATGCCTATCTTTTTTGCTGAGGTGTGTTTCTTGTAAGCAGCAGAATGTGGGATTCTGTTTTCGCATCCATTCTGCTAGCCTGTGCATTTTTATTGGGGAATTGAGTCCATTGATGTTGAGAGATATTATTGACCAGTGATTGTTATTTCCTGCCATCTTGATGTTGGTGGAAATAGTGTGTGAGTGAGCTTCTTTTCTTTTGGTTTTGCTGCAGGCATGCTATTTGTTTCCTGTGCTTTCTTGTGTGTAGTTAACCTCTTTGGGTTGAAGTTTTCCTTCCAACATCTTCTGTAGAGCTGGATTTGTGTATAGATATTGTTTGAATTTAGCTTTGTCATGGAATATCTTGTGTTCTCCATCTGTGTTGATTGACAATTTTTCAGGGAATAGTAATCTGGCCTGGCTTTTGTGGTTTGTTAGAGTCTGCAAGATGTCTGTCCAGGCCCTTCTGGCTTTTAGCGTCTCTGAAGAAAAGTCAGGTGTGATTCTGATAGGTTTGCCATTATATGTTACTTGACCCTTTTCCCTAGCAGCTTTTAAAATTCTTTCTTTGTTCTGTACATTTAGTGTTTTGATTATTATGTGGCAGGAAGATTTTCTTTTCTGGTCTAATCCATTTGGAGATCTATAAGCTTCTTGTACAGTTATAGGCATCTCTTTTTTTAGATTTGGGAAATTCTCTTCAATGATTTTGTTGAAGATATTTTCTGGTCCATGGAGGTGGGACTTTTCTCTTTCTTCTATTCCTATTATTCTGAGATTTCATCTTTTCATTGTGTCCTTGATTTCCTGAAGGTTTTGTGTCAGGACTTTTTTAGATTTGACATTTTCTTTGACAGATGTATCAATTTCTTCAATTTTATCCTCTGAGCCTGAAATTCTTTCTTCCATCTCTTGTATTCTGTTGGTGATGCTAGTGTCCATAGTTCCGATTATATTCTTAAGGTTTTCCAGTTCTATGGATTTCTCGGATTGGATTTTCTTCATTGCTTCAATTTCCCTTTTCAGGTCTTCCATTCCTTTAAGTGCTTTATTCATTTCCATCACCTCCTTTGCAGTACTTTGTTGTTGCTCTCTGAGGTATTTGATTTCCTCCCTTAGGCCTTCTATTATTAACATAAGCATAGGATTAAGGTCATTTTCCTTTGTTTCAATCATGTTCCGCTGTCCAGAGTTGTCTGTAGCATTATTGCTAGGATCTGGAGACATCCTATTGCTTTGGGTTTTTTTTTTTTACCATGTTCTTGCCCTGACCTTTTGTCATCCCATTGACCCAGGTGTTGTCTGTTTGTTTCTTTTGTCAGCTGACCTTGGTGCTCAGGAAAACTCCCTGCCCTGGGGGTTGTCTGATTCTGAGATCCTGGTGTTTACCTCCAGATGGCGGGCAGGTTCCTGTAATAGACTGACTGGCTCTCAGAGAGAAAGGTGGCTGCCACTCTCCTCAACTGCTTGTGATCCAATTGGACCAATATAGAGGGGATTGGAGTGGGGAGAGGGCTAGCCTCTGAGGACCTGGGAGCTGGCAGGTCTCCTCAGAAAGGCAGGTAGAGCTGTGGTTGGGTCTGTGTTCTCCTCTCAGTGACCCAATCATTCTGGCTCCCAAGCTAGGCTGACTATGCAGGCAGGGAGCTCCACCCACAACAGGTGCCAGCCTCAATGTGCCCATTGCTGACTGCCTCAGATGCTTGGGTGCTAGGGTGGGTGACCCACCCGCCCAGTATTTGTGGAGAACACACAGTCACTGGCTCTGTTTGCAGTCAATCTTGGCTCCTAATTGCTTTGTTGTGACTGGGTTGGGTCTCTGTCTCTCCGCTACAGTACACACTGTGCTGCCATGTTGGAAACTCCGGAAAAAAAAACCTCACTTACCTTGCTCTTGTGGTGCAGCTGGTTTTCCCTCTTTGCTGTACAGATCCAAGTGCAGGCTGGATATCAGGCAGACAGGTGGGACCGCTGTTCTGTGGCTGGAGTCGTGGGCTGGACTAGATCTCCTCTAGCTGGAGATCCTCTCCAGACCGGTGATGGAGCTGGCTGATTTCAGGGTGGTGTTCCCGGGAACTGTGTGAGCTGTTTTACCTAGTGACCAGTCTCAATGTTTGCCGTTGGAATTCAGACACCATCTGTGTTTCACTGTCGGCTAGGGGATCTCACATTTACTTCACAATGACTAATCTCATTCACCTACTACTCAGATGCACTGCTCTATGGTCGGCGCCATCTTGTATCTCCACTCTATGACTTCTGTACAATGTCCAAATAACCTACATTCCTTATGATGCATCTCCAAAATAAATTAACCCTCAACTATTATCCTTCACAAGATCACTTGTTGACAAAGTAAACTCTGAATTGAGGGAAATGCAAAAGACTGGAATAATGCTTCTCGCAAGGAAAAGGAAACCTTCAAGATCATTATTAATATGTTCCATTTATAAGAACTGACAATTTTGTAAATATTGAACACAGTGAACACAGGAAGCAAGCAGCTCCCCTTAGACATCAGCCTAATGATGAAAGTTCAACACCCAAGGACAATGGTGACCATGGATGTTTTCCAAATACTGTTATTCTTTGTTAGTGTCTCCACTACTACTTAGCAAAAATTGGATTTGAAGCAACTATGGTTATCATTCTACAAATGCTCAAGGATAAAATAAACAGTAAGAAGTGACAAATGGCCATCATGAACAAATGAAAACACTAGGAATAAATTCCGAAACTAAACACCAGAGGTAAAAATCAGAAATGAAAAGAGGTGTTTGTTTGTTTGCTTGTTGGTTTTGTTTTAATAGGTTCATCCACAGATGAACCATGCCAAAAAGTATTATAGCTTAGGGCTGGAGAGGTGGTTCAGGGAATCTGAGCACCTACTGCTCTTTCAGAGAGTAAGTACAGGATTCCCGTTTTCCAGGTTCATTATCCTGTAACTCCAGCTCCAGGGATCCAACATCTTCTTCTGGCCTCCATGACATCATACATACATACACACACACACACACACACACACACACACACACACACACACATGTATACGTACATACATACATACATACATACATATGTGTGTGTATCATACATATATTTAAAACTAAAATAAATCTGAAGAAAAATCACAACATCCAAAAGATTTAGAGTAGAATATTAAAATGTTCAGAGACGATAAAGAGGTATTCCTAGTCTGGACTCTCTAAAATTGTCCTTCAAAACCCATAGGAAAAAGGAAACTTCTTCACTCAAGAAAATTAAAGTGATTTGTTGTCAATAATACCTCACAAGACAAACATGGAAAACAAGACAAGTAAAATGTTCAGTTTTAAATTTTGATCTGGGTCTGGGTTGTCTCATTCAGGATGATATTTTCTAGGTCCATTCATTTGTCTGCAAATTTTATGATTCCTTGTTTTTAATAACTGAGTACTATTCCATTGTGTAAATATACCACACATTTTAGTCTAGATCCAGAAAGACACACATGGTATGTACTCACTTATAAGTGGTTGTTAGCCATATAGTACAGGATAACCATGCTATAATCCACAAACCCAAAGAAACTAAGTATCAAGGAGGTCCCAAAGAAGGTTTCTTGAATCTCACTCAGAAAGGGAAATAAAATAGACACCCAAACTGGATGGGATAGGGCATGGTGAGGGTAACAAGGGTGGGGATCAGGTGTGGGGAGAGCAAGGAAGAGAAAGGAAATCAATGGGGAAGGGGCAACTATGGGACAAGCTAGAAACCTGAGACAGAAGAGGTTCCTTCGAGGATATGGGGTTACCTCTAGTTGAGACTCTTACCAGCTGGGGGGTGGGATGGGTATATGAAGACTGAAATAAATACCTTCTGTAACCAGGCAGGACTTTCAGTGGAGGGAGGGGGACACCAATCTAACTATAAACATTTGACCCAAAATTGCCCTGTCTACAAGATGTGCAGGTATAAAGATGGATCAGAGTTTGAGGGAATGGCCAATCAATGACTAGCCCAACTTGAGACCCACCCCAAGGAAGAAAGCTAACCCCCCTCACTATTAATGATAAGCTGCTCTGATTACAGACAGGAGCCTAGCATAAGTGTCACCTGTGAGAGACTTCATCCAGCAGTTGATAGAAATAGATGCAGAGACCCACAGCTAAACATTAGACACCTCAGGGAGTCTTGTGGAAAAGTTGGGGGAAGGATTTTGGGAACTGAAGGGGTCAAGGACACCACAAGAAGTCCCACAGAGCCAACTAACCTGCTTCCATGAGGGTTCACAGAAACTGAAACACCAACCAAAGAGTTTGTATGGACTGGACATAGGCCCCTTACACATATGTAGGAGATGAGTATCTTGGTCTTCATGTGGGTCCCTTAGAAATTGGAGAAGGGTCTCTCTCTGACTCCACTGCCTGCTTTTGGTTTTACCCTAGCTGGGCTGCCTTGTCTGACCTCAGTGGAAGAGGACAGACATACTTAGCAACTTGATGTGCTAGGGTGGGTTGGTACCATGGTGTGTGTGGGGGATGTCCTCTCTGAGGAGAAGGGCAGGGAGGAATGGGTGAAGAGGATGGGAGGGTGAGACTGGGAAGAAAGGAAGGAGGGGGGCTTTGATTGGAATGTAAAATGAATAAATTAACTAATGAATGAAAAAACAATAAATAAATTTTGATCTGAACTGGGTGTGGTGGTACACCTCTTTAATTCTGGCACTCAGGTGGTAGGGACAGATGGACCTCTTTGAGTTCCAGGTCAGTTTGGTCTACAGAGTTAGTTCCAGGAGAGCCAAGGCTACACACAGAGAAACCCTGTCTCAAAAAAGCAAAAAAAACAAAACAAAGCAAACAAAACAAAACAAAATTTTGATCTGCATTGAGGAAGGAATAAATGAAGACCAAGTAAAACCATTTTCTTTGTATTACATATTGCAGATATTAATTTTTATAGTAATAGCAACTATATTTGTTATATATATATATATATATATTACATGTACAGCATACAAATATATATGTTTAGGCATAATTAGTTGCAAGAGTAGTGAATGAAGGACATATTCAAAGAGACAGGAGAAATATTTTATAATGATTTCATTATTGCAAAGAATCTACACAATTGGAACAAGTATCCATTATTGTAAAAATGTAGTGAGGTAAATCAACTTAAAAAAAAAAAAAAGAAATGCTTATGTCAGCTCACAGTTTTGAGGTTTCTACATACTCATTTTGCCCACTACTTTGGGTCTATAACAATGCTGTTCTTGATGGTAAGCTATGCAAAAACGAAGCCTATTCATGTACTGGTTTGCATAAGAAGAGAAAGAGGGCCAGCATGAACAATAGACTATTTAACCAAATGCCCAGTATTAGGATAAAAACTCTCTTTTTATAGTTAGTGACCTTGGGAGTCCAAGCAACTTTGCAAACAATGTAGGCCATTGGTTGTTTCCAAGAATTTGAGTTTAAATTCCTATAGATAAACTCCTATAGATGAAGACACTGAGCATTTCAGACTCAGGATTTGGAATTGAACTTGAATTGACCTTGAAGGCCTATTCCTGATAACTAGCATTCACAATATGTGAAGGTGCTATGCACACTACCATAGGAGAAAAATAATCAAAACGACTACCCAGATGTGACACCAAGAACCTACAACATGAGTAGCATGACAATATTTTCCCAAAGGTTGAAATAAAGGCTCTTGTATTTTGGGGGTAATGAACAGCTGTCTACCTGAGCTTAAGGGCTACTCTATAAGGGAGAATTCATGCCTGGTACCATATATTGAATCATCTACTTATTACTAATGAGGCCAAAGAACCAAGAGGAGAACCTACCATTGCTATGTTACAAATTCTAGCTGCATTCTAAGTATTTATCCTTATATTCAGAGATAAGAATAGCTCTCAATCCAAACCCTACATAAGACGTTTCTTTTTCCAGCACATGGAGACCATTAAAGTAAGCCACAACTTGTCAAAATACAGGGAATAGTTGGCCATGGATGACTAACCACATCTGATATATCTACAACCCAATCCATACATCTATGGTTGGGAATCATTAAAGAACAGATGGGGTTGAGTGGCAGAAAGACTGTAATAGCCAGAGGACCAGGATGTCTGATTAGATTGCCTAATATATACTACAGGGAACCTGGAGGCATGAAACATCAACAATATGGTTACCTAAGCAAGACCTGTGTAATGGCAACACCAGGTAGCATCCAATATGGGGGAAAATCAAACCCAATTACAGACAGTGACCCACAGCTAGAAGAAGAGCTACAAGCAACTGATGACCTCTAGGAGACAGAGAATCAATATTCCCCAGGCATGAACTCTCTAATTGGTTATGCCTATACCATACCAAGTGTTCTGTTCTTCCATAAAACCATATACCTACAAGTAACATTAAATAGACACAGAAAGTTGTATTTATGTATTAATTCATACACACACACACACAGCAATAACTATTGAAGGTAAAGGGCTATGAATTTGAAAAGGAGTTGGGAGATGTGGAAAGGGTTTGGTGGAGAGGAGGAAGGATAAAATGATGTAAATGTATCACATTGTATGAAGATATATCTCTATATTTTGAATTGTTAATTCTGTATATACATAGAGCTAAGTGCTGGAAGGACTTTGGTATTGTCATTTCTATGGCCCGTCATCACCTTTATCTTTGTAAATACTTGCCCATTTCATACCTGCTCAGGTACTTGAAGGTCAGGCAGTCCTTACGCCTAGAGCCAATCTAAGAGATGTTCTGGAATTGTCTCACTTATGATTGGTTGCAATAAATATCTGACAGCCTGGGGCAGGAAGTGGAGGACAAGACTTCTGAAAGAGAGAGGGATTCAGGGAGAAAAAAATATCAAATGTGGGAGATAAAAAAGAAGACAAGAAAGGGAATAGGAAGATGGTGACAGGAGAGAAAGGTAAAGAGCGAGCCAAGTGGCAGGTCATGGTCTAGAATAGTTGGGTTAAGTTTAAACAGTAGCTGGGAGACTGCTCCAGCAAAAGGCCTAAGCTTTAAACTTTATGAAGTCTTTGTGTCATTATTTATACCACTGGCAGGCCTGTGAAAAACTCCCACTATAGTATATACAGAGGAAAGTTTTAAAAAAGAGAAGGAACAAGAGCTGAGTTTCATGAGCATACCAACAGCATCATAACTTCAACCCTCCAGGCTCCCAACTCTCAAAAGTCCCATCATCTCTCAACAAAACTGTGGACTTGGGACTACCCTTTGTTCCATGGACTCCTGAGAGACATTTTAGATGCAAACTCTAGTGCCTATTCTTTATGATTTGTTATGTCACTCTCTGAAATTGGGTTTGGATTGATTATAAGTGTTTCCTGAAAACTCTACACCAATCACTAAGAACTGTCAAAAGGATACTAAAATGCTAAAGAAGTAGAGAAATGGAATCATATGAAACCCTTAAAGGTACAGAAGTCAATAAAACACCAGAAGACAAGATATGAACAAACCAAAGAAATGAGTATAAAAACAAGGATATGGTCAATATTAGTCCAAATATACAATAATTTAAAACATCTGTGGTCTAAATATACTAATTTTAAGACATGACCTCTTAGAATGGATATAAGACAGTTTCCAAGTATGTATAATCCACAGGAAATTCACACTAAATACAAAGATATTTTCAGATTAGAGTCAAATGATTATATATAAAGAGATTATACATACTGAGCAGGTATATTTATGTACTTAGGAATATATATTGTATGTAAAGAATATTATTATATTTAATATATAATATGAAATAGCATGAATATTATAAAATATAAAATATAGTATTTTGTATTATATAATATAATATTTAATATTATAAACTTATGTAATATATGAAAAAGAGGCCATTTATTTGAGAAAGAGAGCAGGGAGAGATGGGTAAGAGGGTAGGAAAGATGTAATTATATTATAATTTCAAATAATATAAAAAATAATGATTAGAAATATATATAGCATGCTACTATTGCAAATGTATATAGCAACTACTAAGGTAGATATTGTTTTGCTAAATTATCACATTGCTAAGATATCTTAGAAATGTTTGTTTATACACGAATGTTAGTCGTGTTCTTTGCCTTCCTTCTTAATAGAAGCTTCACCACTTCAGCAGTGGCTAATGAAAAGACTCGAGGCTGGTCAAAGTGCTAAAACAAGTGACAGTGCAAGGCCTGTCCCCGAACAAAATCTCCAATGACATTTCACTCCCTCTTAGATTCAGGAATATCATTAGAGATGAGATAGAAAGAATAAGATCCTACAGAAAAGAAGATGCACCACAAAAAAATATCATCTGGTTATGACATGGCTGTTGCACTCATGAATTCACTAAAGATATGTTGATATAGGTAAGATTGGGCCTATCAGCTTTTCATCATGGATGAGAAGGGATTCATGAAACCCACTCCTTACTGAGGGACTATTGGCAGTCAATGGTTATTGGTGATGGAGGAGTCGTTTTCTTCAGTATTGTAGGCACTAAAAAATAGCTCAAGTTCTGGTAAATAGCCTCCCACCTATAATCATAAAAACAACCCTACTTAAATGGATGTGGGGTGGTGCACGCACACACATACAACATGAAAGTAGGAAGGTGACGACATCTTGGAGGGAAAAGGGGTCAGTAATATTTGGAAATCAATTTAAATATAACTTACAATTATTCAAATTTATTGCAATTTTAAAAAGTGTGCTTAGAGGAAAATTTACATCAAGTATATATATCAGAATATAAAGGAGAACCAAACCAATTTTTCTAAGCATTCACTACACAATTAGAGCTAAAGTAATCCAAAGAAAGTACATAAAAATTAGAACAAATCAACTGTAGACAGAATGCTGTCCAAAAAGGACAAAACTTGGAAGCAGGTAAGTCGACAGCCTAGCTCTGCCAAGACAGGGTAGGCAAGTCCTTCATAACCCCTGCTCTACAATCAATGTCTGTCAGAGAAACAGGGCCAAACGGCTAAAGATTGATGCTGTAATATATGGAGAGAAAATGGGAACTGTCCAGGCAGCCACTGGTATGTCATTTCTTAGTTTTGGAAGCTGCAGGCTCTGCACTTCCTATATAATCAGATATATTTATCCTTCTCAGGTCTCTGAGGTGGTTGAAGACTAGATAACTAGAGTCTCATAGTTAAATTTTGAGTTGTTTAGGAATCAAGAGTGTGTTCTGTATCTAAGAAGATGTTTTTAAAATTGTGATGAAAGTTAGGATGAAAGCTGAGTTGGATATAGAACTTTAAATTCATGGAGATGGTTAGATAGTAGAATGTTAAAGTCAGGTACCAAATACGTATAGACTGGACATTTGGGATTGTATGTTAAGCCATATAACTCTCATAATTGTGGCCTAATTATTTCTGTTGTTTTGTATTGTATTTATTGTTATAAGAGAAAGAGCCATTTGTTGGACTGAAAGGGGGAGCTATTGGGGGAAAAAGATATACCTTAAACTTAAAAAAAAGAAAGGAAGGGGATGGGTGGGTTGAGGCAGAAGAGGGTGGGAGGGTGGGACTGGAGTGGGGAGTAGGGAGGGGATTGCAATTGAGATGTAACTTGAAGAAATAAAAAATAAATTAAAAAGTTAGAGCAAAACATCAACGTGATTGAAAACATGAAATCAATTGAGAAAAACAATAAAACCAAGAGCTGTTTCTTTGAAATGATTTATACCCTCTAGCCATATAAACTAACAAGGCAAATATTAATATTAGTCACTAAACAAAAACAAATGAAAAAAGAATGTAAAATGCCATATTTATAACATAAATGAATTATGCTGGTTATTATTATAACATAAATGATACAGCTGGTGAAAATTACAGTGTGCAAAATATTTATCAGTACCTGCTTGTGTACAAACCTTCTCAGCATACCCTATGATATCACATTTATCACTGATCCAATTTGGAGTTTTCGGTCTAAAAGTGGTGAAAAGTGATATTTACTTACAAGAAAACATACTTTGAAGGACTGAAAAGATGATTAAATATGTAAAGCATTTGTCAAGCCAGGCTGAGGACCTGACTTTGGATCTCCAGAACCCATACAAAGATGACATGGAGTTGCTGTGGGTCTGCATAGGGTGTAGGGTCTAGTGTACCCATGGTTATTTTCTTGATGCTATCTTAATTCTGGCTATAGCTTCTTTTCATTACTGGATAAGTAAAAATAATCTCAATCCAGTGGCATTTCCCCAGAGTTCTCTCATATTTTTCATGGTTCTATGAGAACCCCACTCTGTCTGTCTGCATCTGTAATTGGTCATCATTGGATAAAGCTCTTTGAAGGAAGGGTTGTGTATCATCCTTACATGTTTACATATTCATACCCATGCCTGGGCCTAGAACATATCCCTGCACATAGTAAATATTGACAAGACTTACTTAGGTTATTTAGCCAGAAAGGAAAATACTTCAGAAGACACTCACGCTCACACATATACACACACACGAACACATGCAGACACATACACATATAAAACAAAGGAACCACCACCATCAAATTCCACCAAGTGCCTATTTTTCTCTTTCCAATAATATCAAGAGAATTTTGTTTCAGGGACAGCCAGTTGTACTACATATTTTTAATCCCTTCCTTCTTATGATGAAATAATGTGGGGAGACAGGAAAATCCTGGGAAGCTTGCAGGCTAGTTCGCAGAGAGTGTGTAGTAACAATCACCAAGAGGACATATCATAAACAATATGGAAACCAAAGAATAACATCCAGGTTGTCCTCTGGCATCCATAGGCACGCCATCATGCCCACACTCACATAAGTAAACAGACACATGTCCAAAGACTTTAAGAAAAATGTACTTTGAGGTTTGGCCATTTCTATGTAGTGATATATTCTCAGACACTATTACAACAATAGGTAGTGAGAGCAAGCTGTGGGCCAGCTACACGACATCAGGGTAAACAACTGACCACAGATACATTCATTATCTAGTTCATTTAGGTTAATTGGTACTTGACCACCCCCACCAGGTACCAAGAAGCCCCTGTAAAGCAAATTCCATCCCCATCCTTTAAACCTGTCTTTTGTTTCTAAACTTCAGCAATATTACCATAGATAATAATTGTACTTGTCCTGTCCTGTTCTTTCTGAAGCATCTTAATTAACTTCCAATTTACATATTATCCATGAATATACTATCTTGATTCCTCAACTTGTATTTTGTTAAAATTTTGGCTATCATGTGCATCTGGCCCATACAAATCCATAATAATGAAAAAGAAAAAGACAACAAATTTAAATTTTAAATTGATCTTTGAGTCACTGGTAGAATAAAGGGTGGTTTTAACTCCCCAGGTCATTAGATAAGTAAGGAGGAAGGTTTTAGATTCAAACCATGAAGCATATTAGCTGTTTATATGAAAGAGAAACACTTTATAACAGATTCAATCACTGAGAGGCTCCATGCTTATTTTTATTTTAAAACCCTCTGTATAGTGAATTATTTTTGATATAACATATGTAATAGCACTTTTAAGGGGGTAAAATGACAAGACTGTGACATCAAATTTTTAATTAAAATAAACACATGTAGAAATAAAGAAGAGGAAAATCAGCAAAATGAAGTTTAAATGTACTTCTCCTAAAGGCAAATATGAGTTTGAATACTTTGTTTCTGTACCTTTCATAAATGAATCTGTAACCACATGTAACATGGGACACAAAATATGCTACACAGGCAGATGGAATTATGCAAAATATACAGGCACGTGCTGCTAAGCCTGTATACCTGAACTGTCTCCTGAAGACCCATATAGTAGAAAGGAGAAACAACTCCTTCAAATTTTTCTCAGACTTCTGCATATGTGTCCTGGTAGGGCAAAAATTCTCTCTCTCTCTCTCTCTCTCTCTCTCTCACTCACACACACACATATCCACAAATAAATATGAAAAATTAAGCATTCTATCACTAACCAATGATAATCATTTGGCCTGTCAATACAGTGTAGTTTGGTGAAGATTTGGCATCCTATAAATAAAAATGTCTTTACTTAAAACGTTATTGCTTTTTTATAATGTTGATCCTACCTATCCATGAGCCTGGGAGATGTTTCCATCTTGTGATGGCCTCTTCAATTTCTTTCTTCAAGGACTTGAAGTTCTTGTACAGGTCTTTCACTTGCTTGGTTAGAGTTACCCCCAGGTATTTTATATTGTTTGCGGGGTGTTGTTTCCCTGATTTCCCTCAGCCCATTTATTAGTTGTATAAAGAAGGGTTTCTATTTTTTTAATTAATTTTTTATCCACCTGAAGGTGTTTATCAGCTCTAAGAGTTCTCTGGTGGAATCTTTAGGGTCGCTTATTTATACTATCATGTATCATATCTGCAAATAGGGATAATTTGACTTCTTTGTTTCCATTTGTATATCAAAAGTAATATAGAGATTCAATGCAATTCCTATCAAAATTACAACAAAATTATTTATAGACCTGGAAAAAGCAATTCTCAATTTCATATGGATCAACAAAAAGCCCAGAATAGCTAAATCAATCCTGTACAATTAAAAAAAAATTCTGGAGGTATCACCATCCCAGATTTCATACTGTACTACTGAGCAATAGTACTAAAAACAGTATGGCATTGGTATAGAAACAGATCAGTGGATCAATGGAATTGAATTGAAGATCAAGAAATGAACTCACACACCCATGGTCACTGAATTTTTGACAATGAAACCAAAACCGTACAATAGAAAAAGGACAGCATCTTCAACAAATGGTGCTGGTCCAACTGGATGTCCACATGTAAAAGAATGAAATTAGACCCACACTTATCACCTTGCACAAAACTTAAGTCCAAGTGGATCAAAGACCTTAATATAAGGCTGGAAACACTAAATCTACTAGAAGAGAAATTGGGAAAAACCCTCAAACTCATTGGCATAGGTGACAACTTCCTGAACAGAACACCAACAGCTCAGAGCCTAAGACCAACAATCAATAAATGGGACCTCATGAAACTGAAAAGCTTCTGAAAGGCAAAAGACACTGTCATTTGAACAAAATGGCAACCTACAGACTGGGAGAAAATCTTCAGCAACCCCACATCTGACAGAGGGCTAATATCCAAAATCTACAAAGAACTCAAGAAATTAAATGCCAAGAAACCAAATTTTCCAATCAAAAAATGGGGAATAGAGCTAAACAGAGAATTCACAAAGGAGTATTCCCTAATGGCTGAGAGGCACTTGAAGAAATGCTCAGCATCCTTAATCATCAGAGAAATGTAACTCAACACTACTCTGAGATTCCATCTCACACCTGTCAGAATGGCTAAGATCAAAAGCTCAAATGACAGCACATGCTGGCGAGGGTGTGGAGAAAGGGGAACCCTCTTCCATTGCTGGTAGGAGTGCAGGCTTGTACAACCACTATGGATGTCAGTATGGCGATATCTTAAAAACTTGGAATAGCTCTGCCTCAGGACCCAGCCATACCACTTCTAGGTATACATCCAAATGACTCCTCACCAATTCACATGGAAGTTTCCTCATCTATGTTCATAGCAGCTTTATTTATAATAGCTAGAAACTGGAAACAACCCAGATGTCCCTCAACCGAAGAATGGATTAAAAAACTGTGGTACATCTACACAATGGAATACTACTCAGCTATCAGAAACAACGAAAACATGCAATTTGCAGCCAAATAGATGGAACTAGAGAAGCTCATCCTGAGTAAGCTAACCCAGACTCAGAAGGATGCACATGGCATCTATTCACTTATAGTTGGATTTTAGCCATATAGTACAGGAAAACTATACTACAGTCAATGCATCAAAGGGAACATAAACATAGAATTCTTATTCTTCTGCATATTTTCCCACTGGGTTTTCATCAATTTTCATGACTCAGTATTTTTTTAAATGCCAGCAATTTCTACTTAGGTCTCCACATAGGATTCTAGATAGGAAGGATATTCATAGATTTGTCTGTCTTTGGGTTTTTTTTTTTTTCTGTTTAAATGTGAAGTCTGTCAATGAGACACTTTGCTCTAGTGGTGCTGCCTTGTAGGCCTCCAGTGTAGGAGGACGCTCTTGGCTGTCATATGACTGCTGAACTGGGGCGGGGGACTGTTATGTAGGGATAATCCACTCCAGAGGAGTGGGATGGAAGGGATAGGGAGGGTGGAACTGGGAGGGGTGGAAAGAGGACACTATGATGGAGATGTAACCTGAACTAATAAATAAATAAATAAATAAACGTTATGAGTTTGTATAGTCTCTTACACTGATAAGGACAATGCAGAAGAATCCCCCTCCAAGCTTTCTTCTTATTTATCATCCGATACCAACTTCACCAAAATGTCTTCAACTCATACCAGTCTACCCTGAATGCACAAATCTGACCTGAGAACATTTGCTCAAGTTTTCCTGGCACTTGCCTACACAGTTGATTCGAAGTCTAGTGGCATTTTTAAGAATGAAGACAACTTCTTACAGTGATCGTGGTGCACAGTATGCTAACAAACAACAATGTTCATTCAGGAGTCAGTCCTAGGCTTTCTCTCACCTCTTTAGCCCTTTGCTATTGAACATATTTGCTGAACTCATCACATTTTCATGACCTATTCAAGTATACATGGTCTAATATTTTTGTCTGCATATTTTCCCACTGGGTTTTCATCAATTTTCATGACTCAGTATTTTTTTAAATGCCAGCAATTTCTACTTAGGTCTCCCCATAGGATTCTAGATAGGAAGGATATTCATAGAGTTGTCTATCTTTGGGTTTTTTTTTTCCGTTTAAATGTGAAGTCACATACAAGCTTAACCAATTCAATATTCAGATCCCGGAATTTTTTTTAAGAGTACTTTTTTAACCTCCTACATTTTTTTTTTTTTTTTGGTTTTTCGAGACAGGGTTTCTCTGAATATCTCTGGCTGTCCTGGACTCGCTTTGTAGACCAGGCTGGCCTCGAACTCACAAAGATCCGCCTGCCTCTGCCTCCCAAGTGCTGGGATTAAAGGCGTGCGCCACCACCGCCCGGCCCAACCTCCTACATTTTAAAGCTCCTATATCACAGTAAATTCCATTCATTTTGACAGATGTCCATTATTCTGAGTGAAATGCAAATTCTACTCTATATTTTCTTGTCAACAGAGTGAATAGCCCTTTCCGAATATGATTGGGATCAATAATGTCTGGAATTTCAAGATTTTTTTTTAATTTTAGAATATTCACATATACATAATGTGATAAATTAGAAAGGAACCACAATTTTGAACATAAAATTCACTTCTGTTTCATATATATACATAATATGAAGATACATTAATAATTTTACTGAGTCTGTATTTTGAGTGACCCATGATCTGAGGTCCGGTCTAGAATTTTCTACCTGTCTCTTGTCAGTACTCACATATTTCCGGTTTTGCAATACCTCAGATTTCTGATTTGGGTGTTATGTATCTTCAGCCTTCATATCTAATCTGTATCAAATGGCTGGGTTCTATACATCGTATGGGAAGATATATGATATATGCTAATATGGGAAGAATGCTATCCTTGTCTTTGACTCTCACTACTTCAATTCAACTCCAGTCACTAATATCTGTAATTGTTCCCCCAATGTGTGTATCTCTTCTCTGGGAGCCAAGAAAAGGCATATAAATGTCATATTATTCAAGTGGTAAAAAAGATAGCTAATTTCAGCTATTTGGCTTTACATAACAAACACTGCCCTGACATGATAAGTTTAAAAGATTATAGATACTTACGGACTCAGGGTCCTGGCAACCAATTATACTCAGCTGGGTTGATCTAACCTGAATACTTAAGACTTTTAAGTCAAATAGAGGTAAAGCCAAAGTCACCATAAAGTCTATATGACTGAGAGTTTTGATATTTGAGTTGTCATGGCACATGTACTGGACACTGAAAAACTGGAGTTCATCAAACATGTTTCTATCTCACTTAAGAGACATTTTCATGGGGTATTTTCAATACAGCACACCTAGAGTAATCAGGAGACTAAACATGACTTTTGCAGAGTGAGGATCAAGAGAGCAGAACAGACCAGTATGGTGTGTTATACCTGTAATCTTAGAATTTTAGAGATTGAGCTAGGAAGATAATGAGTCCAAGGCCAGTGTGAACTACACTGTAAGTTCCAGGCCAGACTTGGAAGCATAGAAAGATCCGGTCCACATATGAGATAGATAGATAGATAGATAGATAGATAGATAGATAGATAGGTTCCAGGCCAGACTTGGAAGCATAGAAAGATCCTGTCCACATATGAGATAGATAGATAGATAGATAGATAGATAGATAGATAGATAGATGGATAGATAGATAGATAGGAAAAAGAAAACAATAATAATAGCAACAACATAAAACAATGAAAAACCTAAACCGAACACTCAATTAGACAAAAGGGAAAGTGGAGGTAAACAGTGGAACTTGGATATTTATTTTATGTCTCAAACTTGGGAATACCCTATCATACCATCCATAGAGCTCAGAAGCCCACCCAACTTCAAAGCAAGGTATAGAGTGACTTCTCAGTGGGACATATATTGAAGAAAGTATAATAATCTTTCAAAAAGCTGACAAACTATTCCTAACAATAAGGTACAAAATAATGACACTAATAACCCACTGTCTACAATGGAGTCAGCACCTTTTCCCACATCATGTGTTTTCGGATCAAGTTTGCAGGGATTGGAATACAGTTCCACTCTTATTTTCATATTATACTTGATAGCTTTTACTCTCTGCATTAGATCATATTGTGCTAATATAAAATACCTGAAACAAGTAGAAAGAAAAGAGGCATGATGGTTCCTTGTTTTGGAGTCTGCAGTCGCATAAAGTGTTCCTCTAATTTTGGAACACTGATGAGAGAGCAAATGCTGGTAGTAGCAGTGACCGGTCGATCCCCACCTCATGGGAAAAAAAAGAAGAAAGGAAGTATGGCAGTAGCACAGCCTACTTTTCACACACACATTCATAGAGTTCTAGATACCCTTCACCAAAGCTATACTGCATAAACATTCTGCCACCTCTCAATTAAAGCACTGCAGAACCTTCAGAGGACAAATGTCCATCCTAAAGCACCCTGTGACTTCAGAGTTTAGTAGACATGAGTGAGACAATATGCTGATCAAAGCTGCAATTATCTAAAATTTGGCCCTTGGGTGTGCAACTGTGACGATCCTCAAAATTACAATATGTGACATATGTTTCCTCACAATCTACTCTCTCTCAGAGTCCCTTTTCCCACCCTTCTCTCCCCAACAGACATCTTTTCAGCATGCTTGTTTTTCCCTCTATGTGGATGACTCTTACTTGGATACATAGCTGTCTCATTTATTCATTTCTTCCAGGTATTTTTCAACTTTTTCCTTTTAAATAAGTCTTCATTGGGATATTCAATTAAAATTCACATCCATTTATTTCTCCTAAACTTTCCATCTACACTTACCAAGTTATTTTCTCCTATGTTATTTATAACATTCTCACATGGTATAAAATGAATTTGTTTAACTCATGGCAGGTCTCACCAACCAAACCATATTGCTGTAGATTGTTGTATTTTACATCCACTGATATATCTTAGAAACTACAACATAAGAGACACTTTAATGCACAAAGGTGTGATCATAAGATCCAATGGAGGAGTACAGAATAAATCTAAAATGAAAAATAATAGGTTGTGTCATAAATGAAATGTATTAGTTGATTGGCATTATACAACTTGTATATAGAAGTCAATTAAAGTTCTAAGAAAGAAGATATTGATGTTCCTATTGATTCCCTTTTCTGCAGGATGAATTATGTTTCAAAGATTTTGATGCTAACATTAGTTTGAGCTCATCCAATATTGTCAGAGTAGGAGGAAAATCATTTGAGATCTCAGATATTAATATTGCATTCCCTAATGTCTGTCTCTTTGTACTCATCCATCACTCTGGGAATAAATTCACAAAGCAAGAGTACATAATGAAGTCTATATGCACTGGAATATAGTCACATTCATTTATTTACTTACTATGTATGATCACGAATACTCTCTGCATTATAGTATTTTCATTATAAAATAAAAAGGTTTAACACAGAAGATTGTTGTTTTATATCTTCTAGCAAATTAATAGAATCAGAGTGGAGATAAATGTTAATTTTTATATTTATCATTTCTACTATATGAGTGTGTTATTTGGAGTCAGAATAAAACTTAATCTACCTTTAGGAAAACTCTATGATGATTTGCAACCTAAGTTTTTTTTTTGTTATTGTTGTTTTTCATTAAGAAAATGAATACCAAATTCTCTATCATAAAATCCTGGAGTAATTAAATACTACACTATATTAAAAAAAGACATAGCATTTAAATTTTAATCTATTCATAATTTTAAAAATGGTAAAAATGAATATATGTCAATAATAACAAAACATTAAAATAAAATTAAAACATTAAAATAATCTTCCTACACATCTATTTTCAACAACGATGGCCACAGTAGAGATATCTAATCTACACAAATGGCATTAAAAAGAAAACCAGGGGTGAAAATTGAAACAGGAGGGATCAGATGTTGTGGGGAGGGAGGGAGAAAGAAAATATGGTGAAAGACAACTTGAATTGGAGGGATCTGGTGGTCTATGTAGAAAACTAGTGCAGTAGAAACTCCTTGGATTCTACAAGGGTGACTTGATCAAGGACTCCTCCTAATTGAGAATATAGAACCTGAGCCAGTCATCTTATGTACACAATTACTACCCCTAGTAATTGTGAATATAGACCCTGAAACAGCCATCTTCTGTAACTACACAACTTCCAGTGATGCGACTAGGATACCAATCCAGCCACAAAACCTTCTACCCATAATGTATCCTGCCACCAAGATGTGCTAGGACAATGGAGGCACAGAACTTGCAGGAGTGGACAACCAATGACTGGTCTAATTTGAGGATCAAGCCACAAAAAGGAATCCAAGTTCAATATTACCTCAAAGTCCAGGAACCAGAGGATGTATAACCCAGGGACCTAGGATAGAAAAGAACAAAACAAAACAATAAAATGATTACTCGTGGTACCTAGCCCAATTATCTATCATCAGAGAGGCTTCCTCCTGCAGCTGATTGGAGCAGATGCAGAGACCTACAGCCAAACATTAGGCAGAGAGAGAGTCCAAATTGGTGATCTCCCTGGGGTCTCTCCCCTTGGAGCTCAGGAAATGTGTGAAAGAGAAGGAGGAAGAGTTGTAGGAGCTAGAGGGGTAGAGGACACCAGGAGAACAGGACTCACAGAATCAACTAAGTAGGGTTCATTTTTTTTAATGTTTATTTATTACTACAAGTTACACCTCCATCACAATCCCCTCTCTCCACCCCTCCCAGTCCCATCCTAACACCCTCTCCCCTTTCTCCCACCTGTCCTGCTCCTCTGGTATGGGGTGCCCCTACATATCAGTCCCCCTCAGTTAAGCAGTCATATGAGGGCTAAAAGCTTCCTCTTGCACTGGGGGTCTACATGGAAGCTCCACTAGGGAAAAGTGTCCCACTAACAGATAACAAAGTCTATGTCTCTGTTCTTTTCAGTCTGTTGGTTGTAGGATAGTTATCCTGTATTATATGGTTTGTTTGTTTTTTTTAAGATTTATTTATTTATTATATATACAGTGTTCTGTCTTCAGGTATATCTGCTGGCCAGAAGAAGGCACCAGATTTCATTGTGCATGGTTGTGAGCCACCATGTAGTTGCTGGGAATTGAACTCATGACCTCTGGGAGAGCAGCCAGTGCTCTTAACCACTGAGCCATCTCTCCAGTCCACTATATGGTTCTTAAGACTGAGGCAGCAATCACAGAGGCTGCTTGGGTCTGTGCTAGGTCCTCTATAAGTATGTTATGGTTGTTAGCTTGGTGTTTTATGGGACTTGCTTGCTCTTGGGACCTTTTTCCTCCTTGCCCAGCCCTGAGCACAGGGTTTGTGCCTTGTCTTACTTACTTTAACTTGTTATGGCATGTTTAGTTGCTATCCCTGGGAGGCCTGCTCTTTTTTTTGAAAGAAAATGGAGCAGAAGTAGATCTGAAGGTGAGTGGAGGGGGAATTGGAGTGAGGGGCAACTGAGGTTGGGATGTATTGTATGAGAGAAGAATAACCAAAAAAGTTAAAATCAATATAAGGACTCTTCTACAATGAAGTTAGAGGCAGGAAAGTTAAATCTGTTAAGCACAACCTGTAAAGAAAACAGCAAGAGACAGTAAATAGGGTGAAACACTGAACAGTTAAATATATCTGTCTTCCTGTGGTAGATACCACTTGCACATTTGGGAAGAAATTATTCTCCAGATGTCAGAATATGAGAAGAGTATCACACAATACTAATCCAAGAGACTTTAATTAAGTAAAGTTATGTACTGATTATCAATCACAGATCAAATATTTTGAGAGTCACTGAATATATAGAAATGTAAAGTAAGTTTCTGCTCTAATAATGTTCAATAGCTTATTGATAACTTTTTCAGAGGAAGGACACATATCAGTGTATACAATAGTCTGATAAGCTCTGTGACAAATGTATGTAACTTCCTTATCCAAAGTCATCTCTCAAATGTATTTTATTAGTCTCTTTGTATAATACCCACAAGCAATACTGCTAACACTATGGTTGAAATGTATTCTAACTCTGTTCGTGTCTTCTTTCTATGACAATGAAATCAACTGCATACTATTTAATGAGGGATCTATTCAGTAGTGAAAACACAAGTCCATATCCAATATGAGAGTTTGTGCTCACCAGTATTATGAGAAGCACAAATGAAATAAATATTTGAACTATGGTGGTCAATAGGAAAATGATGAGGTTCACATTGTGAGTGGGTTTGCTGATGCAAAGTTCTACGTTATACATAGAAAATTTAAAGTTGTGCTGATAAGAGTTTCATGTAACCCTGAGGTTATGTGCTTTATATATTTATCTTATAAATAAGCAATGATTTAAGGAATGAAATTCTCAGAAAAAATGATTCTGATTAGCAAAACTACTTAATAAAATCCTTTGATCCTCATAAGGCCCATGGGAGACAGACACAGACTGGAATGAGGTCAAATTGTTAATAACTTTTTATCACTATAAAATGCCTGAGGTAATCTATTTATAAGAGATAAATGTCATCTATGAGATCACAGTTTTTAAGC
Source organism: Lophiomys imhausi (assembly GCA_907164525.1). NCBI lineage: Eukaryota > Metazoa > Chordata > Mammalia > Rodentia > Muridae > Lophiomys > Lophiomys imhausi. Next base: position 3,885,435 of record CAJQZJ010001896.1, read on the forward strand.
CACATGTACTGGGGAAAGTGGAATGAAGCACAGCTACTCACCTCATCCACACAATATAAAAGGGAAAGAGCCCAGATTCTTCTATCCCCTTCAATGTGTACCCTGAAAAACCTAAAAATCTCTCACTGGGCTCTGCTTAAGGGTACTACTACTTCCCAATAGTGTAAAAAACTAGGGATCCTCCCTAAAACCTGTGGCTCTTTGATGTGCATTTCTGGTTTCAAATACATCAATTATGCAGTAGAAAATGTTAAATTTGGGACTCATTTCTATGAGTGATCTAAGGAATAAGACATATACTATTTGGTTCTATTCTAGTTCATAAATAATTTTTGAAACTTCTAGGTTAAAATTTTTGATTAATATCACCTATAAAAAATAAAGCAAATGAGTTTGAACTGAAATTATGAAAATTAAGGGGTTAAAGTTATTTTCATGTGTTTTAAAAGTCAGCTACATGATAATCTTGCTAGATGCGGAAAAAGCATTTGACAAAATCCAACACCCCTTCATACTAAAGGTTTTGGAGAGAACGGGAATACAAGGACCATACCTAGAAATAATAAAGGCAATATACAGCAAGCCAGTGGCCAATATCAAATTAAATGGAGAGAAACTTGAAGCATTTCCTCTAAACTCAAGGACAAGACAAGGATGCCCACTTTTACCATATCTCTTCAATATAGAACTTGAAGTTCTTGCTAGAGCAATAAGACAACTAAAGGAGATCAAGGGTATACAAATTGGAAATGAAGAAGTCAAATTATCCCTATTTGCAGACGATATGATAGTATACATAAGTGACCCCAAAAACTCCACCAGAGAACTCTTACAGTTGATAAATACCTTCAGCAAGGTGGCTGGATACAAAATTAATTCAAAAAAATCAGAGCCCTTCTTTAAACAACAAATAAATGGGCTGAGAAACAAATACGGGAAACAACTCCCTTCATAATAGCCACAAACAATATAAAATAGCTGGGGGTAACTCTAACCAAGCAAGTAAAGGACCTATACAACAAGAACTTCAAGCCCTTGAAGAAAGAAATGGAAGAGGCCTTTAGAAGATGGAAAGATCTCCCATGCTCATGGATAGGTAGGATCAACATCATAAAAATGGCCATCCTACCAAAAGCAATATATAGATTCAATGCAATTCCTATCAAAATACCAACACAATTCTTTATAGACCTGGAAAAAGCTATTCTCAATTTCATATGGAACAACAAAAAGCCCAGAATAGCTAAATCAATCCTGTACAATAAAAAAACATCTGGAGGTATCACCATCCCAGATTTCATACTGTACTACTGAGCAATAGTACTAAAAACAGTATGGCATTGGTATAGAAACAGACCAGTGGATCAATGGAATCAAATTGAAGATCCAGAAATGGACCCACACACCTATGGTCACCTAATTTTTGACAAAGAAGCCAAAACCGCACAATGGAAAAAGGGCAGCATCTTCAACAAATGGTGCTGGTCCAACTGGATGTCTACATGTAAAAGAATGAAAGTAGATCCATACTTATCACCCTGCACAAAACTTAAGTCCAAGTGGATCAAAGACCTTAACATAAGGCTGGAAACACTAAATCTACTAGAAGAGAAATTGGGAAAAACCCTCAAACTCATTGGCATAGGTGACAACTTCCTGAACAGAACACCAACAGCTCAGAGCCTAAGACCAACAATCAATAAATGGGACCTCATGAAACTGAAAAGCTTCTGAAAGGCAAAAGACACTGTCATTAGAATAAAATGGCAGCCTACAGATTGGGAAAAAATCTTCACCAACCCCACATCTGACAGAGGGCTAATATCCAAAGTTTACAAAGAACTCAAGAAATTAAATGCCAAGAAACCAAATAGTCCAATTAAAAAATGGGGAAAGAGCTAAACAGAGAATTCACAAAGGAGGAATTCCTAAAAGCCGAGAGACACTTGAAGAAATGCTCAACATCCTTAATCACCAGAGAAATGCAACTCAAGACAACTCTAAGATTCCATCTCACACCTGTCAGAATGGCTAAGATCAAAAGCTCAAATGACAGCACATGCTGGCAAGGGTGTAGAGAAAGGGGTACCTTACTCCATTGCTGGTGTGAGTGCAGGCTTGTGCAATCACTATGGAGGTCAGTCTGGCGATATCTTAGAAAACTTGGAATAGCTCTGCCTTAGGACCCAACCATACCACTTCTGGGTATACATCCAAATGACTCTACACTGAATCACAAGGAAGTTACCTCATCTATGTTCATAGCAGCTTTATTTGTAATAGCTAGAAACTGTAAACAACCCAGATGTCCCTCAACTGAAGAATGGATTGAAAAACTGTGGTACATCTAAACAATGGAATACTACTCAGCTATCAGAAACAAGGAAATCATGCAATTTGCAGCCCAATGGATAGAACTAGAGAAGCTCATCCTGAGTGAGCTAACCCAGACCCAGAAGGATGCACATGGCATCTATTCACTTATAGTCAGATTTTAGTGACATAGTACAGGATATCTATACTACAATCAACGCACCAAAGGTAACATGTACATAGACTTTTTGTTTTGTTTGTTTGCTTGTTTGTGTGTGTGTGTGTGTGTGTGTGTGTGTGTGTGTGTGTGTGTTTGTGGGTTTTTTTTTTTGTTGTTGTTTTGTTTTTGGTTTTGGTTTTCTCTCCCTGGCAATGAGATACTTTTCACTGGTGGTACTGCCTTGTAGGCCCCCAGTGTATGAGGAGGCTTTTGGTCCTCATATGATTTCTGAACCGGGGCGGGGACTGTTATGTAGGGACACTCCACTTCAGAGGAGTGGGATGGAAGGGTTATGGGGTAGAGGGTGGGAGGGAGGGTCTGGGAAGTGGGGAAAGAGGACAATATGATAGAGATGTAACCTGAAGCAACAAATAAATAAATTTTAAAAAAACTGGAAGAAAAAAAAAAGTCAGCCATATCCCAACACTCTCATCTTCACAAAACAATTAAGTAGAAATTACAAATTGTCTCATTCAGAAAGGCTTGTCAAGACACACTATTGAAGACAATTGTTAGTAGCTTTTATATGTTATTATAAGAGTTGTCATAATGAGACCAGCTCCCTCAGCATGGATTCCCATCAATGCAGAGAATAATACAGGATTTTGACAGAGAACAATGCTAACATATTTGAATATTTCTATCACAATGTCGGTGATGCATCTTAAATATTTATACCTTTCCGTGTGACTGTATATGGAAGTTCTGTCAATGAGACAAGGCTTGATGAAATACTCTATTTTATAATCTACTTTTCCTCCTTTCCCTTTATAAGCTTGATTGACTGATCTATGTGCCAGACAACCTTAAAAGATAAATTTTAATTGAAAACATTTATTAGAATTATGTTATTTATAAGTCCTTACTCCTCACAGAAGCAACAAAATGTATCATTTGCATATTGCTGGTATGTAATAAATTGGAGAGACTGATCAATGGTGTCCTGTACAGATTTTAAAGAAGTGGGAAGTAATTCATAGCTCTTTTAAAATTTGGACATAGTATAGTTCCTCTATATTTCACTGGAGAAGCTCTTTTAAAATTTGGACATGGTATAGTTCCTCTATATTTCACTGGAGAAGCAGTTCCACAGCAAGCCTTGGTTTAATAAGAGAAAAATAAACCTCAACTAGTAATAAAGAAAGTGAGTAGAGAGATGTACTGCAATGAACAGGAGTGGTAGCTCACCCCTGTAATCCTGGCATTCTAGATGATGAAGCATGATACTCATGTGTTCAAGACTATCGAAGGTTACATAGACAGCTCCAGGCCAGCCTGCATTTCAGAATAATTTTCTACCTCACAAGCCAATAACTAACTAAATCAATAAACATTTAGAAATAAAATTGCTACTGTCACTCATTTCCCACAAACAACTTCTATTTCCTCACTGGTGAGATTTTCCTAGTGGGAATGTAGTTTGACACCACAGACAAAAGAAGAAAAGGACACAGCTCAGCATGGAGTAGTAATAATTACACTTCCATTTGTGTTCCTGCCCTTCATTATCATACATATAAGAAACAATCTATCAAAAAGCCAAACCATCCCTATAATTGTTTTCTCAGGTGAAAATCAATGTGTTTACTCTTAGCTTCAAAATACTCACTTAAAAAAAATCTTATAGACAATTAAACATCAATTTATAGTGAAAGTTTCATATACAGGACTCCAATAATCATCTAGGAGTGAATATTAAGAAACAAAACAGAAATAGGCCTGTGATTGTCCTCTGATGATTCAAAGCAGAAGTATCTCCTCTCTATTCAACCAAAAGAAAATACCTTACTAAGTATTTATTACTGAGATTATCAAAGAATGGGGTGATAGCAAAGGTTAGCATCTGCAAAAAGACAATGCTTGCTTTGTCTTACCAAAGAGGAACAGACAATAATGCGTATAGGTGGATTTATTTTATGATTAATTATACAGCCATATACTGCGCTCTTGCATTGCTCCAGGGATTGACTTGAATGGGGCAGCAAAAAAATGAAGAAATGATCTGACATAAGGACTCATGAACACAGAAAAGGTTGAGTAGGGTAGACCCTCAGATGGAGAAGCCATGGTATCCTGGATGATCAGTGTGGTTATTATATACAGTTGAACAGGGGGACAAGGTCATTGCACACAGCTGAACAAGGGTCTGTATGACTCCATATGCATAAACAATGAGGCAGGGTTATTATTTATAGCAGAAATCAGAGGCGGTTTGGCTTATGTCAATGGGCACAGTCTTTAGACCATGAACATGAGAGGGTAAGGGAAGGTGCTAAGGTAAACATACTCTGCATACCCTACCAACATCGGTATATGAAGCAGAGGAATGCTTTACCATCGGTCTGAGCCACACCTGGAGAAGACTTTGATATCCTCGCGGGCCTAAGGCACTGGAGTCCATGACATGGCTATGCCCATGTCATACATGGATTCGCTCAGGACTGAAGTGGCTCCCTACAACCATCCTTTACCTTAGAACAAAAACATTGAAAAGCAGTTCTGAGTATTGTCTTCTTCCAGTTAAAAGTGGGGATGGGTATATCTTATAATCACAAGGAAAATTCAAGTTGCTTTGTTTCTCTGAGAGTCAAGTTTAGGATAGTACCTTTAACAGAATCATAGGAAAAATGTTCAATGGTGATGACTGAGTTAACTTGAAGGCCCTCTATCTAGAATACAGAGGGTTTTTCTTTCTTGTCTAAAGAAATGAAGTTTATAGAATTTATGGCAACACTATAGTCGAGGAAAATATTTTTTTAAAAACATCAAAATAACAGGTTGGCCATAAGTCAAAGTAAACCACCAAATGGTTCAATATTGAGTGTGCTTATATAGTTTCAACGACTTGGCCAAAGTGTACAATAAAGTATAATAGATATATAAACTTAGCATCCATGATCAAATTTGAATAGTGTGGAGAGAAGGCGAGGTCAGCCTATAATCTAAACTCTGCATAGGAACATGGCTATCTGAACATAATGACTGGATACCCAAGATCCTTGTGGACCTTTGTGAAGAAAAAACAAGATCAGAATCAGAGAAACAAGCAGTGGAAATGATCTTACTGGACTAGGGCTGCACAAAGGAATGCAGTCTGGATAGCTTAAACAGCAGGAATGTAGTTCCCACAGCAATGGGAGTTAGAAGTTCATGACTGGAGTCCTGGCAGGATGGGGATTGGTGGAGGAATCTTCCTCCTTCCCTTATGATACGGAAACAGGAAGCTCACTCTCCTCTGGTCTTCATTTAAGAACATTAATCCCACTAATGAGGGCTCAAGCCTCATGACCTAATTATTTCTCAAAGGCTTTGTCATCAAATATCATTTGGGAATTAGAAAGTATTAGGATTCAGCATAATAATTGGAAAGGTTGTACTTTAGTTCACAACAAAAGCAAACCACACATTAGACAGAATATAATTTTCTCTTCTCTCCGTCACCTATACCAATACTTTAAACCCAAAGCATTATTTACTCAGAAGCACAATTTTTCTTTCCAAATGTATATGTATATGTGTATGTGTGTGTGTATATATATATATATATAGAGAGAGAGAGAGAGAAAGGTTCATATGTGTATTATGTTTATATGTTCATATAACAACAAAGATATTGTTGCTTTTGTATGTATTTATAGGTGTTGAATTTCTACAAATTTTATAAAATGTATTCAAGAGATTAGCAGGTTGTTATTACATATAACCAAGTCATGTGAGCCCCACATGTTTTTCCAAATTAAGTTATATTAGAACATTCTGAGTTTGTCCCTGGTAGGGTTTTTATTGCTGTGATAAAACACCATGGCCAAAACAGTTGTGGGAGAAAGTATTTATTTGTCTTAACTTCCATCTCTTAGTCTGTCATTGAAGGAAGTCAAATCAATTACTCAAACAAGGCACAAACTGGAGGTAGGAGCTGATGAAGAGGCCATACAGGGTGCTATTTACAAACTTCCTCTCCATGACTTATTTAGCATGTTTTCTTATAGAACCCAGGACAAACAACTGAGGAGTAGCCTTACCCACAATGGGTTGGGCTCTCCTATATCAATCACTGATTAAGGAAATGCCCTATAGGTTTGGCTACTGGCCAATCTTATGGAAGTATTTTCTCAACTGAAGCTCTTCCTCTCTGATGACCCTAGCTTTTGTTAATTTGGTATTAAACTACCAAGAACAATTGTCTCCTTGTTAACTTGACACAGGAATGTATCACTCACATTTTTCTTTTGTGTTTTTCCCTAAGATCACATATTAAAAGAGATATCACATTATAAAACATTTTACACACTGAAAAAAATATGCCACATCCTTAATAATTCAAACACCTTAAAAGTTTTTTTAAGACACATCCAATATGTTTTAAAATCCAAAGTCTCTTTAAACTCCAAATTCTCTCTTTCTCTTTAAAAAAATTCTTTTTTTAAGTTTAAAGTCTACCAAATGTGGGCTCCTGTAAAATCAAAAGTAAGTTGAATAGTTTATTTGAAGAGGGAAGAAACTGGGTATAGTCACAATTTATACAAAGCAAAACCAAACTCCAACAGTGAAAATAGCTCAATTTCAGTATCTGGGAATTACTTACAATCTTCTGGGCTCCTATGATGAGCTTGGGTCACTTCTCTGGCTCTGCCCTCTGCAGCACACACAGCTTGTCTTCTGGGCTCTGGCTGGCTCCACTCCACCACTGCTACTGTTCTTGGTGGTCATCCAGTGGTACTGACATCTCCATAATGCTGAGGTTCTGCTGCAACAGGGTTAAACTTTTCACCAATAGCCTCTCCGGGACTCTGTTCATGGTGCCAAGCCTCAGACTCTCTGCACAACCCCTCAGTTCAGGGCCTCCAACTGCTTACTGAAGTAGCACCTTCACCAATGACCTTTTCTAGTCTCTCATGATGCCAAGCTTTAGTTACTTTCCATGACCCCTTCACACCTTCAAAACCTGTATCATCTGGATAACTCTTACACTTGTTCAGCTGACTCTGAGCAAATCCTTCCCACAATATTTCACCTCAATGATGTTAGTTTCCTTTTTCTTTCCTTTTGTATCCTTTTCTCATACAATACATCCCAACTGCAGTTTCCCCTCTCTCCACTCCTCCCAGTTTCTCCTTACCTTCCATCTCCCCCAGATCCATTCCTCTTCCAATTCTCTTTAGAAAAGAGCAGGCCCCCCACATATATCAACTAAACATGGCATAAAAATTACAGTAAGACTAGGCACTAATTCTCATATCAAAGCAAGAGAAGGCAACTGCAGTAGAAGGAAAGGGTTCCCAAGAACAGGAAAAAGAGTCAGAGACAACCTCACACCCACTATAAGGAGTCCTACAAAAACATTAAGCCAACAACCATAACATATTTGCAGAGGACCTAGTGCAAACCCACACAGCCTCCATGATTGCTGCTTCAGTATCTGTAAGTCCCTAGAAGCCCTGCTTAGTTGATTCTGTGGGACTTGTTTTTGTGGTATCCTTGACCTGTCTTGCCCCTACAATCCTCTTCCACAGGGTTCCCTGAGCACTAAAGGGAGGGAGCTAATGGAGATCTCTAATCTTGGCTCTTTCTCTCTGCTTAATGTTTGGCTGTGGGTCTCTGCATTTGTTCCCATCAGCGGCTGGAGGAAGCCTCTCTGATAACAATCGGGCTAGACTCAGATCTATGAGTATTCAATGCTGGTTTTTTGATTATTGCTAATTTCTCAGCAACACCTGACCAGCATCTTTGTCTAATAGAGCAAGGTTTTCTTCAGTGGTTCTGGTCTCTTGTTAATAACAGCTGATTCTTCAGCCCCATCTAAAATGGACCAAAAATTCTTAACTCAAAATAGCAAATGACCTTGATAGTCTTCAAGGGATTCTCTTATTTCTCTCTGGAACTTCTTAAGTCAGGCCTCCATCATCTATCTGCATTGCTCTCATCATTCTTCTCTTTGAAATAACCATAGAAAAGGTCACTAGGCTTTAAACACTCAACATCTCTTTAAGCTTAAAGTTCCAAAGTTCTTTCACAATCATCCCCAAAAGAACATTGTAGTAAGAGTGCTTTGTTCCTTAAAAAACCCAGTTATGATATGAGAATGTTTTTGTTATCCCAAGTGTGATATATGGGGCTGCTTCAGTTTGTCCACAGCTGTTAACTATAATTGTTCTTCATGAGCTATCAGCAGCATGGTTTAGGTAGCTGCAGAAATTCTTCACCAAACCACAAGGATATCTCCTAAACTATGTTCATAGTAGATTTATTTGTAATAGCTATAAACTGGAAACAACCCAGATGTCCCTCAACAGACAAATGGATAAAAACAAAACAAAACTGTGGTACATTTACACAATGGAATACTACTCACCCATCAGAAACAAGGAAATCATGCAATTTTCAGGCAAATGGATGGATCTAGAAAAGCTCATCCTGAGTGAGCTAACTTAGGCTCAGAAAGATGCACATGGCATCTATTCACTTATAATTAGATTTTAGCCATATAGTACAGGATAACTATCCTATAACAGACTGAAAGGAACAGAGACATGGACTTTGATACCTGTTAGTGGGATACTTTGTTCTAGTGGAGCTGCCATGTAGGCCCCCAGTGTAAGAGGAACTCTTAGTCCTCATACGACTGCTGAACTGAGGAGAGCTGATATATAGGGTCATTCCACATCAGAGGAGTAGAATGGGGGGGGAGGGGAAGGGAGGGAGGAAGGGACCAGGAGGGGTGGAGGGGGAAGACTGTGATGGAGATGTAACTTGAAGTAATAAACATTTTTAAAAGAAGAAAGTTTAATTCTGAGGACTCTGGAGAGGTGTATAAATGCCAGAGCCTAGAAAGGGAATAGGTGGTGCTCTGAAGGAGAAAGAGGTTGCTGCTCTCCCTGCTAGTGCTCACCTGAACAGTTGCTGATTCATTCTGCTGCTGTTTGTTGTTGCTGGTTTGTTGGACTGCTGGATATCTTGACTGTTGAGATTTGTATTGCCCCCCCCCCCAAAAAACCAAAGACCCTAATCAGCAGGAAATAGTTAAAAGAGACCTACATCTGGTACCCTCTAACCTTCTTTCTTCCCTACCTAGTGGTAGGGTGTTGGAATCAATAAGGGTTGGAAGGGAGTTAGAGATATTAAGTACTGTGAATTAATATAGTGTAATAAAACAAAAAATAATAAGGCAACATACTGTACAACATAGTCATGTCTGCCATATCAATAGACTATTATCTACTATGATTATTAAACCGAATAATGTCTTACTAACTGACTGCTGCTATGATGAGACACTATGACCAAAGCAACTCTTTTAAATATAGTACTTAACTGGGTGGGGGGGAATCACATACAGTCTCAGAGGTTTAGTCCATTATTATGTGGTAGGGAGTACCACGGCAGCATGAATGACACTTGAAAAGTAGCTGAGGGCTTTAGATCCTGATAGGCAGACAGTCAGGTAGGCAGAGATTTCTGTCCTAATTATGGTTTCTGTGCTGTGATGAAACACAGCAACCACAGCAAGTTAGGGAGGAAAGGGTTTATTTGGCTTACATTTCCACGTCAAATTTTGTCACCCAAGGAAGTCAGGGCAGGAATTCAAACAGGGCTATAACCTGGAGTCGGGAGCTGATGCAGAGGCCATGGAGGAGTGCTGCTTACTGGCTTGCCCTCCGTGGCTTGTTTAGCATATTTCTTTTCTTCTTCTTTTTTAATTGAAAGAAATTTTACTTTGTGAATTTCACATCATCTGCCCTGTTCCCTCCCATTTCCCACCCCCCACACCCACCCTTCACCCTTATGATCTGTCATACCATAAAAAAATAACAGCTCATTGTGGAAGCTGCAGTATATCTCCATATGTCCCACAATATTCCCCTTTGTCCACACATTCTGCTTGCAAATGTTCATTGTAATGACTCCTTGGTCTGATACAAGGCCCCTGGTTTCCACTACTCCATCAGTACTGGAACTCCTCTCAGATATGTCATAACTGTCCTGTGTCTTGGAGATCCTGCAGCCCTGGATTGTAGAACTGACCTCTTCTTACACTTCAGCAGTTCGTCCATGGGGTAAGTGTTGGGGTGAGCCAACTCAAAGCCCTGGTTCTGGACCTGCAACCCCCATTTGTAGGGCCAGATCTACTATGGAAAGGAGCAGGGCCTGCTCTCCCGAGTGCTGCAGCATGTGAGAAGCAGGGACAACTCTCCTGCTCTTGTGACCCCTTCTGGGCCAGAGCTCCTGTTGGCCAATGATGATGAGGACAAAGGGATGGGATGGCATCCCTCTCTAGCCAACACCACCACATAGCAGACCGAAGGCAGGGCTGGCTCTCCCACACTCACTCCCTCAGGGCTAGCTCACCCACAACCCCCACATCCAGGACTACCTGTAATGTGCTATCCAGGAAGGTGCAGGACCTGCTTTCCCGAGTGTTGCAGGATGTAGTGTGTTTAGCATATTTCTTAAAGAATCCAGGAACACCAGCCCAAGAGTAGTCCTATCCATAATGGACTGGGCCCTCTTATATCAATCACTAAGAAAATAGGGGACTTGAAATTAGCAATTTTTCGTTATCATAAGAGATGAATAGTAGCATTTCTGAAATAATCAATAGTCAATGGTAGCTACCTATAACTACAGCAGAATGACAGCCTGTGATCTAGATTCTCTTGCACTGGTAACAGTTAAATTACTTCATGGATTCTTATTTGAATAATGTCAGGTCAAATGTAGAAAATATAAAAGTGATCCAATATGGTTTTTTTTTAATTCTTACTATATGTATTTTATCACACCAACTTCTTAAAATGTGCTTTTTTATCAATATGTGTGTGTGTTTGTCATAAATCAACAAATGCTAGAGTACAAAGACTCAAAATTTGTTACTGATAGAAATACACAATCCAAAAGTTTGTAAGACACTAAAAAAACCCTACTCACTCTAAGTATAGGTATAATCTGCATTATATATAGTGTATGTGTGTATGTATGTATATGTGTCTTGAAATATGGTCATATCTACTGCCAATTTTCCCATACCAATTTTTCTTTAGTCCCCTATCAGGCCCCCTACTACTTCATATCTTTTTTGTAATCAAATACATCCCTTAGTAAGGCCCATATGTGCATATGTATGGATCATCCTGGAGCACAGAAAAACTATCAGTTGTCATATGCCCAATAAAGAGTGATTCTCCTCTCCCAGTAACCTAACTATTGCTAGTGGAAACTCAGTATGAAGTGGGGCCTAGAGATCATCTATCCTGTCTGTGCCAAGACTGGCTTGATATTGTGCAGGTTTTGTACATTTCAATAATCTGTCTAATGGTGGTAATAGAGTAGGCTTTAAATAAACTTTTATCATCCCCTTCTTTAAAAAATTTGTTTGTTTTTGTATTTGTGCCTCTATTATTGTCTGTTTGCCTCTGTCTCTCCATATGCTCTATGTCTCTGTAGGTCTCTCTTCTCTCTCTCTCTCTCTCTATATATATATATATATATATACATATATATACACACACACATGTATGTATGTGCTTTTGTGTGTGTGTGTGTGTATATATATATATATATATATATATATATATATATATATACATGAATGCAGGTTTTCAAAGAAACCAGAGGGTGTAGGACATCCCTGGAGCTGGAATTACAAATAATTGTGAACCACCTACTTGGGTACCAAAGTTTATGAGTTCTTATCACTGAGGTGTTCTTTTGTTGTTAATTTTTGTTTCTTTGTTTGTTTATTTGTTTTGTTTTTTGAGACAGAGTTTCTCTGTGTAACATCCCTTGCTGTGGTGGAACTTGCTTTGTAGACCAGGCTGACCTTGAACGCTCAGAGATTTACCTGTCTCCTGAGTGCTGTGATTAAAGGCATGCACCACCATGTCTGACTGTCTTCTGCATTCAGTAAAGTAATTTTAATCCAGTACACTTTTCATCCATTTGACTGGAATACAGATACACCCTTAGCACACATCTTTAATCCCAAACAAAATAGGTAAGTTTAGTTTGTAGAAGGAAGCAAGCATGTTTGAAAATGATGTCTAATTGAGGGACAAAGTGGCAAATCAAAGAAATATTTGAAAGAATGAGTCAGAGATAGGATACGCCCAACTCTCATGAGAAGAGACAGGAAAGAATCTACTTAAGAGCAGTACAGGGAGAGAGAATCAGTTCAGTCAGTTCCAGCGGCTCAACAGAGCAGTCTATTCAGTTAAGTTCATTCAGTTGGGAGTCAATTTGGTGTTGAACAGTTGAACAACGTTGAGTTCCTAGAGTGAGTTCAGTGCAGTGGAGTTGAGTTTGTCCCTGAGTTCATGCAGAGGTAGTTAAAGACAGAGAATAAGAAGGAAACAGAATATTAGAACAAATTGCCAGAGTTAGTTTGAGGCCAAGCAGAACAATTCAGTGAGAAGCCAAGAGAAACAAAATTGAATCAGTCAGCATAGAGGGGAGTTTGAGCCAGACCAAATGAGTTGAACCACCCAGCCAGAGTACAGAAAGAGCTAGAAAGGGTGAGCATATTCAATAATAAATCTCCAAGACGACAACAGCATCAGACAAATAAAAGTTACTTTTACAACATTCTTTTAAAAGAAAATTCTATTCAAACACAAATAAACAAACCTGACCTTAACATCTGAAATAAATGACAATCAGACAATTTTAGGCAGGATCTCTTATCCAACTTAATCTTCAACACATTGAAAGAAAAGTATCTTACATTTAACCTAATTCTATTCATTCACATTCACTTGTTTAGTACTGGGGTGCAGTGTTCAGAGAATAAAGAATTCTCAAAAGCATATTGTCTTCTGGATTTGTGTTGATTATTCTATCTTCCCACTCACTAAAAGAAATGGTTCTGGATTTTTTTTTCCCTTCATAAATCCTCTCATGTCATTCTTACTCGTTTGTCAAATCTCTTTAATTCTATATCTTCCCCATCATCCTTTATCAGTCATGTAAATTACTACCTTTCTGAACAGACCAATTCTTTCTGATTCTAAAAGCCTTCTTATTCCTATTTGAGTTTCTCCACACCATCAACCAGAGACCAGTATTAAGTAGGGGCTCTATAAATATTTGAAGATTTGTGCTGTGTTTGACCTGCCATAAACAACTATGATTTCCTAAAGAAATTCATTGCTCCCAGGATATGAGGTAAGAGCTAGATTTTAGCAACTGTGTTCCTAAAACTAAAGAGCAAACGACCTCATCGGAAGTTGAGCAATAAAACTGAAAGGCATTTTTATCATGATATTATTTGTTCAGCTACGTCAAGTCTTGGTTTAACTGGCCTCAGAATCCAAACATGGTTTTATGGTGGTACTGCACAGCCTGGATTCAGTGCACATTTAGAGTCACAATGAAACACATTATGTCTTTACTGTAACAGATTCATTCTTTAGAGGTGGATAGTGTTCAGCTGCATCAGTCCATTACAAAGAGAGCATCAGTCTAGGATATTTAATATTTGTTTTCCTTTAAATCTTAACAGTAGTAAATAGCTATATTTTTTTCAATTTTCCTCAAAAGAAAATGCTCTAGGAAGTATTAGCAATACCCTTAAATTGCTATATTATTGACCATACTCATTGTTTTAGAAAAAAGTGAAAATATTTTTTCCCTTTATTTTTTATATCTTCAAGTTACATCTCAATCGCAATCCCCTCCCTACTCCCCCCTCCACTCCCACCCTCCCACCCTCAACCCCCATCCTCTTCCCTTTTTTTTTGTCTTTTAAGTTTAAGGTATATCTTATTTCCCCCTACAGTTTCACCTTTCAGTCCAACAAATGCCTCTTTCTCTTATAATAATAAATACAATACAGTACAACAGAGGTAATTAGGCCACAGTTATGAGGGTTATATGGCTTAGCATACATTCCCAATGTCCAGTCCATATGTATTTGGTACCTGACTTTAACATTTTACTATCTAACCATCTCCATGAGTTTAAAGTTCTATATCTAACTCAACATTCATACTAACTTGCAACACAAATTTAAAAGTATCTTCTTAGATCTATAACACTCTCTTAACTCCTAAACAACTCAAAATTTAATTATGAGACTCTAGCTATCTGTTCTTCAACCACCTCAGAGACCTGAGAGGGATAAATATATATGATTCTATAGGAAGTACAGGGCCTGCAGCTTCCAAAACTAAGAATGACATACCAGTGGCTGCCTGGACAGTTCCCATTTTCTTTCCATACATCACAGCATCAATCTTCAGTCATTTGGCCCCGTTTCTCTGGCAGACATTGATTGTAGAACAGGGGTTATGAAGGACTTGCCTACCCTGTCTTGGCAGAGCTAGGCTGTCGACTTACCTGCTTCCAGGTTTTGTCCTTTTTGGACAGCATTCTGTCTACAGTTGGAGCAAGGGGCTTTTCCTACCAAGAGATAGGCTTGCAACTAATTCAATCATCTCCCACTGGAGATTCTTCTATGCTCATCTTGTACTTGGGGTAGAATAGGGGGTGTTGTCAGGAGTTGATATGTCTTGATATAAAAAAATCTAAACTTACGAAAATATCTTTGAATGCCGTATTCTGCAGATCTCTTGAGGTTTTTGAAGAGGCCCTATCTATCTCTTCTATTAGGGTAGGCAGATGTTGCTTGTCTCTTAGCAGCTTTATTTCTGATTAGCTTAGAAAATAGCTATAATAGGCTGTCATAGTACCTAACAGAACGACCGCTTGCATAATCATTAGTTTGCATTTCTTAATTATCCTAAACAGTTTATGACAATTAGTAGTAAAAGGCCGAAACATCACATTTAATTTTTTTTCCTTTACCTCCTAATCCTTCCGTCCCATTTCTCTGGGGTGGGGTGTCCTTATATAAAAGTCCCTCATCTCAGTTGAGAGGTTGTATGAGGGCCAAGAGCCTCCTCATTCATTGGGGGTCTACGAGACAGTACCATCAGTGAAAAGTGTGTCATTGCCCGGGAGAGAGAACTAAAAAACAAACAAACCAATAAGCAGACAAATAGATAAAAAGGACTAAAAAGTAAAAAAAATATAAAAAATATTAAAAATAAATAAATAAAAATTAAAAATAAAAAGTCTATGTCCAAGTTCCCTTTGGTGTGTTAGTTGTAGTATCGATACCTTCTACTGTATAGCTAAAATCCTAGTATAAGTGAATAGATGCCATATGCGTCCTTCTGAGTCTGGGTTAGTTCACTCAGGATGAGCTTTTCTAGTTCCATCCATTTGCTTGCAAATTGCATAATTTCATTGTTTCTGATAGCTGAATAATATTCCATTGTTTAGATGTACCACAGTTTTTAACCCATTGTTTGGTTGAGGGACTTCTGGGTTGTTTCCAGTTTCTAGCTATTACAAATAAGGCTGCTATAAACATAGATGAGGAAACTTCCTTATGATTTCGTGAAAAGGCATTTGGGTATATACCCAGAAGTGGTATGGCTGGGTCCTGAGGCAAAGCTATTCCAAGTTTTCTAAGATATCACCAGACTGACCTCCATAGTGGTTGCACAAGCCTGTACTCACACCAGCAATGGAGTAGGGTACCCCTTTCTCCACACCCTCTCCAGCATGTGCTGTCATTTGAGCTCTTGATCTTAGCCATTCTGACAGGTGTGAGATGGAATTACAGAGTTGTCTTGAGTTGCATTTCTCTGATGATTAAGGATGTTGAGCATTTCTTCAGGTGTCTCTAAGACATTAGGGATTCCTCCTTTGTGAATTCTCTATTTAGCTCTGTCCCCATTTTTTGATTGGATTATTTGGTTTCTTGGCATTTAATTTCTTGAGTTCTTTGTAGATTTTGGATATTAGCCCTCTGTCAGCTGTGGGGTTGGTGAAGATTTTCTCCCAGTCTGAGGGCTGCCGTTTTGTTCAAATGACAGTGTCTTTTGCCTAACAGAAGCTTTTCAGTTTCATGAGGTCCCATTTATTGATTGTTGATCTCAGGTCCTGAGCTGTTGGTGTTCTGTTCAGGAAGTTGTCACCTGTGCCAATGAGTTCGAGGTTTCTCCCACTTTTTCTTCTAGTAGATTTAGTATGACCGGCCTTATGTTAAGGTCTTTGATCCACTTGGACTTAAGTTTTGTAGAAAGTGGTAAGTATGGGTCTAATTTCATTCTTTTACAAGTGGACATCCAGTTGGACCAGCACCATTTGATGAAGATGCTGTGCTTCCATTGTGCCGTTTTGGCTTCTTTGTCAAAAATTAGGTAGCCATAAGTGTGTGGGTCCATTTCTGGATCTTCAATTTGATTCCATTGATCTACTGGTCTGTTTCTATACCAATACCATTCTGTTTTTATAACTATTGCTCTGTAGTACAGCTTGAAATCTGGGATGGTGATACCTCCAGATGTTTTTTTTATTGTACAGGATTGATTTAGCTATTCTGGGCTTTTTGTTGTTCCATATGAAATTGAGAATAGCTCTTTCCAAGTCTATAAAAATTGTTTTGATATTTTGATAGGAATTGCATTGAATCTATATATTGCTTTTGGTAGGATGGCCATTTTTATTATGTTGATCCTACCTATCCATGAGCATGGGAGATCTTTCCATCTTCTAAAGGCCTCTTCCATTTCTTTCTTCAAGTGCTTGAAGTTCTTGATGTACAGGTCCTTTACTTGCTTGGTTAGAGTTACCCCCAGGTATTTTATGTTGTTTGTGGCTATTGTGAAGGGGGTTGTTTCCCTGATTTCTTTCTCAGCCCATTTGTTTGTTGTATAAAGAAGGGCTTCTGATTTTTTTGAATTAATTTTGTATCCAGCCACTTTGCTGAAGGTGTTTATTAGCTGTAAGAGTTCTCTGGTGGAATTTTTGGGGTCGTTTATGTATACTATCATATCATCTGAAAATATGGATAATTTGACTTCTTCATTTCCAATTTATATACCCTTGATCTCCTTTAGTGGTCTTATTGCTCTAGCAAGATCTTCAAATACTATATTGAAGAAATATGGTGAAAGTGGACATCCTTGTCTTTTCCCTGAGTTTAGAGGAAATGCTTCAAGTTTCTCTCCATTTATTTTGATGTTGGCCACTAGCCTGCTGTATATTGCCTTTATTATTTCTAGGTACGGCCCTTGTATGCCCGTTCTCTCCAGAACTTTTAGCATGAAGGGGTGTTTGATTTTGTGAAATGCTTTTTCTGCATCTAGCGAGATTATCATGTGGTTTTTTTCTTTCTTCTTGTTTATATGGTGAATGATGTTGATAGACTTTTGTATGTTGAACCATCCCTGCATTCCTGGGATGAAGCCTATTTGATCATGGTGTATGATACTTTTAATATGTTCTTGAATTCGGTTTGCTAGTATTTTATTAAGTATTTTTGCATCTATGTTCATGAGGGAGATTGGTCTGAAGTTCTCTTTCTTTGTTGGGTCTTTGAGTGGTTTAGGAGTCAGAGTGACTGTGGCCTCATAGAATGAGTTTGGCAATGTTCTTTCAGATTCTATTTTGTGAAAGAGTTTGAAAAGTATTGGTGTTAGCTCCTCTTTGAAGGTCTGGTAGAATTTTGTGTTAAAGCCATGTGGCCCTGGGCTTTTTTTGGTTGGGAGATTTTTAATGACTGTTTCTATTTCCTTAGTGGTTATAGGGCTGTTTAATCTGTTTATCTGATCTTGATTTAGCTTTGGTAGGTGGAATCTATTAAGAAAATTGTCCATTTCACTTAAGTTTTCAAATTTGGTGGAGTATAGATTTTTAAAGTAGGATCCAAATATTCTCTGGATTTCCTCAATATCTGTTGTTATTTCTCCCTTTTCATTTCTGATTTTGTTTTCTCCCTCTGTCTTTTAGTTAATTTGGCTAAGGATCTGTCTATTTTATTGATTTTCTCGAAGAACCAACTCTTTGTTTCATTGATTCTTTGTATAGGTCTTTTTGTTTCTAAGTTGTTGATTTCAGCCCTAAGTTTGATGATCTCCTGCCTTCTGCTCCTCTTGGGAGTGTTTGCTTCTTTTTTTTCCAATTCACCCAGTTTAGCTGTTAATTCACTAACATGAGCTGTCACAATTTTCTTTTTGAAGGCACTTAGTGCTATGAACTTTCCTCATAGCACAGCTTTCATTGTGTCCCATAGGTTTGGGTATGTTGTGTCTTCATTTTCGTTGGATTTTAAGAAGTCTTTGATTTCCTTCTTTATTTCTTCCCTGACCCAGTGGTCCTCTAGTAAAGAGTTGTTCAATTTCCATGTGATTGTAGACTTTCTGTTGATTCTTTTGCTATTGAAGTCCAGCTTTATTCCATGGTGGTCTGATAAGATACAAGGGGTTATTTCAATTTTCTTGTATCTGTTGAGGCTATCTTTGTGTCCAACTATATGGTCGATTTTGGAGAAGGTTCCCTGAGGTGCTGAGAAGAAGGTGTATTCTTTTGTGTTTGGGTGAAACGTTCTGTAGATATCTGTTAGGTCCATTTGGTTCATGATCTCTGTTAGACTCATTATTTTTCTGTTTGGCTTCTGTCTTGATGATCTGTCCATCGTTGTGAATTGGGGTGTTTAAGTCTCCCACTATTAAAGTGTTTGGATCGATGTGCAATTTAAGTTTTAGAAGCGTTTCTTTTATAAATGTAGGTGCCTTTGTATTTGGGGCATAGATGTTCAATATTGAGATGACCTCTTGGTGTATATTTCCTTTAATGAGTATGTAATGCCCTTCTCTGTCTTTTGGAAATGTATTTTGTTTGATATTATGGTGGCTACTCCAACTTGTTTCCTGGGTCCATTTGCTTGGAAAACCTTTTCCCAGCCCTTTCCTCTGAGATAGTGTTTATCTTCAATAGTGAGATGTGTTTCTTGTATACAGCAAAAAGATGGGTCTTGTTTACGGATCCAGTCTGTAAGTCTGTGTCTTTTTATTGGCGAGTTGAGTCCATTGATGTTGCTGGATATTAATGACCAGGGGTTGTTATTTCCCATTATTTTGGTATAGCTGGTTGTCTTGTGTTTCTTTTTGTTTAGTTGCTGTGGAGGTTTCTATTTCCTCTGTTTTCTTGGGTGCAGTTATCTTCTCTGTGTTGGAATTTCCCTTCTAGGATTTTCTGTAGGGCTGGGTTTGTGAGGAGATATTGTTTGAATTTGATTTTTTCATGGAATATCTTGTTTTCTCCATCTATGTTGATAGAGAGTTTTGCTGGGTATAGTAGTCTGGCTGGACACCTATGTTCTCTCAGGGCTTGTAGGACATCTGTCCAGGCCCTTCTAGCTTTTAAAGTTTCTGAGGAGAAGTCAGGTGTGATTCTGATGGGTCTGCCATTGTATGTGACTTGGCCTTTTTCTCTTACAGCTTTTAATACTTTTAATATACTTTCTTTGTTCTCTACATTTGGAGTTTCTATTATTATGTGGTGAGAGGAGTTTCTTTTCTGATCTAATCTGTTCGGTGTTCTGTAAGCCTCTTGGATTTTTACTGGCATCTCTTTCTTTATGTTTGGGAAGTTTTCTTCTATGATTTTGTTGAAGATATTTCCTGGACCATGGAGTCAGGAGTCTTCTCTTTCCTCTCTGCCTATAATTATTAGGTTCCATCTTTTCATTGAGTCCTTGATTTCTTGGATGTTGTGGGTGAGAGATTTTTTAGCTTTCTCATTTTCTTTTGATGTTGTACTGATATTTTCCATCGAATCTTCCATGCCTGAGATCCTGTCTTCCATCTCTTGCATTCTATTTTTGATACTCACATCTGTAATTCCTATTCTCTTCCCTTGATTCTCCATTTCCTCTTTTAACTCTGACTGTGTTTTCTTTATTGTTTCTATTTCTATTTTCATGTCTTGAATGGTATTGTTCGTTTTGTACATTTCCTTCTCCAGTTTGCTTGTTTTTGCCTAGAAATCTTTCATTGCTCTGTCCTTTTCCTGTTCAAGCTGAGTCACCTTGTTTTGGAGCTCTTTAATTGTGTTATTCATTGTTTTGACTTGTAAAATTGTGGCTTCTTTGAATTTAAGTTCATAGATTTAAGTTCTTCTTGAAGGGACTCTATCACTTTCCGTAATGTAGAATTGTCATCGCTTTCATGTGTTTCAGTTGTGGTGAGGTGGTTCGGGCTGGATTGAATAGCATTGCTTTCTTTTGTTGGAGACATTTCGCTCTGTTTTTTTGTTGTTGTTGTTGTTGTTGTTGTTCTGGGGCCTCTGGCCATGTGGAATTTTTTTGCTGTCTTCTGGACTTGGATCCAAAGGGGCGCTTTGGTGAAGGATTTGAGTTGCCTTACTCTACCTCTATTAGGTGAGTCATTTAGCCCCGCCTTCTAGGTGGAGACCTAACTAATCCAGGTGGTGGAGCTGTGTACAAGTAAGCTCTGGTTCCTCACTGTAAGGGCCAGTACTAGCACAAAAATCTGATATACGACAGTTTCAAATATCTTGCAGTTTGCCCAGGTTTGGTTCCTGTAGTGGGTAAATCTGCCCTTCACCTCCAATAGCCTTGCCGCTCCTGTGGCTTGGAAACTGGCCAGTGACGTCACAGCAGAGGGTTACGATCTGCAGTCTGAAGCCACATTTCAGCCGAGCTATGCTCACTTCCAAGGGTCCCAACCTTTTGCCAGATAGTTGGATAGTCTGTGCGAGACCTGGGGGTGCCCAGCAGGGTGGGGATTATCTCTGCGTGGTGTCTGAATCTGCCCACTGGGTTTTAGATTGGAACTTACTGGGAGTCTCTCCTGGTGGGTGATGGGGTGTCCCAATTCCTGGGTCCAGTGGCTTCCTTGCGTGTCCGAGAGAGGGAAGGAGTGTCCTTCCCCGGGACTCTCAGTGGTCCCTGGGTAGCTGGATGAGATTTAGAAGGGGTTGTGTCATTTGTACAGCGTCTTGCAACACTCGCCGCCTTTTGACTGTTAACCCCAAAATCAAAATACATCTGTGCAGGCCGCCACCATCTTGGATCCCCCCCGAAGAGATTTTTTTAAAAAGAACTTTATATTTTCCTTTTTAAATTTCCTTTTATTGTTTTTAATTGTGTGCCTGAGTATGTCCATGTGAGTATGTGGACGTGAGTTTAAAAGCCTATGCAAGTCAGAGAGATCAGATGGTAAAAGGTAACTTGCGAGCCACTTGACATTGGTGTTAATAACTTAATGGCTCCTCTGTAAGAGCAATATACGCATTTAACCACTGAATAGTGTTCACAGTCACAAGTGCTAGGTTTTGTTTGTTTCTTGCTCTGTTTGTTGTTTTTAGAGAACAGGGTTTCAATATATAGATGAGGCTGGCCTAGAATTCATAGATATCTGCCTCCCAAATGCTGATGTTAAAGGTGTATATCACCTTCCCCCATGTATTTCTTCTTCTTTAATTTAAACATAACTTTTAAGAACTGAGAATCCCATAGTAAATATATTTTATTTATATAATTGACTTCCAACCCAAAATAACATACAATTCATGAAAAGCAACAGACAAATAAGCAGTAGGAAAGATGCTGTCAGGAACAGTAATGAAAACCTTCATTTAAATTTAAGTTGGTTGTATTTAACACCTGCCAGTACAGAGTTCTGCCGAGGAAATGGTAGAATGTCAGGTTCACATGGTGCATAACACTGAGTGATGTACACCAAGGGAAATGAAGATACTATTTGGTTATTTAAAAGGGTCAAATGGGCTTCTTGCATATTTGAAATTTCATTTCTAGCACCGATGTTAATGAAATGCAGATCAGTGCAATTCTTCATGTTAAATAACATCTGGGATTGTTCTTTAATTGAGTAAATTGGGTTAAAATATTGCATTTTTATTGCTAGCTTAATAGCTTAAAGAGGTATTAAACATTTAATTATTAACCTTGACATGAAAGAATTGAAGAGATTTCTTGGATGATTTAAGGATTTAAAAGTTCTCTCTTCTGAGTGAAATTCATATGCTAGATAAAGCAGATGTAACTAGTTATCTTGAAAAAAAGCATTTGACTTTAATTG
Organism: Lophiomys imhausi; assembly: GCA_907164525.1. Lineage (NCBI taxonomy): Eukaryota > Metazoa > Chordata > Mammalia > Rodentia > Muridae > Lophiomys > Lophiomys imhausi. The sequence continues at coordinate 3,907,878 of CAJQZJ010001896.1, forward strand.
AAATAAAGTAATAATAGTGCATACATTGCTTGAAGACATCATTCACAGAAGAATGAATGTCTTACAGCAAAGGCGACTGCTGACAGATGTTAAAATGCCCTGAGACTCTATTGAAGAATAAAATAGGTCAAACTAGTAATTCCTTCACAAAATTTTAAATTCTGTTTATTTACTTGGGGAGGATGTCACATCATGCATGTGGACATCAGAGAACAACTTATGGAAGAGGATTCTCTTTCAGGCTTCATGAAAACCCCTTTTAACTTAGACATTTCTCTAAACCCCTCGTAATTAAAAATAATATTGTATATTTATGATGGGAAAGTACTATTACAGACACTGGAAAGACACTAATGAAATTGTTTTCACCATGTTTATATGCTACCATTATTAGAAGGACCCAAATACAGACATCTGTCAGTAGAAAAGGCTTGACATATGGCAGCAAGTGAGTGGACAGTGCTACACATGAATTGTTTATAGGCGCTGCTATGCCCATCACTCTTTAATGATCAGTCCCCCCCTGAACAAATCCCTTGCTTATGTAATGTTTGCTACTTCCTTTGTTGAAAATATTCACAATATGATAGATTTTGATCTTCCAGTATGACAGCAAACAACATGAAGTGAGTAAAACACATGTGCCATCAATGTCTTTGAGTTATTCCAAGGTTGCTTCTGCATTCACACAATCAAAGGGCTACTTTCAGGAGGATATCTGGAAAGCCCTCAGGAAAGTGACAGTCTTACTCAGACCGGAATGTCTAGAGACCATCCCGCATGGATCTAGAGATGCTGTATTCACAACAGGGCAAACAGGTGCTATAAAGTCCAAAAACATGTGCAAGCCTGGACTGTTGGCAGGACAGAAAGAAGTCATGACTACAACTAGCAAAGAAGATATTAAAGCAGGTCAGAGAGGCAATCAGAGACTTTCATTCAGGACATTGTAATATAAGATGTGGGATTTGCCTGGGATATCCCTGGAAGGTTTATGAATCATATTAATTTCCTTGATTAACACTTATTACATTTGGTCAGTGCTATCCCCAGTAAAGTAAATGTTATTACTGAAGGAAGACAGCCATAAGCTCACTGAGCAGAAGAATAATATGAGAAAACTACCAGGAATGGGATTGAATAAAAGTTCAGAGTTGATGAGCATGTCAACACATTATTACTAATTACGGCATCAAACAAATAATAACTTGCTTTATTCACACAACATTTTTTCTCCTTTTCTCTTCTATGGCCAATTACCACTGTCAGGTTGTCACTACAGTACATTTTAGAAAATGATTCTATCATATAAAATCAACATAACCTAAAATGGCTTCTGGAGATCTTGACCTAAGCGCTTATATATAAAACAAATGGTTTTTAAATTGTGGTTATAATAGCGCATAAAAGCAAGGAGTAGTTGCAACACACATAATATCTGGCAAATAAAATGTTATGGACTCCAAGGGAACTGTAGATATTTCTAACTCTATTCAAAAATGTCCTGTAACTCTAGATAGAATTTCCCTGGGCTATAGAGAAGCACAGATGGTATTAGTGTTTATTAGATCCATGAAGGTTACTTTTAAAAAATATATCTGAAAAGCACTAAAGTTCTGCCTCAGAATGGTCAAAATACAGAGATTGGAAACCACAGTGTCAGAAAAATAAATATTCACTATGGTGGTAAAAATAAGAATGTTTCCAATATCAAAGTAGAATCTTGATAAAACAAAAAACATAAGGCCAATAATGGCATGTTTTATTATTTACAAAAACAATTGCAGGGTTTATGAATTATTTGAAGCAATACTGCCTCCATTATACTAGACCTAGAATAACAAGGATGAGGTACAACGCTTTCAGTGCATAGTCTAGTGGAGGAAAGCTCAGCACATAGAGACAAACACAAAGGTACAGTGCATTGTGGTCATTATCCAGTAGAGATATGAAAGAGCACCACAGGTTTGAGGATACCAACAGTGATTGGCTGTGGAGAATCACTTAAAAGGAAGACAAGTTTAGTCCCATGTGATAAAAGACAAATGGAAATGTGACATCAAGAGAGGAAAGAAGAATCTAGCCCTTGTGGTGCATGCCTATAGTACCAATACTTTGGAATAGAAGGTAGGAGAATCCTGAATTCAAGATCAGCCTGACTGATAGAGCAAGGCCTTGTTGCCTGCAATAACTATAACACAAAAACAGAAGAGGAGAAATAAAGCAGACATCTGTGCATGCCTGTCAGGGACTTGGAATGGTTGAGATATTAACAACTTGCACAAATAAAATGGATTGATGTCTAAGAAAGTAAACTTATTTTAGATTTGCACTCTATACATTGGTAAAACTTTGTATTTTGTCATTATTGGCCTTAAGGAATCATCATAAATCTCTTAAAAGATAAATATTTAATTTGTAAGCAACTTAACAGATAAAAAGGAAAAAAATAAAAAATTTTAAAAAAGATGAAAAGGAAAAAAAAAATCCCTCCTGTTCCCATCCCCACCCAGCCTCTGTCCACAGCAAAATCTTTTCTAGTTTCCCTTCCCAGGGAGCTCCATGCTTACCTCCTTGCGCCTTCCTTGTTACTTAGCCTCTGTTAGTCTGTGGATTATAAGATAATTATCCTTTCCTTAAAAGCTAATGTCTATATATAAGTGAGTACATACAGTTTGTCTTTATGGGTCTGGGTTACCTCATTTAGTATGATCTTTATTAGTTTCAGCCATTTGCCTGAAAATATCATGATGTCATTGTTTTGCACAGCTGAATAATACTACATTGTATAAATGTACCACAATTTCTTTATCTATTCCTCTGTTGGTGGACATCTAGGTTTTTTGTTTTGTTTTTGTTTTTTGTTTTTCCCAGTTTCTGGCTATTATTATTTTTTTTTTAAAGCTGCAGTAAACATGGTTAAGCAAGTGTCTTTGTGGTAGGATGGAGGGTCCTTTGTATATATGTCCAAGAGTAGTTTATCAGCTGGGTCTTTAGTTCCATTCCCAATTTTCTGAGGAACCACAATATTGATTTTTACTGCCTGGATGGCCAGAACCAGAAGCACAAAGACACAGGATAGAACCAAGCACTACTGGCAAAAAAAAAAAAAAAATTTTTTTTCAATGAAATGATTCCTTATGGTGTTCTGCTATACTCATAGATTGGTTCCTAGCGCAAATGTCAGCAGAGGAGTGTCATCCAGAAACCAATGGGAGCAGGCACAGAGACCCTTGGCAAACGCCAAGCAAAGCCAGAGGAACCCCACAGAAGAAGGTGGGGAAAGAGTATAGGAACCAGAGAGGTAGAGGACACCATGAGAACATGGCCCACAGAATCATCTAAGCAGGGCCTACAGGAGCTATTGAAGTGACAAGCACAGATGCTGTATGGGTCTGAGCTAGGTTCTCTGCATATACTTTATGGCTGTGTAGCTTGGTGTTCCTATGGGACTGCCAACAGTGGGAGTGGGAGTGTCTATGACTCTTTGGCCTGTGCTTGGGACCCTGTTCTTCCTACTGTGTTGCCTCATCCAGCATTGATATGAGGATTTGGGCCTAGTTTTAATGTATTTTGTTAGGCCATGTTCAGTTGATATCCTGGGAGGCTTGTTCTTTTATTTTTCCTTTTTTTAAAATTAATTTGTCATTTTATATTCCAATTGCCATCGCCTTCCCACCTCCTAGTCTTACCCTCCCACACACCTCCCCCCCACCCCCCACCCAGTACCAACCCACTCTGGCAAATTAAATTGCATCGGGACTAAGTGTCTCCTCTTTCACTGAGGCATGACATGGCAGCTCTGCTAGGAAAATGGGATCCAGAGTGAGGCAACTGCATTCAAGTCAATGATAGTACCCACTTTAATTGTTAGGGGTCCACTTGAAGACCAAGCAGTCCATCAACTTCATATGTTCTTTGGTTGGTGGTTCTGTCTCTATGATACCCCTTGTGTCCTAGTTAATTGGCTATGTGGGTCTTATTGTAGTGTCCTTGACCCCTCCAGCTCCCACAAATCTTCCCCTTACTTTTCCTCAAGACTCCCTGAATTTCACCTAATGTTTGGCTGTGGGTCTCTGCATCTGTTTCCATTATCTGCTGGATAAAACTTCTCAGATGGCAATACATTTATTTGGTTCCTGTTCAGAATTCTATCTCTATCCACTTCCAATGTCTATTTTATTTCCCCTTCTTAGAAGGATTCAAGCATCATCCCTTGTTCCCTCCTTGTTACTTAGTTTCTTTGTGTCTGTGGATTGTAGCATGGTTATCCTGTACATATTGGCCAACATCGGCTTATGAATGAGTAAACACCATGAGAGTGTTTTTGGGTCTGCATTACCTCACTCAGTATGATCTTTTCTTGTTTCATCCATTTGCCTTCATGATATCCTTGTTTCTGATAACATAATTGTACTCCATTGTGTACATGTACTACAATTTCTTTATCCATTCCTCGGTTGAGGGGCATCCGGGTTGTTTTCAGTTTCTAGCTATTACAAATAAAGCTATTATGAACATAGTTGAGGAAATGTCCTAGTGGTTTGGGGCACTATGCCCAAGAGTGATATAGCTGGGTCTTGAGGTAGAACTATTCCCAATTTTCTAAGATATCACCAGATTGATTTCCAAAGTGGTTGTACCAGTTTCCATGCCCAAAAAAGGAGTGTTCCCTTTTTCTCCATATCATCACCAGCATGTGCAGTCACTTGAGTTTTTAATCTTAGCCATTCTGATGGATGTAAGATGAAATCTCATACTCCTTTTGATTTGCATTTACCTTATGTGTAAGGATGTTGAGCATTCCTTTAAGCGCTTCTCAGACATTAGAGATTCCTTGGTAGTGAATTCTCAGCTTAGATCTGTACCCCATTTTTAACTGGATTATTTGGCTTGCTAGTGTTTAATTTCTTTAGTTCTTTATATATTTTGGATATTAGCCCTCTGTCAGATGTGGAGTTAGTGAAGATCCTTTCCTCAATCTGTGGGCTGCTGTTTTGCTCTATTCACAGTGTCTTTGGCCTTACAGAAGCTTTTCAGTTTCATAAGGTCCCATTTATTAATTTTTTATCTTAGTGCCTGAGTTATTTGTGCTATGTTCAGGAAGTTGTCTCCTATGACAATCAGTTTAAGGGTTTTCCCCACTTTCTTTTATATTAAATTTATTGTATCCAGTTTTATGTTGAGGTCATTGATCCACTTGGACTTGACTTTTGTGCAGGGTGATAAATATGGGTCTATTTGCATTCTTTTACATGTAGACATCTAGTTAGTCCAGCACCATTTGTTGAAGATGCTTTCCTTTTTTCATTATATGGCTTTAGCATCTTTGTCAAAAATCAACTCTCTGTAGGTGTTTGGGCTTATTTCTGTGTCTTTGATTGGATTCCATTAGTCAACCTCTCTGTTTTTATTCCAATACCATGCTATTTTTATTACTATTGCTTTTTAGTACAGTTTGAAGTCAGGGGTGGTGATACTACCAGAGGTCCTTTTATTGTACAGAACTATTTTCACTCTCCTGTTTGTTTGTTTTTCATATAAAGTTGGGAGTTGTTCTTTCAAGGTCTGTAAAGAGTAGTGTCAGGATTTTTATGGGAATTGCATTGAATCTGTAGATTTCTTTTGGTAAGAGGGCCATTTTTGCTATGTTAATCTTACCAGTTCATGAGCATGGGAGATCTCTTCATCTTCTGATATCTTCAATTTCATTCTTCAGGTACTTGAAGTTCTTTTCAAACAAGTCTTTCACGTGCTTTGTTATTGTTACACCAAGGTATTTATATTGTGTGTGGCTATTGTGAAGGGAGTTATTTTCCTAATTTTTTCTCAGCCTGTTTATCATTTATAGAAAGAAAAGCTACTGATTTTTTTATTTAATTTTATATTCGGCCACTTTGCTTATGGTATTTATCAGCTGTAGGTGTTCTCTAGTAGAGTTTTGTGCATCACTTATGTATACTATCATATCATCTGCAAATAGGGATAATTTGACTTCTTCTTTTCCAATTTGTATCCCTTTTTTTTTAAGGAAAATGGAGGAATGGATCTGTGAGAGCAAGGAGGTGGGGGGTGAGGGACTGGAAGGAAGTAAAGGAGAAGAAACTGTAGTCAGGATGTAATGCATGAGAGAAGAATAAAAAAAAAGTATGTGAATCCAACTGTGTCAAAACAAAATACAGACACTAGAGCATGGGTACAGCAGTACCCTCCACAACCACAGTCCCAGCAACCAGCTACCTATTCTTATCATTGCAGTATTGTCACAGAGTGTGATCCTATATTAAATAGCCTTGTGAGACTGAAGTTAAGTTGTAGTTAGCATAAAACTTTGGTTACTTCTATGTTATATATATATTATTAACTGTTTCTTCCTTTTGATGCCTGAATAGTATTCTGTTGTGATGATGGTGCATTTTCCACTAAAAGACAGTTATCTTATTATAGATTAGAAGAATTACAAATAGAGCTTTAAGGATTTTTTCCATGATTTTTGTGCAAACATGTTTTGTTCTCTGAGATAAATGCTCAGGTATTTGATTGCCATACAATAACCATGTGGCTAACTTCATAAAAATTTGTTGAAATATTATTCAGAATACATACCTTACTTAAATTCTATTCACCAAAGTAGAACAGATATGAGTGTCCCACACCCTTGCTATCACTTGACACTGTTGATATGTTTTCATTTTCCCTCTCTAGTAACTGTATGAGTAATACCAGCATACCACTCTAACTTTAATTTCGTATTTCAAATGGATAATGATCTTGCACTAAAAATCTTTTGGCCTATGATTATGGTGTCATGATACAATAAGCAGGTACTCTGGGACTATGTAGAAGGTGAATTGAAATGTCTAGAGATAGAAGGCTAAGATTAAATTGAATTGATAGGCAACTAAAATATTCAGATACATTCAAAGTCCTAAGTAAAGCTTACTAAAAATATACTAACAAAGAGACAGATCCGATAAGCATTTGATAATGTATGTGATAAGCAATTAACTATGTCGGTAATCAAAAGAAAGAATCAATGAGGTATATGTGAGTAACCAAAATTACAAATACATACAGCAGAGAGCTTGGACAGAAAAGGGGATTGAAAATATGTAAGGAACAGTGAAGTTGGAATGTCTGTCTCAGGGTAATTTTATGGAGGAAATGTCACTCAGAATAGGCATCTGCTTCATAAAGAACAGAGAACTCAATGATGAAATGAAGTAATTTGCTTGTAACTATGTTATTGTCTCTTTAGAATATGGTTGGCAACTGACGTCTGACTTGCAAAATAATTATGTATAGATGGATAATAGAAAGAAAAATAATATAGAGAGATGGATGGATGGATGGATGGACGGACGGACAGACAGACAGACAGATGATAGATAAACGAGCACAACACTAATAATATGTCAACAGTGACGTCAAATACTTAAGACTGTTATTTTATCTGTTAATTCGAATGCCATTTTCTTTTGTGTGAAAATCAGAAAATTGCAAAGAATATGACAGAAGGATGGAAAAATATTGTTGTTTCTGAGAATAGTTGAACTTTCTTCCCTCAAAAAATATACTGAGCATCCTAATCTACCCACACACCCTTCTAAGTCCTAGCAAATCTACTTGAACCACAAACACATGATTTAAGGGCAAATGTAATCCATATTTATGCTCTTCAGAAAAAAGATGAAAATCTATAAAGCACTGTGATCATATTTAGAAAATTTTCAATCAAACCATTCTGCCAATTCCTAAATGCGCTGATACCAGCAAAGAAACAGATGTCTCATTTCATTCCTCTGCCAGTGCTGGGGGAGAAGAAAACTGCTCCTAAGCAGAAATTCTGCTGCACTTGAAAGCATGGAACACTCAAACAAGTGAGCTCTTGACTTTCTAAACTCAAGTAAGATGAAACTCAGATAGGGAATATAATATACATATACATATATATACACACAATTATATATCAAAGAAAGTAATGAATGTCAGCAAGAGATCAGAAGTTATTAATGAAATAAAGGTAAGGGAGAAATCATATCCAAACCAGACAAATACTATCCCCTACCACCTCCAACTCTGTCCTTTTTCTCCTCATCCTCTCCTCTTTCCTCTCTCTTTTTTTTTCCAGACAATCTTGTCATGTAGCTCAGGCTGGCCTCAAGCTCAAGATCTTTCTACCCAATTTCCCACATGGGTAGGAGTATATGTATAGGCAATCACACTAATTATATACTCTTTATAAAAAATATAAACAGATGGATGGAAGATAAGTAAAGGAAGAAATGTTGACTCTGAAAAAGCTGAATATGACAAGATAAACCTATAGTAAACAGAGAAACTGCAGTGAAAAACATCATCAGGATCCATCCACAAAGACAGACTGATGTAGCTTGGAAAGAAAAGGGTTTCATACAAAGCACATTTTAAGAGACTAAATTGGGAAATTGTTTTGATTACCTTTTCTGTTACTCAACTAAAAGAAACAGACTACAAAAATAGACTGATTTAACCTGGGTTTAACAAATTAACAGAGTCCTAGAGACATGGATCACTGGTTAAAAATTCTTGCTGCTTGCAGAGGACCTGGGTTTCATTCCCACCTTAATGGTGGTTTACAACCAAGTGTAATTATAGTTCCAGAGACCTATGGACCACTTCAGTTAGTAGGCAAGCATATATGTGATATATATAGATATAGATATATGTATAGATAGATATCATACATACATACAAACATACATACATACATATATGTGTGTTATGAGGGTTATAAACTGCTGCTCTAAGATTCTGAATGACAGTACTACCTTTTTAAAGTTATATGTAAATACACATATGCATACTTCCATCATGCACAGCTTTCTGAGATTACACAAAACAATTGATACATAAAGATTTGTAAGTAAGAAAACAGAGAAAATGCCTGCAGCTTTTATCTGCTGGATAAAAATGCAAAGTGTAGGATAGTTACTGGATTTTAAAAACCAACAATAAAGTTCAGCAATGGGAAAACATTTATTGCATATATATTTTTCCAATGGAATGGATAAATGTGTAGCGATTAAAATGTGTCCAAAGGTTTAGACTGTATCAGTCAGAAAAAAAAGTAGAAGAAATGAAATAATGAAATTTTAAGCACATTCATTTCTTTTCCTAGTGTCCAGAGTTTTAAATTAAAAAATGAATGCAAGAAATACTGGTATAATCACATAATTATTGAATGTATTTATAATATAGCAAAAGTATAAAGTGATAAAAAATACACAGGGAAGTCAGTTTAGGAATATATGTTAAATTATTTCTGCATAAGGAAGTCCCACATTCAGTTGTTTAACAAAGATACTCAGACTATTACATAAACAAATGAACACTGAAAATAAGTTAATTTGATGCAAATACAGGATTATGTTTGTCAGTAAAGATTATCCAGCTTTCTAGGATTTGCTGAAGAAAGCCAATAAAAGATTTTAAAAGCCACTAAAGCACATTTATTTTTGTTCCAAAACACACACAAACAAATAGTGAGCAGTTGCTGCTCTTATTGATTACTGGGACTTGAGATAAGGCAATTAAGGCAAAGAACTAATATCTGTTTCTTGTAAAACACAGAGAAGGGAAGATGTCAGAGTCCAACACTGGCACTAAAGCTGAGAAGCTGTGAGAGAATCACAAAGACAGTAGCCACTGACCACAGATACTCTCCTCTTCAAAGATAGAAATATCTGTAACTCACCATATGCGTCACTTGAGTGGATCCATAGCATCACATATAGTACAATTTGTTGTTGCTGCTGCTGTTACTATTGTTGTGAGCCTAGCCTTTAATTGCTGAGCCACCTCTCTATCCTATCCCTAAAGTACTATTCTTTTTTTTTCCTAAAAACATTTATTTATTTCAAGTTATATCACAATCATAATCCTGTTCCTCCTTCCCCTCCCAGTCCTACACTCCTACCCTCTTCCTTCTCACCCTCCTATCTACATTTTTTTATTTAAGTTGTGTGTCCCCCCCAACAGTTCCCCCTTTTATTCCAATAAAAGGCTCTTTATCTTATAACAATAAATACAATAAAAAACAATAAGAACAGTTAGACCACAATTATGAAAATTATAAGGTATAACCTACATTCCCAATATCCAGGCTACACATATTTGGCAACTGATATTAATATTCTATTATCACCAATACCTCAGACCCTAAGACCAACAATCAATAAATGGAACCTCATGAAACTGAGAAGCTTCTGTAAGGCAAAGGACACTGTCATTCTAACAAAAGGGAAACCTACAGATTGGGAAAAGATCTTTACCAACCCTACTTCCGACAGAGGGCTAATACCCAAAATTTATAAAGAACTCAAGAAAGTAAATGCCAAGAAACCAAATAATCCAATCAAAAAATGTGGAACAAAGCTAAACAGAGAATTCACAAAGGAGGAATTTCCACTGGCAGTGGCAGTGAGACATTTGAAGAAATGTTCAACATCCTTAATCGTCAGACAAATGCAACTCAAGACCACTCAGAGATTCCATCTCATACCAGTCAGAATGGCTAAGATCAAAAACTCAAATGACAGCACATGCTGGCCAGGTTGTGGAGAAAAGGGAACACTCTTCCACTGCTAGTGGGAGTGCAAATTTGTACAACCACTATGGAAATTAGTCTGATGATATCTTAGAAAACTTGGAATAGCCCCACCTCAAGACTCAGCCATATCACTTCTGGGTATCCACCCAAACGATTCCTCACCAAACCACAGGGACATATCCTCATCTATGTTCATAACAGCCTTATTTGTAATAGCTAGAAACTGGAAACAACCCATATGACCTTCAACTGATGAATGGATAAAAAAAAAATTGTGGTACATTTACACAACGGAATACTACTCAGCTATCAGAAACAAGGAAATCATACAATTTGCAGCCAAATGGATTGAACTAGAAAAGCTCATACTGAGTAAGCTAACCCAGACTCAGAAAGATGTACGTGGCATTACTCACTTATAATTGGATTTTAGCCATATAGTACAGGATAACTATCCAACAACCAACACACCAAAAGGATCAGGTACATAGACTTTTTTACCTATTAATGGACAATTTGCCCTAGGGGTGCTACCATGTAGGCCCCTTGTGCAAGAGGAAGCTCTTAGCTCTCATATGACTGTTGAACTGAGAGGGGCTATATGTAGGGACACTCCACATGAGAGGAGTGGGATGGGTGGGAGAGGGAGGAAAGAGTGGGAGGGTGGAACTGGGAGGGGTGGAAAGAGGGTGCTATGATGGAGTAATATATAAACATTTAGAAAATATTCTATTATCTATCTCCATGAGTTTTAAAGTTCTATAACTAACTCAGATTCCATTCTAACTTGAATTACCTACTTAAAGACATCTTCTTAGACCTAGAACATCCTTTTAATTCCTAAACAACTTAAAATTTAACTGTGAGACTATAAATATCTAGTCTTCAACCACATCAGAGACCTGAGAAGATAAATATATCTGAATGAAAAGGAAGTGCATAACCAGAAGCTTCCAAAATTAAGAAATGACAGACAACTGGCTTCCTGAACAGTTCCCTAATATTTGAGAAGGGCGATGTTAGCCCATGCCTTTAATTCTAGCAGAGACAGGAGGTTATATAGATTTAGTTGTCTTTTAAATTCTAGAGTTACAGTGAACAGGGTGGTGATGCTTCACACCTTTAATCCCAACACTTGAGAGGCATACACCTTTAATTCCAACACACTGGAGATGGAAACATGCAGATCTCTGTGGTCAAGGCCAACCTGCACAGAGTAAGCTCCAAATGGAGAAAAATTTAGATCCAGGGGTGGTGGTGCAGACCTTTAATCCCAACAATTGGGAGGCACAAGCCTTTGATCTCAACACTTGGGAGGCAGGGTCAGGCACATAGGATTTACAATGATTTAAGTTTATAAACTGCTCGCGAAAGGCATGCTGAAGTTCAAAGTGAATTGTCCTTTGTAATCTCAAAATATATACACCTAAAGGTATGTTTAGTTCCAAAATTTCAAAAGAATTTTTTTGAATATCAATTGAAAGATAATGCTTTTTATATTGTCAAAAAGCCCAATTTGTTCTAGGAAAGATATTACCTGCCCAAAAAGTAGCACCCCAGAGATAGGACTGGGGCAGGGTTCTGTTCTTATCTTCCCAGCAGATTAAAAGCATCTAAGAAGTCCAGGGACAACTGGACAATTGAAACTTCTGAAGTAAAGGGACCAGACACCAAGGAAGACAAGTAGCCCAGATGATCTAGCCTCACAGACTGCCACAATAGCTGTTTCCTTAAAGTATTATTTTTAATAGTTTAAGTTTTCAAACACAAAGTTTTTTTATACTCCATAATGTGTCAGACAGCTTTTCGTCTTTGACTTGCTTTCTTAAGAGCTTCCTAGTTTTCTAGCATGAGAATGCATTGTGAAAGTTATTGGCATTGTACCTGACACAGAGATCTTGCTCACTAACGGAAGTACAGAAAGAACCTAAATCAGCTCATGCCTGTAATCCCAGTATTTTGGAAGCTGAGGAAGAAGAATTGAGAGTTTGAGGTCAACATGAACTCCACAGTGAAACCTTAACTCAACAATAACCCCAAATACCCAAAATTGTAAAAGCAAGCAAACAAATCCTAAACCTTTTTATTTAGGAGAAATAACTGGGGAATCTTTTAAAATAAATGTCTTAAAAACTCTAGATTCGGGGGAGCTAAGATGGCGGCAACCTACACTGACGCATTCTGAACGCGGGGAAAAAAGAGCCATAAAAAACACAGAGTTACTGGGCACTGTGCAAAAACCGGAGGGGCTAGACCCCCCCCCCCCGGGAACGCTCACAGCTCCCAAGGGACTGTTAAAAGTCCCAGGGCAAGGCTCTCCCCATCTCTCACAGACACGGAGGCCACTAAACCGGGGACTCGGGAACTCCCATTTGGAGAGGCGCCTGGTAAGATCGATCCCAACTTACAGCAGACAGAATCAGGGTCCACTTGGCCTTAGATCGCGGGCCTATTGGGCTCCCCACACATCAGGCTGAACTTATACCCACTTAGAAAAGGTTGCGAGATAGTGGAAGCCTTAGCAAGGAACAAACAGGGGGCTCAGCGGGTGGTCCGCAGCAGCCGCTTGTAAAGCGGAAAAGCGGAGGGCGGGAGGTTCCGAGAGAGCACGGGAAGCAGGGAACACAAAAGCAGGCGGGAGGGGCCAAATCTCCCACACTCAGGATAGCGCAGCTGGGGAGAGAGCACTGCTGGCAGGGCCAAATTCCCGCCAGTCCACGGCAGGTCATCTAGGGAGAGAGACAGGCGTGGGTGGGACCAGGGGTCCGTGCACCCACGGCGGAGCTGCTGGGACGAGAGGTGCACTCAGGCAGCCGGAGGATCTGGGGCTTGGGGTACCCACGGGACCGTGGCGGCGCAGACAAGAAGGGAATTAGACACAGGGTCCAGCCCTGTGGCGAGAAGACTAGAGAGAAACCAGAAATCGGGACCATAGCTGTATCCTGGAAAATCCAGACATATCAGGTGTGGAGCCAGACCCTGTCAGCCTCCGGGAAGACAAACAAAGCCCACAGAATTTGTGCCTGGGCAAACAGGCCCATATCATCAGAACCATTACAGGCTGATAACTCAGAGTGCAACATAGAGAAGTCTGAATTGGGAGCAGTGAAACAATCCTGGTTCATTACTCACAACCTGGGAATACGCTGCACCAGATCACAGTGCCTCTGGCCATTAAAATCACAGTGACCTTGAAATCCCCCTGTAAGCAACGACAGATAGCCAAGTAACTCGTCCCCTGCACCAAATCATCCACTGTGGTTCCAAACACAGAAAACAGACAGCTAAATGCATCCAATGGTGAAAGGTCAAAAAAAAAATAGAAATCAAGGAATTATGACTGCAACAAAGCAGAACCACCCTAGCTCATCCAATTCGGATGACCACACACCAACAGAAACACATGAAAACATTGACAACTCTGCAGTATGGAAAGTGATAGAGTCCCTGCAAGAAGAACTTAAATCTATGAAGGAATTCAAGGAAACCACAATTCTACAAATCAAAACAAGGAACAACACCATTAAAGAGCTCCAAGCCAAGGTGACAGAGCTTGAACAGGAAAAGGAAAA
>CAJQZJ010001896.1:3932040-3943774 GCA_907164525.1 Lophiomys imhausi
TATTGAATATGCCCTTATACCTTTGTATATTGATACAAAATTAGTAGGTTATTTGGCTAAAGTGGTATTGACCATTGTTTATTGTGCAAAAATAAGATTGTATTGGATTACATAGGTATTGATCTTTGTATATTGATACAAAATTAAGATTATAGTTGGCCACAATGGTATTGACCCTTGCATATGGACGTAATATTAAGATTATATTGGGCTACATAGGCATTGATCTTGGTATATTGACACATAATTAAGAGTATATTTAACCACAATTGAATAGATCTTTGTATATTGATACAAATTTAAAGATAATGCTTCCCAATGGTATCATACCTAGAGATACTTAAAAATAAAATGTGAAGCTCTGACCACTTGATACCAACCGTCTAAAACGGTCTAGGATAGTTAAAACATACTCCTAGTCATGCAAACATGTCTCTTTGTTAGCTACTATGACAGTCTATCACAGATATTCTTTAAACTACCCAGTAATCAAGTTGCTAAGAGACAAGCAACATTTGCTTATCTAAATACAAGAGATGGTTAGGGCATCTTCAAAAACCCCTAGAGATCTGCAGAATATGGCATTCAAAGATGTTATCTTAAATCAAGATTTTTTTTTGATATCGAGACATATCAGCGCCTGACAGCACCCCCTATTCTACTCCAAGTAGAAGATAAGCATCGAAGAACCTCCACTGTAAGATGGTTGATTTAGGGGCAAGCCTTTTTCTTGGCATGAAAAAACCCCTTGCACCAACTGCAGACAGACTGCTGTCCAAAAAGGACAAAACTTGGTAGCAGGGAAGTCGACAGCCTAACTCTGCCAAGACAGGGTAGGTAAGTCCTTCATAATCCCTGCTCTACAACAAATGTCTGTCAGAGAAACAGGACCCAAAGGCTGAAGATTGATGCTGGAATGTATGGAGAGAGAATGGGAACTGTCCAGGCAGTTACTGGTATGTTCTTTCTTAGTTTTGGAAGCTGCAGGCTCTGCACTTCCTATACAAGCAAATATATTTATCCCTCTCAGGTCTCTGAGGTGGTTGAAGAATAGACAGATAGAATCTTATAGTTAAATTTTGAACTGTTTAGGAATCAAGAGGGTGTTATAGATCTAAGAAGATACTCTTAAAAGTGTGTTGCAAGATAGTATGAATGTTGAGTCACATATAGACCTTTAAACTCATGGAGTTGGGTAGATAGTAGAATGTTAAGGTCAGGGGCCAAATAGGTATAAACTGAACATTGGGAAGGTATACTGGGCCAATTTAATCTCATAAATGTGGCATAATTATATCTATTGTTTTGTATAATACTTACTGTTATAAGAGAAGGAACCAGCTGTTGGACTGAAAGGGGAAACCTCTGGAGGGAAGAGGGTGGAAGGGCGGGTTGGGAAGGGGGAATAGGGAGGGGTTTGTTACTGAGATGTAACTTGAAGAAAAAAAAAATAAAGTATTTATAAAAAAAAAAAAAAAAAAAAAAAAAAAAAAAAACTCTAGATTCAGCCATATTTGTAGGAAAAGTTTGTGAATTTTGAGGCAAAACATATCAACTTATCTTTCGTATATGAATTGTCAGTTATAATTTGCTTAAAGATTATAATTCTTTTGTTATTAATTGCATTATTAGAAATGCATGTATTTAAATTATTAATCATTAAAATACTCGTATTTTATAAATATACACATGATTGTGAATCTCTGGTAAGATGTGATGACAGGGGAAATGAAATAAAACACAACCTTGAATTGTAAATACAACAATTATGAATATATACATGGCTTCTAGGAAAAAGAGAGACAGTCTGTTAAAATTTGTTCCGTGTTATTCTAATTTTTTGAGGTAGGTAAGAAGAGCAATATAAGGGAGATAATGTAAGATTTACTTTACCTAGAAGACTTTGTAAACTATCCAAATTTTTATTGGACAACATATGTGATGATGATATGCATATACTATACTAAAAACAAACAAACAACAAAGCAGAATGCAAGCAGGGGAAAGCATAAAAATGATAAATGACTCACTCAAGAAGACTAAAGAAAAAAGGAATATATCGTCTGAGAAGCCAGGAGCTTGAAGAGACAGTAAGGTTGTCTGTAGGAAATAGAGGCTTTACATAGATGCTTTCTCTCATTCCCAAGAGCAGGTAAGATAAGTGAGCTTTCAGCTCAACGGCACAACATACAGGCAGTGCTGTACTTCAAAGTTACCTGCTGACTAATACGACAAAACAATCAGGTTTCATGTTGTCTTTTTATAGGAAATGATCCTACATTGCTTTCAGATAATCCTGCTTGGAAAATGTTAAATGCAAGGTGGTAGCATCTTTCCATGTTTATTTCAGTACTTCCTTTTTTTTTTCTTTGTATTTTTTAAGCAAGTTCATATTTAATTGTTCTGCACAAGACTATAAATATGTCTGTGCATGTTGGAAACGTGCTTTGCAATCAACATTTGAAAGTGAAAGAAGCTAATCTTCTACAAACAGATGGTAACACTTTCACATTATCAAACATCTCATTGTTTATCAGAAAAGGATTGATTCCTGGGAATAAGCCTAACAAACATGGAGAAAAGCTTGTGAACAAAATACTAAATTAGAGCTTTAGTAAAATCCATACCTGTGAATTTGAGAATATATAGGCACAAGAATCCATAGAAAATGGCAGAAGAAAATACGCACTATAAATATACTAAAATGATAATGTGACTGTCATTGACCATCAGAATGGAGACTGAAGGATGGGAGTAAGAGAACTTTGGGAAGAGCAGAGATGCTTTTAACTCTAGAGTGTAGTGGGTTGTTTAAGCACATATCCCAAGAATTGCCTATGTAATTACATTTAGAAAGAAACCATGCTAACTTTAAACAACTATTCAACATGAAAAAAAAAACTGTACATGCATGTGAAAAATGTTCAACACATTTTAAAAGCATTCATCTGTTTTCCCCAAGTTGGAAGAATCAGCATCATGAATTTAAAAAATGAAATGAGCTAGCACATTCTCACTGTTTTTAGGATTTTATTTGTTAAGCAAGAAAAACAAAGCTGAGTAAACATTACAGAAAAAACATCTAACGTTAATCTGATTAATTTACTTGAGTGCTGGCTGAGATGTTTGCACTCTGTTGGGGTTTTGTTGTCCACATATTTGAAATCTTCCTTTTCAACAATTTACTTTAAATAATGTACTTGTTGATGTAATGGTGGAATATATGTGAGAGATGCAGAAAAGATAAAATGAGGGTGCCATATTTTTAATAGTTCGACTATATTTTCATTTTGTGTGCAATGCTTTCCTCTTCTGGTACAGACTCCAGAATTTTATGAAAAGCTGGAGCCCTGTCCACTCTGCCCCACCAGCTTTGGTTGCCATCATCAACATCTAACATATGTATAAACCATCTGTCATCTTTTGGCTTTATCTGAACATCTTCACAAGGAGACCATCTGCTCCCTTTCTTTAAATATCTATTAATGTACTTCTCTTATCTATTTTACAACTTTTTTGCATATGTCAAAAATTCAATTACATAGCCACATATTAGTATGTCATTAACTCAGGAGGAGACCAAGACAAACTCCTGGGAGCCCAAAGTTCATGAGTAGTACTGAGAGACTAAAAATCCATCTGAAATAGGGGTGGGGCATATAAAAATAAAAGCCTTACAATGCATGAAATTGATAATAGATGTGCGATTCCCTGGAGAGCCATCTGCACATGATTTCCAAAAGTCTGTCATTTCACTGTGGAGAACAATACGAATTTACATCGAAATTTATTTCCACTATCAGGACTGTGTTCCTTCTGCAAATGTGCACTTTGAAGGAAACATACTTTCAGTAGAAGTGAAAAAGAAAGAAAGCACAAATAAATGTCTGGATGGCACTAGTACAATTCTGGAGCAACTTTTTAGGGCAGGCTTATCAAAGAAATTTCTGAGGTTAAATAGGAAGCAGACTTTTAATGTATGAGGGTGTTTGCTAAAAGCAGAATGCTATGATGAACTTGAAAAGGAGAAGCATTAAAAGCAGTGAGCGCTTTATTTTCTGTTTCCCCAGGAACATAGCTCCAGAGAGAGTTCTGTAGATAAAATGATGCTTCCAGCTGTGCTGGGAGTTCAGAATGGTGAGATTATAATTGGGACGACAGGTTCAAGCACTGTCATCACAAGCTTTTTTTTTTTCCACATTAAAAAGAAAAAAAATTAAAAAATAAAAACAAAAACAAAAAAACTCAACATACTACTAAATTCCCAAATGTATATATGTATATTCGTAGAGTTAAAAAGGCCATAGATATATTTATGAAATGTATTATGTATTTGTAAATTTGTAGCTTTTTCTAAAAGTTGCTGCTTTGACGTTGCACTAATAATAGATGAATAAATAAAAACATGGAAGTATAAATGAATAAAGTGTAAATGTAGGGTCTCTTTTTTCTAGCTCTTCTCATCTGGAGCACCCTTCTTTCTCTATAGATGTGTGTGTGTGTGTGTGTGTGTGTGTGTGTGTGTGTGTGTCCTTTAAATACCAAGCACATGGATCACTCTTACTCTATCCTTCTTGTCAAATGATTTGGCCTGACAACATGAACTTAAACATTACTTCCACCACTCATTTGTAGTGTGAACTTAAGTAGACTCATTAGCTGTTAGAAAGAAGTGGGAAAATACAGATAAGCCAACTAGACCACACATGCTTTATTGAATACCATTTATAATATAATGTCAGACAGTGTTTGAAGATGCCTGTTTTTAAAGACATGACCTTAGGCTAAGTCTCCATGTGCTTAATTGACTGAATGATTATAGTTTGTAACACACATTAGGCTATATAACTGTGTTGCTGATACCTCCTCATAAAAATATGTGGCATCAGAGTAAAAATGGTACCATATATATATATATATATATATATATATATCCTTCAGGATTCCCAAAGAGTAAAAAAGATGGCATAGTTAAATTTTCTAAACTTGAGGATTGCTGAAGATAGATGTACATTAAACAGGTACTAGAGGGTTGTAGGAAAGACAGAAAGCAAATTTGGATGCAGTGCCTGAAAAGATCAGGGAAGAATGAATTTATTAAAAGTTAATGGAGAACAGCAGAGAAGGCTAATATCCCAGGAACAGCAATTCCTGGACATGTAAGAAATTACTTACATGCAGAGAAATGAGTTGTCTTAAAAGAGGAAATTCAAAGCAATATTTTATATTTACAGAGGAATCCTATTGGTTACCTCCCATAACTTGACAGTAAGTCCCTGTGTCTAAATATAGATATACTTAGGTTATTGAACATGGAAAAATCTAGTTCATTCTCAACTGGAAGCTTCATACCCACGGACTAGTGTTCATAAGGTTAGAAGTTGTCATGCATGCAACCAGAGGAGAATATTTATCGTCACTCTCATCTAGCAATGATCCTTGCAAGCAATGACAATGACCTACTTGGCACAATAAGCCCATTGGTGTAATAGTGGAATAAATGATTATTTGATTGGATTTAAGACCTGATCCATAAGATATAACCTATATTTCACACTGCCAGTGAGGCCAAGAATCTACGGCTAGATAGAACATGCACCCTATTATTAGTTATTAAACTTACTATTTTTAACTATATTGGCATAGCAATAAAATAATTCCTAATAACTTATTACTATGTCCACAGATTGTTGTATTGGTCAACCCTCATCAGAAAAGCTTCTTCATACAAATGGTAATTAACACAATTTCTCAAATTCATAAGCATGCAAAAAATAAAAGACATTGGAATGCTAAGCCATAAATGGGATGTGTACATCACATCTCTCCTGCCCCCTCAAGGTTCAGAGATCTATATGAAAAGAGAGGTGGAAAGATTTGAAGAGCCAGATGTTGGGAATGACTTCAAAGAATCAGTATTTTCAAAACACAAAAGAAGAGATACACATGCCAACTCACAGATATTATGACAGTCTTATGCAGACTCTGAGAAATGTAGCAATTACATTACTACCTCCAAACATGGCATCCCACTTTCCACTAGTACTGATTGAGTTTAGGACAAAGTTCAGAAACAAACACAAGCATAGTTCACACAGGTAGATAATTCATTCTACTTGATGTAATGCTAAGAGTTTTGACCAGGCCTATATTACATTTATGGGAAACACATTTGTTGTTTTTACAGCTTAAAGTAGAATTTGAGAATTCATTGCCCTCAAAATTGGTTTTTCAGAATTTCTTTCTCACTCTCTTTTTGTAAAACTGGGTTCCAAATAAAGTGTTCAGTATATAAATGATCACAGAGCACTATGCAGGTGGACTTGCCCTTGGTACCAGACACAGCTGTGCCTATCAAGTACAAAATATGGTATTTAATTTGGGCAAATTGCTAACGGCAGGCAGGATTGTACAAGGGAAAGTCACCTTCAACTGTCAGTGAAAAAGAGACAAAGATGTCATGAACAGTAGTGCTTTTCCAAATGTTTCTGAGCTAGAATTGCATTTGGTGGCTTTTCAGAGCCACTGAACAATGAAATGGGTAGCTATTTGCCAACCACATACAGCTGTGTATCTGTTTGCCTGGAGTGTGTATTGGGGGCTTGAGGAAATGAGGTTAGGGAAGCAAAGATGATGGGTACAACTAGCTCATCTATTATGTGCCAATTGTACTGGTCAGAATGGCTTCTTAGGTAGAATTCATACTATAAGGCACTTTCCAATTCTTCTCCACTGCTGTGCCACATGTTATATCCCAAACCTTGGCTAATTTGGGTAGAAGTATTTTACAATGCTACAATTATTCTTTTGATAACTCCAGGCACTTGTTCAGGGATAAAATGTGATGGCCTCTATGCTCATGAATACAGGTGGCAAAAACTAACCAGTGATTCAGAGGTAGCTAGATACATAACACATTTTAGTGTGTGACTGATTCCCATCCCATCCACATGTAGAGGTTTCTTTTCTCTAGGCTGAATTGCATGGAGTTTTGCTATAGAGAGCAGAGGTCCTAATTCTATCACTCCATTGTAGACTGGAATGAATTCAAAGGTAAACTCCAGTCTTTGAGTGTAATTTGTCAGGGTGAATACTGACTGATTCTATAGCAGACAAATAATCAGGTCCAAGACATCACTGAAACAGCCAACTCTGTTAGGATATTGTCCTTTATAACTGAAGGTACAAGGTATTCCTTGTGTCAAACATTTTCCACTCTACAATGGCTACCAATTCTGTTGAAACATGATTTAGCTCACAAATTATTTTTATTCGTATGTGTTTTTATTCTTCAACTATGTCATAATGTAAATAAAAAGTCAATTGTACATCCATTTAATTTTACTTCCTAGTCTTTTATTCTCTCTAAAAGCCAGGACTAACAGATCTGAGATGGCCATTTATGTTAGTTCATATGTTAATATGATAGGTTCATATCTATGACCATGAACAGCTATATTTTCACAAACTTGACATGTCCAAAATATCCAAAAACTATCTTAGTCCCATGACCATAAACTTCAAAATGTCAACTGCATTTACAATTATGAATAATAGTGAGATTCTACTCCTGGGGGGAAATAATAAGAGGAAAAAAGCTTCATAGATGTTTTTCAGCAAAACAAATAATTTGCATTTTTGTAACAAAGTGGAATAAAACCTTTAATATGAAATGTCCCTCTGGTCTTCTTTTTGGAAACAAAATTCATAACTACCTGCCGTTTGATGAATCTAATAAATTCTTGATATAGTATATACTTCTCCAAAGTATCTGCTGGCATTTTCAAACAGCAAACAAAAAATAAGCGTAGGTATAGGAGCCTCACCAGAACATAGGAAAGAATAAATGCAATATGCTTTAAATATATGCCTCTCGGTAATGGAAAATGTACGAGGAATATCAAAGTATGAACAAAGGAGATATGTATATTAGAGTAGTCACTTTAATTATTACATTTATCAACCATGTTCAAGTCATAGTTAAAATAATTATTATAAGAACAAGAGCCTTTCATTGGACTAAAAGGGGCAGCTGTTGGGAGGGAGATACACCTTAAATTTTAAAAAAGTAGTAAGGAAGGAGAGGGGGAAGAGTGTAGGAGGATGGGACTGGGAAGGGACTGTGATTGAGATGTAACTTGAAGAAATAAATAAACATTAAAAAAAAGATGTCAATCCCAACTGTATTCGTAACATTTACTTCTGAAAGATTTAAATGTGTTTATTCATAGTATGTCACAATACAGGTATATTTACTTCTTTCAAACAATAACCATGATGTCTTTTGTACATGACTGGCTATCACCTTTATGATCTGAAAAAACTGTGACTACCTGCAAAATGCTAACACAAAATTCCAGCGTAGATGGGGTAATTGTTCTTTAAGACATGACCATTGTTGTGACACTACTGGCAGTTGATAGCTACTTGGAGAGGGAGGTTTATTCTTCCTTGAAGATGTGACCATTGGTCTCATTCCCAGCCTCTGATGGATGCATATGTTGGCAACACTAACTGGACTTACTGGGTTGCCATTTCTGATTTTAAGGGAATATATATATATATTACATTCTGCATTTTCACTCATGTCATATTGTTTTCATTATTTGCCCAATAAATGACATATCAGATTCAGTGGATTTTCGGTTTATACAGACTTAGGGTCTAAAATATAGATCTATGTATAGGTAGGCCCCTGTAATTCTGTCACAATGATAACATTTGCATAGCCCACCTGCGATGACACATTGAAGTATCACATGCCAAAATTTCTTCATATAACATAATGTATATTTTCTTTGCTGATGATATAGGCTCTGTACATAAAGTATAGAATCAAATATTTCTGTAACTATTTAGGTTGGGGGTTGAATTTACACATTTTCTGTGGCATGTTCAACTTTAATCTCAGTATGTCAACTCCAGAAATCAGTCACTAGTTGTTAGAAGAAATGGACCAGATTTAATATACTCCAAACTAAATATCATGTACTTACTATGTATACTCTCTCATTGACTCATCTCATAGTCTGTGAAGTCTTCAGTTTATGCACACCACAAATACTGAGAAACTGGGTTCAGAGAAACTAAACAGAGTTCATATTCAAATCCTGTTTCTATCTGCTATGAATATTAAGTACTTCACTTCATATAGTTAATAAGCAACTAAAATCAGCCATTTAAATTTTATTTTATCTTATGTTATTAATTTATTTGTGTGTGTGTGTGTCTGTGTGTGTCGACTTTGAGTTTTTTTTTTTAATTTAGTTATTTATTGCTTCAGGTTACATCTGCATCATAGTGTCCTCTTTACACCCCTCTCAGTCCCGCCCTCCTGCCCTCTACCCGCTAATCTTTCCATCCCACTCCTCTGGAGTGGAGTGTCCCTACATAATAGTCCCCCACCCCAGTTCAGCAGTCATATGAGGGCCAAGAGCCTCCTCATACACTGGGGGCCTACAAGGCCGTACCACTAGGGAAAAGTGTCTCATTGACAGGAAGAAAAAACAAAAGTCTATGTCCATGTTCCCTTTGGTGCATTGGTTGTAGTATAGATATCCTGTACTATATGGCTAAAATCCGACTATAAGTGAATAGATGCCATGTGCAACCTTCTGAGTCTGGGTTAACTCACTCAGGATGAGTTTCTCTAGTTCCATCCATTTGGCTACAAATTGCATAATTTCATTGTTTCTGATAGCTGAGTAGTATTCCATTGTGTAGATGTACCACAGTTTTTAATCCATTCTTCAGTTGAGGGACATCTGGGTTGTTTCCAGTTTCTAGCTATTACAAGTAAGGCTGCTATGAACATAGATGAGGCAACTTCCTTGTGATTCGGTGAGGAGTCATTTGGATGTATACCCAGAAGTGGTATGGCTGAGTCCCAAGGCAGAGCTATTCCAAGGTTTCTAAGATGGACAATTTTCTTGATAGATTCCACATTCCAAAGCTAAATCAAGATCAGGTTAACAGATTAAACAGCCCTATAACCCCTAAAGAAACAGAAACAGTCATTAAAAATCTCCCAACCAAAAAAACCCCACAGCCAGATGGTTTCAGCACAGAATTCTACCAGACCTTCAAAGAAGAGCTAATAACAAATACTCTTCAAACTCTTCCATAAAATAGAATCAGAAGGAACACTGCCAAACTCATTCTATGAGGCCACAGTCACCCTGATTCCTAAACCACACAAAGACCCAGCAAAGAAAGAGAACTTCAGACCAGTCTCCCTCATGAACATAGATGCAAAAATACTTAATATAATACTAGCAAACTGAATCCAAGAACACATTAAAAGTATCATACACCATGATCAAGTAGGCTTCATCTCAGTAATGCAGGGATGGTTCAACATACAAAAATCCGTCAATGTAATTCACCATATAAGCAAGATGAAACAAAAAAAAAGCACATGATAATCTCACTAGATGCAGAAAAAGCATTTGACAAAATCCAACACCCCTTCATGCTAAAAGTTCTGGAGAGAAAGGGCATATAAGGACAATACCAGAAATAATAAAGGCAATAAATATACAGAAAGCCAGTAACCTACATCAAATTAAATGGAGAGAATCTTGAAGCATTAATTTATTTTTACATGTGGTCTCACCATGTAGCTCTGGCTAGACTGGAACTTCCTGTGTATTATAGGTCTCCTAAGTGCTAGGATTAAAGGTCTATATCACCAAATGTGGTCCCAGAAATTTAAATTTTTAAGAGGAGTTTAATTTTGCTGTTAATTACAACAACAACAAAAACCATCAGTATATTTTTAACAAATGAAGATAAGTATCATCTGGACAAAATTCTGATCATTTGTCAACAATCTTTTAGACTTACCCCTTTATAGCATTCATCCAGCATCGTTCCTTCTTATTTCAAGGGCTTCTTCATCTTGTGGAAACAAGCAAAAAATGTTCAGCTCAAAGTAACAGAATGAGGTCAGCCCCTTAGACATTCCACAAATCCAAACACCACGACCAACTGCATGTTCACAGTACATAGTGGGAATGTTAGAAGTGACAGACCTACTAAAGGGCAAAGAATGATGGTGATAAAGTTTCTTTAAGATAGCAATGAACATGTTTATCCTACTGTCAATATTAAACATACTTCATCTTCTAACTATTTCAGTCTTTTTCTTACAGTTTCCTTAAACTATGAATAATCTGTGTTAAGCATAGTATTTTCTTTGCAATGAATTTTGGGATAGACGAATAATGAACAATATGCCCCTCAATAATGGACACATAATGCATGTGAAGGCTAGCATGAACTGATTCCTACAACAAAGCAGGATTCTGTCACAAAAGCACACAGAGCCTAAGCTGAGAAACCATGTTTGTCACATTTTTAAAGAAAGAAAAAAGGATTTGAGGTAAGATGGTAGGATTCAATACACAATAGGAACTGAAGCTTTTTGTAATATAGAAGCATTTACTACTTCAGGAAGAAAGCAGTACAGAATCGTTAAGGTAAGCAGATCTGGGTTGGAATCTTAAATCTGCCATTGTGACAACTACGTCTCAGTTTCCACATCTACAGAATGGGGAATGCCAGTTTCAAAGATGTTTAGAATCAATTCAATTATTTTCACCCTCCAAAAATTTCTGTCTCCACTGAAATACATTCTTGTAGTTTTGGAGTGTTTTTTGACCACTGAGTTAATTAGGAGATTATGTATGTGTGTGTGTGTGTGTGTGTGTGTGTGTGTGTGTGTGTGTGTGTG
>CAJQZJ010001896.1:3943784-3995229 GCA_907164525.1 Lophiomys imhausi
TTAATGGACCACTGAGCTGATTCCATATCTCAGCTAGCTGGGCAGTGGTGGCCGCATACCTTTAAACCCAGCACTCGGGAGGCAGGGGCAGGTGGATCTCTGCAAGTTTGAGGTTAACCTGGTTTACAAAGTGAGTCCAGGATAGTCAGGGCTACACAGAGAAACTTTGTCTCAAAAAAATTATATATATATATATAGTCCCATATCTCAGGTACTGGTAACTGCTACAGTAAACATGGCTGACTAGCTTTCTTTGTAGTGTGTTGATTTAAATCCCATTGGAAGTGTGGTCATATTCTGCATATTCTGAAACCCTCTCATTTCTACCCACCACTAATTTATCTTGAAAATTGTTGCCTTATTATATGTTAATATTCTGCTTTGTAAATGCTTTCTGAATTTTAACTTCTAAGTAGTAAATCAATATTTCTTAACTGAGGTTTACTTTAACTCTCATGAGACATATGGCAATATCTAAAGGTATCATTTGGGACTGTTGAGGGTTGAATGAGAAATGGTCCCTATCATGTATTTGGACACCATTTTCCAGTTAATGGTGGTTTCTTCTGTTTTTAAAAACTATGTATTGGGCCAGGTGATGGTGGTGCGTACTTTTAATCCCAGCACTTGTGAGGTAGAAACAGGCTGATGTCTAATTTCAAGGCCAGTCCGGTCTACCGAGTGAATTCCAGGACAATGAGAGTTACACAAGAAACGGTGTCTCAAAAAAAAAAAAAAAAAAAACCAGCCAAACAAACAAACACAGACAAAAATCTATTTATTTATGAAATTATAATATAATTATATCATTTATCCTATTCCTTTCCTCCCTCCAAAGCATTCAGCATACTTCTCCCTGCTCCCTTTCAAATTCACAGCCTCCTTTTTTATTCATTGTTGCTACATGCGTATATGTATTTAATCATTTTATGAGTTTATGGAACCTTTTGAAGTACAACCATCCTGGAGGAAGTGTAACACTAGGCAGGAGATGAGGGTACATGTTGAGGGTTATAACTTCACCGTATATCCAGCTTTCTCTCTCTGCTTTCTGTGTGCAGATGAAAACATAATCAGTCACATTCTCTTTCATGCTGCTACATTTTCCTTGACTATTTTCATGCCTTTCCAGTTGGGGTGGACTTCGTCCCTCTGCAACCAATAAACTAAAAGAAACCCTTCTCTTTCCTAAGTTGGTTTTCTTCAGGGTATTTGATGGCAACAACAGAAAAGTAACTAACACAGGGGCATGAGGCATTATTACACACCACTAAGTAACAAGAGACAAGCTGCTGTGACAATGACTGGGAAAGCCCCTGAAATTCCTCATGTGAAAGACTTGGTACACAATACAGCGATATTCAAAGGTGGGGCTTCAGGGGAGTGATTGTGTCACCAGGACACTGACCTCATCATGGGATGTGGGCTCTGCAAGGCAGAGAGAGGTAGAAGAAGCTTTAGGAAGTGAGGCTGACATGGTTTCTTTTCCTATTGCTGTGATAAAATCCTCTTCAAAGGTAAGGGAGGAAGGGTTGATTTAGCTGAGATGCTCAAGCTTTACAGCGGGGTCAAGCTGAACAAAAACTTCTCAAATGGGATACTCATATTTTAAAAGTTCTGTCTAGACTCACTCCTATCTTTCTATGCGTAATCATCTGGCCCAAATTAACCCAAATAAATCAACAACAAGAAGAATATAAGGAAAAATATATTTATGGGTGTTTACGTGTTTACATAGGATAGAAATGGCTGTGTAAATCTCATCCTATGACTTAATAGAAAAACAAACAAACAAACAAACAAAAAACCCAACAACTAAGATTCTCCAAAGATGTGTTTTATATGCTTGGTCATCTAAGGAATATAATATAGTGATTTAGAAAATGGTCCCTTGCTACATAAACAAATCGACAATGAACGTTTCCTTATTACCCCAGCTGGTAAGAAAAGGACTCAGGTGTAAGATTCAGATGCTATGATTACAGAACCTAGAACTTTTTCACTTACACAAAGAGACCAATAAATCTTTTCATACTACAAAATAGAACAAGTCCAGTGTTTTTGTGCTAAACATGGTTAGACTAAAAAAAAAAAAAAAAAAAAAAAAAAAGAAAGAAAAAAAAGGGAAAGAAAAGAAAAAACAAGAAATTAAAATAAATGCTAATTTATGTTGAATAGTGTTATACCTAAGCATGCATTAATCACTTGATAGTAAATTGATGAATTTAATCTTTTTATTAATTCTGAGAGTGAGAACATTATAACTCCATATGACAAAACCAACACAGTAGGAGACTAAGTAATTTGCCCCAAATAAAAAAGCAACTTAATAGTGAATCAAGTTTTAAAATACAAGGAGGTCCACCTTGAGACACCTGGACTACATACAGTCAGAGACAGCTGTGATTATGTCCCAACATATTTGCAGACAACAATGCCATATTCCAATAATAAAGTACTACACACCCCTTGAATCAAGGCAAAATAATTCTTGTTTCTTGTGCTTTGAACAAAGACTTGAATGTTGGTAAATCCAGGGAGACAAAGACAAAAGAGATAGATTTATTGTTAAATTTTATAAACTGACATTGTTAAAACACAAAGGTACCTAAAAATATACATGTCTGCATATAGAATGAAATATGCATTAGTATATATACAGGTACACAAGCATTCTAAGTGTATAAAATTCATCCAATTTTTTAAATGTTCAGAACTGAAGACTCATGACTGACAGCATTTTATTTTCCCTTTGCTTTGCACAGAATTGCCTGCTGGTACCTCTCCTTTTGTCAGAGACTGATAAGGGCTGTACAATCTTGTAGTCACAACATCTCACTAAAAAGCTTCTTTGGAGGCAAAGCCTATCTCTGAGTGTGTTTGGTTTCCTGGCTGCCTTATTTGTTTACAACAATGCTCTTAAAATTGTCTCTGCCATCTGTGTGAGGTCTAGTTCCTTGAATGAGAATGAGATATTAAAATGCCATCCAGATGTCTAGATGCATATTTGCATTAACATATTATGCAAATTGTCACAAGGCATTTTTTTTTCCTTTCTTAAACAAAAAATATTTTTAGATGGAGTGTAAAAAAGTAAATCTGTGGAGGCAAAAGAAAAAAATTAGTAAAGAAAACAAGATGCACTGAATTTGCAATACTTATAATCTCTTAGAAAATCACTACTTGCAAATGATGAATTGTGTGTATCAATTAGGAGAGGAAAGACAGATGCCAACAAAAGAACAAAATTTACCTCTAAAAGAAGAATTATGAATTCACAATATACCACTTTTTACTGTAGAAGTTATATATTGGGCAGTGAATGTAATAAAGCATTCCTTATTCAACATTCTAGTTTAGAGTTAGCAAACAGAATCTTTTGAGACTGCATACTCACCACTACAATAGAACAAGTCAGATTCTCAATAATGACACATTAAAAAATAATAATTATTTACCTGTGACAAGGTTGTGTGGGCTATAGACAGTAAGAATCCCTTTAAAATGTTACAAGAATCTCCACTAAAATATGACATGCTGATAATAAAAGTAATGAGTTACTTTAGAGTTCAGGAATAGTTATTACTCATGAGAGACAGGTATCTGATTCGTTCTGTAATTAACCTGGATGCATCCTGATATTTCTGGTAATGCTGTGCTGTACTTATAGATGCTGAATATATATTGGGGTGAGGAGAAAATTTCACTGCACATGTTTAAGTTTAAACTCTCATGTTAGAAAAACTATAGTAATCAAAATTTTAAAAGATTTTATTTTACTTTTAATTATATGTGTATGGGTGTGGGTGTTCACATGAGAGTGCAAATGTTTAAAGAAACCAAAAGAGGATATTAGATATTCCAGAGTTGGAGTTACAAATGTTCGTGATCCACTTGATGTGCATCCTTAGAATTAAACTTGGATCCTGTGCAAGGGGATCTGTTAACAGCTGAACTAACTCTAACAGCATCAAATAATGCCGTTTCTTTGTAAAAGTTTTTCTAAATCTCAATGTTTTTCCAACTCAATACTTAAATTGCCATTGTATTTGCAATGAACCAGAATATGAGACATGTCCCAGAGGGAATTACTTCGTTACCACTGTCGGAGACATTGACATAGATTAGATAGCTTAAAATATAATCAGAAAAACAAAATGAAGCAAAACAAAACCCAAATCTTTGAGGGTCATGTCGTTTTAAAACACTAGGATATTCCAGTCATTTGATTTTACCAATGAAGACTCAGGATTCAGATACTGGGGTGAAAGGCTGCTAGCTCAGAGAGGCAGAAAAAAGTACCCAACTGATATTCATATTCAGCTGAAAACCCTAGAGGAAAAAACCCAGAGCTAAAAAGCCAAGCCGTTTCTTCTGCATGCTGTCTTAAATACCCTTCATCCCAATGTCCCTCCTTCGTGTTTAATCCCTGTCAGCTGGTTTCTTGCTCTGCCTCTTGACCTAGAGTTGACTTTATTTAATCCTGTGTACAGAAAGCTCTTAGATTACAGGTGTGTGCTAGAGCAGATCCAAAGTACAAGCACTTGTTTACAGCAAACAGAAAGCTCTGGAATCAAAGGCTGAGCCATCCTATAATTAAAAACAGATTTTTTTTTCAGTTCGCAAACTTGAGGTTCACAATGTGATCATATATCCTTATACAGGGTCACACTACATCTGAATTTGTCATTTAATGATAGATTTTCCCTTTTTCTCAATGTGTTGGTTCAGCAGACTATTAAAATCTACTAAAAGTACAGTAAAATGGCTTATGCTCCCAAATTCTCCTACTACATTTTGGGCAGACACGTGGCATGATGCATTAAAAACTATAACACAATATTAGCAAAAACATGCAAAAATCATTTGCAGGTGAGCAAGAGAAAGCCAAAGGGAAAGTTGAAGAATTAAAATACAGGTAGGAATTAAAGAATTCACTACTACATAATAAATTGGCTAAGCTTTCTGTCTGCATTCTCACACAGTTGCGATTGTGAGAGGGCACAAAGGGAGCACAAAGAGAAAATGAAGATAATTATCTAGTAGATTCAACTCAGCAAACACTAGGTTGTTAGAATTAGATGATCCACACAGTTTGCTGATAAACTGCTTCCTGGTTCTACCTGCCTCATATTCTTGCTCCATTATGAAAGCTGTGCCATCCCACCCTCCTTCCCCATCCTCTTCTGAGAAGTGGTCATAGCTAATTCTATCAAAGGTGCCAGAAATGAGAATGAGAAGGCATAACTCAACAGAAACAAATTCTCTTTCTTTGAAAACTGACTGCCACCCCAGAGGCATTCAAAAGAAAAATAAACAAAGCACTTAAGGCCAAATATCATTTCTCTAGACGGGTGGAATTAATCACGTTGAGGACATGAACTACTAAAGAACTAGATACCAGCAATACCTAGCCAAACTACACAAAGGACACTATAATTCCAAATCATCAATTCAACATAAAAATCAAGAAACAGATCTCAATGGCAGTTTGTCTTTTATTACAGAATCTATTTTGAGGGGATTTTTAAAAGCACCATACAGTCTAGTCCACTGCTGCATTCTAATCTGGTTTCCAGTAGTTAACATTGAACCATCTGATCTAGGACCATTGAAATGGCTCAACAGATAAAAGTGTATGCAGCACAAACTTGATGACCCAAATTTGATCCTAGAACCCATAGTGGAATGAAAGAAGCAGTTCCTGGAAGTTATCCTCTGAACATGACTTAGTCTGCTTTCTGTTACTATGATAAATCAACCCAAAAACAATCTTGGGGAAACAAAGAGTTTATTTGTTTTATAGGTTACAGTCTATCATTGAGGGAAGCCAGGGCAGAAGTTCAAGGCAGAACTTTGATGCAGAACCTGCGGAATCCTGCTTAGTGTCTGTTCTCCATGACTTGTTCAGTCTGCTTTCTTAAACAACAAAAGATGGCCTCACTCACAGTGGACTTCTGACACCAATCAATAATCATGAAAATGCTCCAGAGAAATGCACATAGGCTAATCTGATGAAGGGAATTCCTAGGATGACGTACTTTAGTTTGTGTCAAGTTGACAAATAATAACCAATAAGACATCCACAATCATATGTGGCATATAAGTTATCATCTAAGGATACACATTTATCATATGTCCCTTATTCAACTAATATTATGTTTAAACAGTAATAAAAAGATTAACCCAGGAAAAACAAAGCCATTCATGAATGCTTTGTTTTAGCTGAATCTAAAATCCTACTTATTCCATCAGATTGTTGTTCATTTAACAAGTATTTAGTGAACTTCTATTGGGCACGAAGCCTATCCCCCAACTGAGAGTTACCAATGTTAAGCCATGTGTACCTTTTCTCTAAAAATAATAGAAAAAAAAATGAAAGTCAGCTCTTCATTTTAGCATCTCACTCATTCAATTCATCTTCAAAAGTGCCAGAGATAAGAAATATAATTCCCATAATGCCAGTATATGCTTCAAAATTTTTCCACGGAATCTCATCTGAACCTAAAGAAAAACAAGGAGACCTCATTTGTAACAGTTGGAAACTTTTCATTCCCCAGTCTAAATTAGTTGAGTACTCTCTTTTTTGTAATTCTCCAATTTTCTTCAAATTCTCAAAAGTCTTCTAAATTTGTTAACCACAGCACTTCTTCAACTCTGTGCTGGTTTATCCTTATTTGAGAACTGTGTCATGTCCTTAGATCTTCATATTGTTCCAAGTCTGTGACATTCACTGGAAAAAGCTCATTTTTAATTATTTAATTTTCAAATTCTTCATGCATTCAACTTAAATATAGTTTGTTTGTGTACTTTCAGTACTGGATATTCAATCCAGAGCCTCAAACATCCCAAGCAACTACTTTACAGTGGAGCAATAGTTCCTGTAATGAGTCTTGCTTTTTTTTTTCAACTCAGCTAGCAGATACAAGAAAATGTGATCAAATCATTCTTATGTAGATGATGAATTTTCAAAGCCAAACACATAGGATGGTCAAAGAAAAAGGGATCTGACAGGATTTTGTAGAAGTCCTCCAAAGTCCTAGACCTCTCAACAGTAACTTTTCCCTGACTTCGAATACCACAGGCATGTAGTCTCATTTGGCATAAATTAAACTATGCCTGCCTTTTTCTTATGCCTGCCTTTTTCTATCTAATTAAATGATGTTTGATATTGGTACTTGATAGAATCTAGAATCACCAAGGAGAGTAGCCTCTTGTCATATCTGTAAAGGAGTTTCTAGACTAGGTTACTACTTGATGTGGAAAGATCCTTGTATAAATATGAATGACAAATTGATGAACTGAATGTAAGAATTAATCGCTGTCTACTTCTTGCCTAAGGGTGGGATATGGCAAGTGACTAGTTGCCTCATGCACCTGTCATCAAGACTTCCTTACCCTGCCGAGTATACCTTCAAACCAAGAGCCAAAAGAAAACCCTTTCTTCCTTTAAAAAAAAAAAAAAAAAAAAAAAAAAACCTGCTTTGGTCTAGTACTTTTGGTAGAGGTGCAAGAAAATGCTAATATATGAAGTGCCCTGTGTTGAGTCAGTCCCATGCTTGTCATTTATTCATTCGTATGACTATAATGATAAAACAAAATCATGTCTGGCAAAATTTAGCATTTCATTTTACTGCTGATAGATGTCTGAATAATTCCACTGTTCATTGTCTTGAAGAGTGGCACTGTCATTGGCGCACATAAGCACATTTCTGTGGAATATACAGCAAATTTCTTTTTTTTTTTGATTTTTTTAAAAATAATTTATTTTTTATTTCTTCAAGTTACATCTCAATCGCAATCCCCTCCCTACTCCCCTCTCCAGTCCCACCCTTCCACCTTCTTCCCCCTCAACTCCCCATCCTCTATCCCCCCTTTTTTTAGTTTAAGGTATTTCTTTTTCCCCCAACAGCTCTCCCTTTCAGTCCAACAAATGGTTCTTTCTCTTATAACAATAAATACAATACAAAACAACAGAAATAAATAGGCCACAATTATGAGAGTTATATGGTTTAGCATACATTCCCAATGTCCAGTCCATATGTATTTGGCACCTGACTAACATTCTACTATCTAACCATCTCCATGAGTTTAAAGCTCTATATCTAACTCAGCTTTCATACTAACTTGCATCACAATTTTAAAAACATCTTCTTAGATCCAGAACACCCTCTTGATTCCTAAACAACTCAAAATTTTACTATGAGACTCTAGGAGCTCCAGTGGCGCAATCGGTTAGCGCGCGGTACTTATATACAGCAAATTTCAAATGACCTTACTGACCAGACCAGATCATATGGCTTTTCATGGCTGTGTTTCTATTGGCTCCTTCACAGCATCTTGCCAGCAGTTATCATGTAACAAACAGGAGTAACCATAAGTGTATACATTAATGTACAAAATCCTTTGGAAAACATTACATTATTTAAAATGGATAATTATATTACTTATTATTACTACAACTAAATAATCTAGATGGTCACTTCCATGAAGAAATCCAAATATTTTATGAGCTGCTGCTGTTTTTCAAGTTGACCCTGAGGAAGGTCAGTCAACTTGTTCTAATTACTGCATCCTTCAAATCCAAACAACAGAGTTAAGGTAATAAAAGCTGCAAAGGAATGCCTGTATATTAACCTGTAAGTATGTTAAGAGAGTCACAATTAAGATAATATAGAGTATTCTAAATACAAAAGTCCATGTACTTTTCTAAAATGAGCAAATACCCCAGGCCATGCAGCTGACTCTGGTTCCCTTAAGACTAATAAAGTTGGTGCATGGCTCTCACTATCACTGAGATTTGTGTGTCTCCACATAGCTCAAGAGGCCCAAGAGAGATACTGTAAATTTTTCCACTCACGAAGGGAAATGGGCAATGAATTTTGCTAGTTTTAACTCCAGATTCAAGCATACTCTAAAAGTGTTCAAGGGCAGCCAGTCTTTATTTATAATAAGTCACTCTTACCACTAGACCTAAACATCCCACGTATTAGATTTATACCTAGATTTGTGACCATTCATTATTATTGCTGTAGTTAAATGTGCTGTGAAGCTAAGGTAAATCCATTTAGAAGTGTACACCTGACCTCCTCAGCATTTCCTGTGAAATACACAGAAAAGGAAAAACATGTTCATTAGGTTTGCCTTGGTAGATGCCTCAGGTAATGTTAACATCATCCAAGTGGCCCTCCCATCCCATTCTCCCTCCACGCACTCTTTCATGAAGTGACTTGATAAACTTAATATTCCCCGACCCATTGCTTCCAAAACACAATCCTATTACATTCTGAATTTTCAAATACAGTATCCATGCTTTTATTCTAAAGGCCATACCCCAAAGAGTCCAAGTATTTCATGCAACAAATCCAAGAGTACTTTTCATGCTGCATATCAAAAGTTTGGCTTTTGATAACATCACAAAATACACAAAGTGTACATGTAGAACTAATCATGTAGATACCCCAGAAATACGAATAACTCAAGATTAAAGAAAAAATAAAAATATGGAAAATGGCCTCATGATGCACCTGAACATTTCAGGGGATCAGAAAAGCTAAATATGGTATGTAGTTTTTATTTTCTTTCTAACAACTTTTCCCACTTTTAAGCAAAATAATGCTAAAACTCTTATTCCTTCAACAACATATCCAATTCTCTTACCTTCTATTAGAAACAGACTTTTAAAAGGTCTTCACTTATAGATAGCTTGCAGAATACTGTTTATAAGCCTCTGTATTTTCTCAGAATTGGAAATAAAAGTTGAAACTGCAAGAGTAAGTATCAAAGGGAAAAACAAAAGCTAAGAAAGCTTGTTTAAACTACAGATTAACAAAATCATCGTGAGGGACCTAAAAGTTTACTGGTGTGTCATTAACAGTGATTATAAAATATTCCATATTTCCAGTGACACAATTGGGAAGTGACATAATAAAGAAGTTTCAAGGCCATCCCAAATAACAGATTATGGTCATAAGTATTCCTAGAGAAACTTAAGTATGTTTGTGTACATGTGTTTGCATGACTGTGCATGCACTGAGACAGGAGCAGGCTTCGTTAGGGCACATGGAGTCAGTGGGTAACTTTGAGCCTATCACAACTTGCTAACTTTTTTTTATCTCTGGGATAATCTTTTGGGCAAGTCTTGTAAATATTTAGATATTCGTCAACTTGTAAGAAATTATTCCTTCTCTTAGCAAAATGTACGAAGAACAAAGTGCCATTATTTTTCCATGAACATTTGTGGTGAAACAACCATTTTATCCTAAGATATTATATGTATATTGCAAAAGAAAGAAACAGCAAGTCATGACATTCTTGCCCAATTCTTACAACTTTCTACTCAGAAACTTGCCTTTGCTACTGAACG
Source organism: Lophiomys imhausi (assembly GCA_907164525.1). Taxonomy (NCBI): domain Eukaryota; kingdom Metazoa; phylum Chordata; class Mammalia; order Rodentia; family Muridae; genus Lophiomys; species Lophiomys imhausi. Next base: position 3,954,151 of record CAJQZJ010001896.1, read on the forward strand.
TGCCTTCAAGGCTTACTCGGAGAGAAATACTGGTCTAAAGGTTTTCCGTGCTTCTTAAATTTTAATCCTGTATCAATACCTCCCCCTTTTATATTGTTTGGTCTCTTTTGCTTACCTCCAGCTAAATGGTGCCCCATCCAACAACATTATGCCTGTTTTAAAAACACCCCTATTCCTGCCCTTTACTTTTATGTCAAAGCTGGGATAGACTCCTATGCAAATACTTTGATTTACGTGAGTAAAATAACATGCTCAAGGAAGTGAACACATCCCCATGGGCCAATCTTGACCAAAGAGGTGTGGGAAGTCATAAACATATTCTCCCCACTTCAGTTGTTTAGAGACATTTCTACACAGTGATTTGCAGAGTACTCAATGGCTCTGGAGCAGCCTTCAGACCCAGTGCAAACACAGTGCTCAGCATGAAAACACACCTGGATGGCTGCACTTCACCTTCTCTACCACACTGTGTCTAATTCTCGCACGCTACACCTGCATGCCCTCTCTTCACATAGTCTCTGCTTTTGAGTGGGAACTTAGAGTACACAGACCCACACACCGAACTACTGAGGAGTGTACTGCGTTACATCAGTTTTAAAGTGAAAGTCCTGATACGGTCATGTCACTTCCTCAAGGTAAAACATAATATGAATCTTAGATCTGGACCCAGTCTCTACAGCTCAGAGCCTTGTATTCAAATGCTCACAGGACATTATCTTCCCCATATGAATTAGAACCATAGGGGACAATAAAGGGAATCTGAGAAGTGTGGACCACACTACCTGCAGACTTAGATAGCCCATGACTCTGTGTAAACCATTCAGTTTCAGGCCTGATTCATAAAATTCTCACACTCTTCTACATAATCCACTTCTTACTCACACTCACACCTCAGACTTCACCTTGTCATTTCACGTCTCCTCTTAAAAGTACACCACAGGGTTCATTAGTTGTCAAAAGTACAAAAGCCTTGGGAGATTTATCAGCAAGTGCTTTCTCCTTTCACATCTTCCCTCTTCCTTCTACTATCTAGTAATAAGGATAAGTTGCCTAGAGGTAGGTTATTCCTTAAGATAAAAGCCTGGTAAGCCAGCCTTGTTTCTCAATGCCTGCTGGGATACATTCTTGGCCATCAACAAAAAAATCAAAAGTTTTCAAATACAAGAACATATAACATGTGAGGAAATAAAGGATTATTTTTAAGTTTTCATTTGGATACATGTGCAGCAGCACATAACTGTGATATAAACATGTAAGAGGTAGAGGCAGGAGGACTTGTGAATTTGAGTCAAGCCTGGCTCCATTGAGCCTTATCTCAATCAATGGCTACTGCCACCACCACAACACATCGTACATTTGGGAAGCATGCAAATTATAAATCACTGCGCACGTAATATATTCATGTTAGAGTATATAAAAAGGTAGAAAGACAAAAGATAAACTTATTTTTATATCACATTAATTGTATTTTCAATCCTCCCTTTTCAGATTTGTTTTTCAGATGTATCAGTAAAGCTAATTGTAAATAACCTGCAACAAACGCAAAAAGGTTTGTTATAAATGTCTCAAATCACAGGGAGCATAAATGCACTTTTGATACAGCCAGTAGTCTATTCTACTACAATTCATTGTATGTCTACACATGTAGTACTTTATTGCAAAACAGCCTATTAATAACCGAATAGAACTTCATAGGTTCTGGTGTCTCAATTTCAATCTATTTTATTGCCGGGGAGTACCAAGGGTAACACCCTTGAGAGATAGAATCCTTTCAAGCAAATAACATGTTCACTTTCAGTGGTCACCAGAGTGTCTCTTAGAGTGGTTAAGAACTGTATGCTCTTGTTGCCGAGCTAAATGGAACAGGTGATTAAAATCTGCAGCTCAAATGTGGGTACTCTGAAATTTCTCAATGTAGCTTTTAAGCTATATTTGTTTTGTAAAATTCCTGGGATTTCTTTGTTTGTTTGTTTGTTTGTTTGTTTGTTTGTTTGTTTGTTTGTTTTTTCAGGCAGGGTCACATGCTGGCCTCAAACTCCCTACATAGTAGAGGCTGAGCTAGAACTGACCATCTTGCTTCTTCCACCTTCCCAGTACCAGGATAATAGGTGTGCACCACTGTGGCTGCTTTATGAGATGCTAGACAACAAACCAGGGCTTCCTGCTTGCTAGGCAGACATTACAAAAGCTGAATTACACCTCTTCCCCAGTGGTTAGTAGGATTTCTTTTCCTTTTAATATTTAATCCCCGAAAGCCCTAAGTACTAAATGCCAGGGTGATCTAGATTCCATCATGCTGTAATGTAAAAACGTGGTCATGGTGGAATCTGTCTAATTTCAGAATGAAAAAAGTTCACGGCCATCTGGCCTTATGTTTTCAGAATCTGCAAGCAGAAAGACAATACAGTTATTTTCAATCTGCTGACACTGGCTGATGGGAGAGACCCATATATCACAGTGGCACAGTCACCAGCCCATCTCTCTCACATGTACTCGAAACTCCATGTGAAGGGGTGGGAAACTATACCACGCAGTCTCCCCTTGTTCTTTCAGGATGTTTCATACTTAAGGGCATGAGCTCAAAGAATTCTAAATGGCTCTTTATTTTGTTTTCCCCATTTTCAGATGGGAGTTTTTGTGGGTCGGTTATTTAGCCTTTTTCTATCATTACACTTTCTTTTGTAAAGATTAATTATAAAATAAATCCCTAAGATGTTGCCAGAAATCAGAGAGATCCTTAAGTCGCCTAACACAGTTTTTGGAAATATCCATACATTTGAAAATATAACTTATAAGGACCTAGGATTTTTATTTTAAGGCCAAATAAAAAATCCACCTCCTGTATCTTTTTTTTTTTGACCTATACAATAGGGAGCATAAAGACTGTGTCCTCAGCTAATTAGTGAATGCCAGGGAAAGGAAAATCCAGTCCTTTTAATATTTTGTCTCATGTCCCCCAGGTCTGGACTAGCTGTAACACCACCATCCTGAAGCTTATATGAGAATCCATGTACATTCTCTTAGAAATACTAAAAAGAAAATCTATATACTTAGATGGTTTATTTATGAAATATCTATGGGGATGTCAACAGGCATTAATCAGGTAAAACTATTGACTGCTACCAGATACTTTTCACAAGCTCTACTCCCACAAGTATGGTTTCCCGAACCTTATTAAGTAAATACATAGACACAAGAACATAAAAGCATGAGACAACTTCATAGAGATGCTTGTTAGTACAGAAAGTAGAAGACACCTTCACCTGATCACATAAAACATTACGATATAAAATATGTTATACAATTCACTCAGTTGGAAAATTTATAGAGCATCTACCAGTTTCCCACTTTCTGTGTGTCATTTTCTAAAAACAGTCCCAACCACAAAATCTTTCACCTTTGAGTTTTACTATCAAGAAATATATTTTTTTATAATACTTTATTTTTTTTTCTTCAAGTTACATCTCAGTCACAAACCCCTCCCTATTCCCCCTTCCTATCCCGCCCTTCCACCCTCTTCCCCCCAGAAGTTTCCCCTTTCAGTCCAACAGATGGTTCCTTCTCTTATAACAGTAAGTATTATACAAAACAATAGATATAAATATGCCACATTTATGAGAGTTAAATGGCCCAGTATACCTTCCCAATGTCCAGTTTATACATATTTGGCCCCTGACTTTAACATTCTACTATCTAACCAACTCCCTGAGTTTAAAGGTCTATATGTGACTCAATATTCATACTATCTTGCAACACACTTTTAAGAGTATCTTCTTAGATCTATAACACCCTCTTGATTCCTAAACAGTTCAAAATGTAACTATGAGACTCTAGCTGTCTATTCTTCAACCACCTCAGAGACCTGAGAGGGATAAATATATTTGCTTATATAGGAAGTGCAGAGCCTGCAGCTTCCAAAACTAAGAAAGAACATACCAATGACTGCCTGGACAGTTCCCATTTTCTCTCCATACATTCCAGCATCAATCTTCAGCCTTTGGGTCCTGTTTCTCTGACAGACATTTGTTGTAGAGCAGGGATTATGAAGGACTTACCTACCCTGTCTTAGCAGAGTTAGGCTGTTGACTTCCTTGCTACCAAGTTTTGTCCTTTTTGGACAGCAGTCTGTCTGCAGTTGGTGCAAGGGGTTTTTTCATGCCAAGAGAAAGGCTTGCCACTAATTCAACCATCTTAAAGTGGACGTTCTTCGATGCTTATCTTCTACTTGGAGTAGAATAGGGGGTGCTGTCAGGAGCTGATATGTCTCGATATCAAAAAAAAATCTTGATTTAAGATAACATCTTTGAATGCCATATTCTGCAGATCTCTAGGGGTTTTTGAAGATGCCCTATCCATCTCTTGTATTTAGATAAGCAAATGTTGCTTGTCTCTTAGCAACTTGATTACTGGGTAGTTTAGAGAATATCTGTGATAGACTGTCATAGTAGCTAACAAAGTGACGTGTTTGCATGACTAGGAGTTTGTTTTAACTATCCTAGACCGTTTTAGACGGTTGGTATCAAGAGGTCAGAGCTTCACATTTTATTTTTAAGTATCTCTAGGTATGATACCATTGGGAAGCGTTACCTTTAATTTTGTATCAATATACAAAGATCTATTCAATTGTGGTTAAATATACTCTTAATTATGTATCAATATACCAAGATCAATGCCTATGTAGCCCAATACAATCTTAATATTACGTCCATATGCAAGGGTCAATACCATTGTGGCCAACTATAATCTTAATTTTGTATCAATATACAAAGATCAATACCGATGTAATCCAATACAATCTTATTTTTGCACAATAAACAATGGTCAATACCACTTTAGCCAAATAAACTACTAATTTTGTATCAATATACAAAGGTATAAGGGCATATTCAATAATCTGCCCCTTCTTCTTGGACCTTCCTGTGCTATGTCTATATCTCATTTTTCTCAAGCCCATGCACTCCTACATAGGAGAGGAAGAAGGATACAGAAAAGGAAAAGTAGGAATTCCCTGGGGCTAACCTCCAAAACCCATTAAGACAGGACCATTTATCAGCTTGTAGTCTCTTCCCCTACATAACAGAGTTTTCAGTTATCCTTCAAATAACCAAAAAGAAGGGCGGAGAAACACCCAAGCTCCCAGCACACTGGAGACAGAAACGGGCAGATCCCGGAGCTCAGGGTCAGCCTGATGCAGGGCAAACTCTAAATAGAGAAAGACTTCGATCCAGGAGTGGTGGAACACATCTTTGATCCCTTCAGATGGGAAACACAGGTCCCTGATCCCAATAATCAGAGTTCAGGGACACACACATGGGATATGGAGGGACCTAGGTTTGGAGGCTACTTACAAAAGGCCTTCTCGATGCAGCAGAATGTCCTTTGGGATCTCAAAATATATACACTAGAGCTGGTTTAGCTCCAAGGTGACAGAAGGATTTCTTCTTTAACCCGGATTGAAAGATAACGCTTTGTATGTTGTCAGAAGGCCAAATTTGCTTCAGGAGAAGTACTACCTAGCCCCCCCATCCCTCCCCCCCAAAAAAAAGAGGGCAATTGTCCTAGGGTTGGGATTGGGGCAGGGCTCTGTTCTTATCGTTCCAGGAGAATCGAAGCGTCCATTAGGGGAGCCCGGGGATGGCTGGACAGCGGATTCCTCAGCAGAGAGCAGAATCAGGCACCAAGGAGGACGAGTGACCCAGTTGATTCTGCCTAGCAGACTTCCTCAATAGCTGTCTCCATCGGGGGCCTGCAACCACCACAGCAATCCAATGTCACTGGGACTGCTCAGCTCTACACAATGCCCCGGCAGGAACCTCAGTGAAGCCTGCAAGATCAGCTTCTGCCTACAAACCCCTTAGGTCATCTAAACAGCTGAGAATAGAAGGACTGAACATAAAAGGAGAGTACTAACATTTTTAATCATTTTTCCCATTTGGGTTCGGGCCCCAAACAGGTCTACTATGACCCAAATCAGCAGGAAGTCACTTTAAGAGAGCGACGTCCCATGCCCAGAGGGTGGGGTAGAAATACATTTTAAATAGGATGAAATCTGGAACACAATGTATTCTATATCATTTTCTATACATTCTCTCTTCATTTTCCTAACTCAATATACTTTTATTACTACATGTTTATTCATTCTTTGGTGTGTAGGTACTATGGTGTACAAGTGACATTCAGAGAACAACTTATAAGAGTTGGTTCAATTCCTTTCTTATACCATATGGATTTTGGGGAGCAATTCAGATTGTCAGGTCTTGGAAGGAGGCACTATTTACCCTGAGCCATGGCAACAACCGTAACCTCAATCTACTTTATAGCACAAGGACATAGCCTCATCTATGTTCATAGCAGCCTTATATGTAATAGCTAGAAATTGGAAACAACCCAGATGTCCCTCAACTGACAAATGGATAAAAATATTGTGGTACATTTACACAATGGAATACTAATCAGTTATCAGAAACTAAGCCAAATGGATGGAACTAGAAAAGTTCATCCTGAGTGAGCTAACCCAGACTCAGAAAGACACACATGTCATCCACTCACTTATATTTGGATTTTAGCCATATAGTACAGGATAACTATCCTACAACCTACAACCAATACACCAACAGAATCAGGAACATAGACTCTGTTACCTATTAAGAGGACAATTTTCCCTAGGGGTGCCACCATGTTGGCCCTCAGTGCAAGAGGATGCTCTTAGCCCGAATATGACTGTTGAGCTGAGAGGGGCTGATATGTAGGGACATTCCACATCAGAGGAGGAGTGAGATGGGTGGGAGAGGGAGGACAGGGTGGGATTGTGGAACCAACCGGGAGGGGTAGAATGAGGGCACTGTGATGGAGATGTAACTTGAAGCAATAAATTAAAAAAAAAAAAAACAGAAACAATGAGAGCTGTCCGAACACTGCCTCATTCTTTTTGTCTCTCTATGCATCTGCTTATCTTGACAAGATAGACACTCTCAACACTCTTGAAACTCTATGTTTTTAGCAAGGCACTTGAGTTAGAAACACTGAGCAATCATAGCTTTCACACTGTACAAAATTACAGTTACAAATGTATTCAGCACATTATTTAGTGATTACAGCATATATTTTTAGATTAGGCAATACTTTTTCTTTGGAATACACATAATAAAGGCACATTTAAAGTCAAGAGGAATAAACTTATGGATTCCCCTTAAATCAGTATCTGCTTTAATATTAGAGGCAAGCTAGAATATTGAGTTGTTTGAGTAATTTGTGTGTTAAGAAAAGAGTAAATGCATGTTTTCATTCCAGGTGAAGCATTTATCATTACCTCAGCTGCTACCTAGATTATAAAATAATGAATCAACGTCTTCCCTGTTAGAATTGACTGGACGGTATCTAGCAATGTGAATGGTCTTTTCAAAATGTAATTTATCTTCCCTTTAACAAAGTGAAAACATGTTTAGTAATGCTAATGACCACTTCATCTGCTCAGCAGAAAGCAATACAATGATAGGCAGGTATTTCAGATAATCATCAAGAGCAATATCCATGAAAGCGACATAGACAATACACTGACCCGAAGAACTGAGCACTTGATTCTTCCTTTAGTAAATCATTTTTCATTTTCAGGAAGAACCAACATGGCTATATTGGTCATATACACTATTAGATAAATAGATGGATGGTGTATGGATGGATGGATAGATAGATAGAAAGAAAGAAAGAAAGAAAGAAAGAAAGATAGATAACAGATAGATAGACAGATAGATATTATTTTATATGTATGAAAATGCATATATATATTATATGAGTTCATTTCTTGCCTAATTCATTTCTTGGACTTTCTATACTGATTTAATTTTACTTATTTTACTAAAACTCACACAACCATAGATACATACATGTACACACACACACGCATAAACACACAAAGGACAAAAAATAGATAATTCAGGAAAAAAAGGCACAATTCAAAGGATTCAATAATGAACTGAAACTTTTTTTTATTGGACTTTGGGGAGGGGGAACATACAGTATGGACCTAAGCGCAATGAAACCAAAAGAAATAGGAATTCACAGACTTGTTCAGATGTGAATGCTTAATGTTCTTGAAATGAAGAAAAATGCTTTTTTTTTTCTCCCCCCCCCTTCCCAGCCCTGTCCTCCCGTCCCCTACCCCCTAACCCTTCCATCCCACTCCTCTGGAGTGGAGTGTCCCTACATATCAGTCCCCCACCCCAGTTCAGCAGTCATCTGAGGGCCAAGAGCCTCCTCATACACTGGGGGCCTACAAGGCAGCACCACCAGTGAGAAGTGCTATAGGAGTAACATTGTGCAGTGAGCCGGAACTGATGGCTCACTGGTAGACGAGCAGTACGAGAGTAACTTATCATACAAACAGAAGTTTAGAAGAAATCCTAATGTTCTGTTTTCATTTTAAAAAAACTTGGATATTTTGTGATTCAGTTATGTTCTATGTGATTGGAAATCTTGGGTGGCATCAATGTTGATTTGTATGACATGGAATATAAAATCTATTCTCAGAAGAGTTGTGGTGACACATGCCTGTGAGGTCTGTAATTCCAGCAGGAGTCAGTAGGAGGAGAATCAAGATTTCAAGGTCAGACTGGTTTACCCAAGTATATCCTCTCTCCGAAACAACACAAAACAAAATTGTTCCTCCTATGAGAGTTGCAAGGAGATATTGTAAACTTGATAAACACCACTCGGGGTGTATGTGATCAGTTGCATTTCTGATTCCTCTTCCTGCCATGGACTAGGAGCATGGAGTCTATCTTCCTAGCCTCTGACAGTAAATGTTGTCATGTCAGTTACTTTTATTAGTAGTACATGGAGAGAAGTGAAAATGTACTAGTGCCAAGTCTACGTTGCAAGAAATCTGATGTGTTTCCATTCATTCTTTCTTCCTCTACCACTATGATATGGGAAGCATGGCCCTAAAGGCCTGCTGTTCCAAGGGCCAGAAAAGATATGTGATGTCTCTTCCACAGTTTATGCTCAAATCTGCATTCAGAAGCACAGCTTCCCCATCCTTTCATAGCCAGTTAAAGCAGGCTATCACAGCCGAATCTTGACGAGTCACAGTGTAGTAAGCATGCTCCCATCTGAGTATTGATGAATTGTCTTTTTACTATTAGCTAAAGCACTGTATCTTATAGATTTGTTTTATAGCAAAAATAAGCTGAACCAATGGGGAATAAATAGAAATGTTTGTCTTATGGACTTAATTACTAAACCTTTACCATCTTCCTATGACTCTGAAAGATTTATGTTCTTATTATATCCATTTAGTCAATGATTTTACAGTGCCATTAAGTGCCATTCACTGTACTATAAACTACAGAAAGATTAGTAAATAATATTAGCAGTGGCCATGAAATTTAAATGAGAAATATTTATAATAGAGTTTGGTAAACACTGAGTACGGGCATATAATTTTCTATAAGATCTGGCTGTAGGATATTTCTTGATTGCTGTGAGAGATTACAGCCCACTGGGGTGGTCATCCTGCATTCTCTGAGAAAACAAGTGAAGCAAGCCATGATGAACAAGTCAGAAAGCAGCACATCTCCAAGTTTTCAGCATCATCTCATGTCTCCAAGTCCTTCCCCATTTAAGCTCTTGACCTACCTTCCATCAATAATGTACAGTCATGTGGAAGGATAAGACAAATAAACCCCACGTTCCCCAAGTTGCTCAAGTCATGACGTTTCATCAAAGCAGTATTAATCCTAACTAAGACACTGTTGTTTCAATCCTCGGCCTAGTCAGGGAAGGCTTACTGTCCACAAAACCTTTTACCAATGTCACAAAGATAAGAACAACTATTACTCCCTCTCTGACACTTTGGCAACAGTGGTCTTCTGCTCAGTTAAAGATCTCTAACAATATGTTTCAACTAGTCTTTTTGCTGAGCTTTAAGCAAGAATACAGAAAGAAATAAATGATTTTGCTCAACATTGGCACTGTCAAATTCTTGTAACTTTTAGCAAGGATTATATATATTTCACAGTCAAGAGAGACATGCTAAGTTCATGAAGAACCTCAGTTTTGAGTCACTGCTGTGAGCTCAATCTACCATTTATGTCCTATTCTTTTGGGCACTCACTACAGAGTATATAATTTGGTCTCATACTTTGGCATAGCTGCCTCTCATCATTTGTTACTAGGAATGCTACCAGTTCTATGGCTGGATTCCACTTATTATGACCTAATAATACACTTAAAGGTATTCCAAGTTAAAATTAACTGAAGATGTGACTATAATCAAATCTCACTGTCAAGGAAGTTAGGGGGAAGATCACAGGGCCAGTCTCAACCCTTCCCATCCACAAGTTTGTTCATGGGGAGAAAAGTAGGGAGGCATGTTCCAAGACAGGGTGGGGAGGATAAACTGAAGGAAAAGAAAGTTTAAAATCATTAATGGAGAGGACTGTTTCATTACACAGAGTAAAAATAAAAGTTCAGTATGGACAAGCAGGCAATGGTTAGGAATGACACGATGTGGAAATGGCAGGATAAATAGAAATAAGTCACAGGCATACAGGAAATGATACCATTTCTAATATGATTAATAATTTGAAATTGCATATTCCATAAACTATAAATATAGCACATGCATTACATATATAATCATATAATTCATGCACTTACATACATGGATGATTTACTTTTGAAGACACTTGTCTTTTCTGGAATGTGATAGTGGAAAACAGAAAAATATAAAAATATTGGTGAGCAAAAAATTATAGATTCAGAACAAAAAGAAATTAACCTTAGATTGCATAAGGATCTATAGAAATAGCTGTGTTGATAGGTTAGATGAAAAATATAATACTAGACTTCTGGTGATCAAAACACAGAGGAAGATGTGCTGGAATAAATCACAGCCATTAACTTTAATTTCTGGCTTGTTCCTTAACTGAAATTTCTGGTTTGTTACATTGGTTGAGACGTGGAAGAAGCAGAGGAAAATGAGTTCCATTTTGCAGGGTTTTTTTTTTTCAGGTTTCTTGGAAACGCTAAAATAGAAATAATATATGGAGCACTCACTAGATCAGACTTGCTGAGAGACCAAATAAGATGAAAGCTTAATTACATCAAAAGTCCCTGTGCGTCTACTAATGATGCTCCATTGATGTTGACGGAGTCACAGCCAGATTATAGGAATTGAGATGTGATAGGCACTTGAGACATACAGAGCAAATATGTATTACATCATCCATCTGTCTGTAACAGAAAAGAATGTAATATGAATGATGAGAACTTAGTCATTCCAGCCATTTGATAAAGTCATTCTTTTTGCACAAGGACAAAAAGAAATTTTATGGTCAATTAAAAATTAAGAATCTAAAATATTCATTCTGAATAATGACATACATCAGAGATATCTTTTTATCAGTGTTTAGTTGTTCCATATGCTCTATATTTAACCCATAAGTTGTCCTGGCTAGTATTAGTAACCAAAATATTTGGCAAATTTGAAACCCAGTTTTCATGAAACAACTCCCAGTTTCCTTATCAGATGTAAATATATTTTGTTTTATAGCATTTTTTTTTTTAGAGGGGCTGAATGAAGGGTCAGCAGCTAGGACTGCCTGCTATTCTTCTTGAGAACTTGAGTTTAGTTCCCAGCACCCTCATCAAGGGGGCTTACCACCACCTGTAACTGAAGCTCTAAAAAACACAAAAGTCTCCTCTGGTTTCTGCAAGAATACACACCCAAATGGCAAACACACACACACACACACACACACACACACACACACACACAAATAAATGAATGAATAAATAAATAAATTTTAAAATTTAAAAACACATTCTTATTTATCCTTTCCCTAGAAATAAGGAACTGAACAGTTTGATCAGTAGCGATGTTTGCATTTTACTTAGGCTCACTGTTTTAGATTCCAGTTAATCAAGGATAAATTGTCCGTATTTTTACAATTATAAGAACTTAATTTTCTATACGTGCCATATCAATAGCGAGGACATCGGTATTGATGTCTTTCAATCATTTCAAATACCATCAAGTTTCTCAAAAAGTATTGTGCTGAATTCAAACCTTTCCAGAAACAGACTGTGGTCATTGCCCTTCCGTCTTCCCCATCAACATTTTCTACACCATCTGCTCTTTTACCTCCCATTACTCCATCTGCTTCATGGCTGTGGTTATCTTTAAACATCGTTCCCACACGCTTACTCCCACTCTGCTTCTCTTGGTAGCATGTCCCTTAAAGTCCATAACTTAGATTTCTGCCTAGTTTATTGTCACCAACATAGTGTCCATTTTAAGAAACTAAAGAATAAATTACCCTCAGAATCACTTCATTTTGCTTTTTTTAAACTCTTTTAAGTCAGAAATATAAGAGAAAAGGTAAAAGTAAAAGTACTTAGAAGTTATTGGTTGGTGGTAAGTTCCTACAGACAGTTGTGAACTGATTAACTAAATCTTGCTCAATTGTAAGAATAGTTCATGAACAAGAGGAAAACCCATCATAATATATAATGTTTTAATTAAATATTTTCTACTATTCATTTCTAATTCTAAGAATAAATTACTCTTTACATTTTTAATTCTTCTCATATTAAGCACCATTTTCTCTATTGTTTATTTAAATTTATTCAAAAATAAAATGTAAGGGGCTAAAGAAATGCCTCAATGTGTAAAAGCACTTTTCATAGAAGTATTTGACCTGAATCCCCAGGAACCACATAAAAGCTGAACATAAAACGCAAGTTTCTATAATTCCAGTGCTGCTTTGCAGAGAAGTGAGGCAAAGACAAGAGGATACCTAAGGGTCAGCAATCCTGGTCTTCCCATTAGAAAAACAACAAAGACACCCTTTCTCAAACAAGGTGGGAAGTTAAGACTGAGATCCAAGTAGCCCTCTGAATTCTACATGTATGGCATGGCATACCCAAGCCTACATTTACATATGAACATTGATACACACAACATATATACATAAATAATAAATATATATTATTTATGTATATATATATATACATAAACATGTAATAAAAATAAAGTAAAAATAAAATAAAATTTAAGTTTAGTCAGGATCTACTTTTCCCATTATGAAGAATGATGCCAAGGCCATGTACATCACTTGACATAATCACTATTTCTGCTTATCCTGAGTTGAGATACTTCTTGGTTTAGTTCTTTTTTTTTGGGGGGGGGGTTCCCATAAGAGAGTTTTCTAGTTTAGACGGTCTAAACAACATGAATTTATCTTTTCACAGTTCTGAGGACTAAAAGACAAAGATCAATGTTTGTTCCTTTCTGACCTTCACTTATCATCTACATGCTAATATCCTTTCGTGTGTATAAGATTTTTGTCCTAGATTTCTCTTCTTATAAGGACATACTCATCTTGAATTATAGTTTGTCCCGGGACTTCAAGTAGCTTATTACTCCTTTAAGCACTTTGTCTCCAAGTTAAATCCCATCCTAAGGTACTTTATTTTCATACTTTAATATATGAATTTTTAGATGAATTCAATCTAATGTGTTATTACCATTACTTCCAACTTATATTGCTGTTATTAATTCAACTGATTTATTTAAGAAATTTTCGTTATAAGAGAAAGAACCATTTGTTGGACTGAAAGGGGGAGCTGTTGGGGGGAAAAGATATACCTTAAACTAAAAAAAAGGGAGGGGTAGAGGATGGGGGTTGAGGGGGAAGAGGGTGGAAGGGTGGGACTGGAGGGGGGAGTAGGAGTAGGGAGGGGATTGTGATTAGGATGTAACTTGAAGAAATAAAAAATAAATTATAAAAAAATTGGAAATTAAAAGAAATTTTCTATGGGCAAATCATTGAGACCAACATATTGTTTCAAAATCCCACTCATTCTGAGATTCAACAAAAGCTTTATTTTTTAATACTTTGTGCTTGCTAATTATTATTATTACCATATTTAATATGATTTGAAGGACTGAAATGATGTTCTCAGTTGGCTATTCTGCATACGATGTCCAAAGGCTTTTAGAAAAAATACTTAAATATAATAGGCAATTCTCTTGAAATTGATTTGAGGATGTTAATTATCTGCTAAGTCAAAGATTAACCATCTGAATTTAAGTTTACACTTTATGTTAGCTCAATACATTTTTGCAATCACTGCATGTTATTGTTTCTTGATAATAAATTATGAATTTGAGCACTTGCTGCTATTCCAAAGGATCTGAGTTTGGTTCTCATTACCCAGATCATATGGTTCAAAACTGCTTATATCTCCATCCTCATGGGACCTGATGTACTTTTTGGGACTCTACAGACACTTGCATATATGTGACATATACACACTCCGACAAGCACCCATACACATTAAATATTTTTAAGTGCGCATCTTAATAAACTCAAGTTTATTAATCAGAAGAAAGAGTAATTTAAATTTTGAGTTATAAAATTCAAATAGTATACAAGTTTGGATTAATATATTGGATTCATTTACAGATAAATATATTTTGAATACTGAAGAAAATAACTTTCTATATCTTTTGTAATTCATTCATCTTTCCCTCAAAAACATGTGAGTTTCTTATAGGAAGGTGACTTTAATCTGTGAGCTGGATACTGACAAATGAAACCACTGACTTTTAACAGCAATGAAATAGTAGGATGGCCCAGCACTTTAAAAAAAAAAAATGTATCATAGGCTTTTAGAATACTGAAGAAATCTACATACCACCCATAATTCTCCACCAGTGAGTTGATGTTAATGATTAGATGAGAGTGGAAGACATATCCTTCTTGACTAGGATGTATTTTCAAAACTAAAAAAAAAAAAAGGAGGTAAAGGGATCATTTGAATAGACTATGAAAATGATGGCTAGTTATTTTAAAATATCAGCATTCAGTCCTTAGTTTCAGTACAAAGCAGTAGTCTCCCTGTGCATACCAATGGTCAATTACCTCAGCCTTCCATGTAACTAAGGGAACAGGAAATGACCTTGTTACCTGCTAGTGGGACACTTTGCCCTAATAGAGCTGCCATGTAGGCCCCCAGTACAAGAGGAAGATCTTCACACTTATATGACTACTGAACTGAGGGGGGCTGAAATGTAGGGGCAACCCACTCTGGAGGAGGAAGATAAGTGGGAGACTGGAGAGAGGGTGGGAGGGTGAGACCAGGAGGGGTGGAGAGAGGGGACTGTGATGGAGATGTAACTTGAAGTAATAAACAACAACAAAAAAGGCAACTCAATATATATGTGGCCACTGTGTCACAAGAGAAAGATACGGTAAAGGTTTTCTTCCTAACATATTAACTACAAAGCTATTAAAAAGTAGATTAATGTCCCTTTCCTTTCTATTGTTCAAAATATGGTTGCAACATGATATCAGGTGAGATTGAGTATCAGGCTATATGCTGACAATGAGAAACAAAATCAAAGCAACCAGAACCTATACACATTGTATGAACAAAGCAACTAGCCCTTAATTTTCTTATACATCATGTTTCTTTGTGTAGAATTACATATTTGTTTTATTCCTTCTATGCTGGGTTTTAAGTTGGTTGAGAGTAAATTACATTCTTAGTGATACATATATCCAATAATCAATACAGTGTCATCATTTTTAAGCTCTCCAAATTTTAGTTTTTGAAATTCATATTAACATATTCTCTTATTTATATGCAATAATGGTCTCTCTTACTGTTGTGGTGAGAGACTGGGACAATGAAAAGATGAACTTGCTTATGGTAGTTATTTATTGCATGCAGAGTAAGAGCGGCCACAAGACTTAGCAACTTAAACTCACAAGAGACCACTAAGATCTCATACAATGAATGGGAATTGAGATTTAGGCATGACCTATCTTGGAACTTCCAGCTCAGGGTGTTCAGTCATGTGCTCAGTGAAGGTGGCCTTTGTTAAGGCAGGAGGATGAGTTCCTAGCAGATACATATTCATAGGCAACAAGCAAGCCTGGGTTACTGCCAAGAAGTCTTAGTTCCTCTACATGGAACTCTCTAAGGGCTATTTGAGTTCTTTCAAACATGGTGGCCCTCATGTCCAAAGTAGACAATTTAAGTAAGAATCTCGATAGAAACTAAGACTTATTCTTGAAAGACACGTGGCCTCACTTCTACTACATTCCTTTCATATGTTGCAAGTCAAAAATTGAAGTCCATAGAAAGACAAACAGAATTAGTCTCTTATATTTGAAAGGATATTCAAAAATTTATAGAAATATTTTTAGTGTAACCATATTTTATTTGTCTGTAAATTTCCAAGATAAATGAGTCTCCATGGAACTTTCCCATCTCTTCTCCAACACACACACATAAATGTATACACACAAACACACACACAAATGCACACATACACACACACACACACACACACACACACACACACACATTCACACACAGGCACACAAAAAACACCCCAATTACTTTGTCCTGAGAGAGGAAGACTCAACTGCATGTAGGAAGTTAAGGGGTTTTTTTTTCCTTGTTTTTACAGAGAGAATTTAAGTAAGATGAAACCTTATTTTAGATATAAAAAAGAAAACAGCTTCCAGTTCTCTAGAGAATTCATTATTGGACAGTGGTAAAATGTCAGCAAAGGCCATGGCTTGTTATTATAAAAATTACAGCATGCTTTGGCTCAAATCAAATTCCTTGAAATGTAGCATCTATACCAGCAAGAAGTAGATATACCGGGGCTAGCATATGGTGAGTACTGCCCTGACCCCTGATTCTGCAGCTAATGATGTGTGACTGGAGCAGAAAGAGGCCAATTTCCATAAGTTTCATGCGAGGAGCGGTTTCTTTACAGTCTCACCATCTGCTGCTAGTTAAAATTTTTGTGCCTTCAAAATGGTATTTTTACTTCCCACCCTCTACCCCTTCAAATGCTGTAATGAACAAGAAGAATTATTGAAAATGAGGAGAAGTATCTCCCTACATCTTTCAAAGCACTCATTAATGGCAACAGAGTACCAATTTCATTTTTGAAAGCATATTTTAGCTCCAACGCACTTGGAAATTTTTTACTGATTGTGAATCATAGCATCACGTTAAAAATGGTTTTTGATGCTTTATGGTGCTGAAAAGAAGATCACACTTCTAGGTTTTAATGATTAGGCACAGGCTTCACAGAAACCTCAGCATGTTCTCATATAATAATTTGGGGACAAATCTAGTTAGTGTCCATTATTTAAGAATTTGTCAGTCTACAGATCATTTAAAGTGACTTAAACAAGTACAGGGAAGCTAAACTTAGGGTTTAGCCTTTTCTGCAATTAGAGGAAGGTAATTAGACTGGGAGGACCTAGTGAATGAAAGCTCCACAGCTATCCTGATTGTGGCTTCTATTTACCCATGCAGTATTTCAATGGATTATTCCTTACTTAGGTTAAACAACATTATATCTTAGCCTTAATGCTAATTAATCACTTACACTCAATTCAAATACCTAGCAAGTTTTCACTTAAATGAATGCTCTAAGACACTGTGCTTTACCTATGTTAGCTTCCTTATAAGTCTATGCAAAGACTATGTTGTCTGCATAAGCTATCATGTAATAAACAGCCATATAGTCTCAAAAGTACTTCATAATAAGTGTGCCTTTTCCTTTGGGTTGGTTTGTCATCTGGGATGCTCTACTTCTTGTAGCTGTACATGCAGTTTCCAGGGAAAACGTCTTTTTAAATTAGCAGAATGCAAATGCCTGATCCTATTCCTCATGATAAATATTTGCTTGTACATTTTTAAGCTTTTCAAAATAAGCAGCAGCCACTGTCAAATTTATGAAGCAGGGAAGTGCATTTGTACCCCGATGACACCTAAGTGTTATTGTAAATAGTGTTGAAAATAATCTAATTTGTAACACTCTTATCTAGAAATTATGCTTTTCACACCATGACTACAAAATAAGCAATGTTTTGAACCATCCTTTTTGGCACGGTATAGATTTGTAATTTTTATTCATGTATAATTGTGAGTGCATGTATAGATTTGTTTGGCAGCATGTAGCTGCCATGGAGGGGCCTAACAAGAAAATCTTATTCTCTGGAATTGGAGTTACAGGTGGTTGTGAGCCATGTTTTTAGTGACAAACATGTTGCCAAGCCTGAGGTGATCCAGCTGCAAAGCTTCAACAAGATTAAGAAGAGTTTCTCAGCAATGCCTGGAGTCAACAGCACCTCTGGAAAGGTATTAGATGGTAGAAATGGCAGTAGAATATGTGGATCGGGAGAAGTCAAATGCATGTGACAGGTAAACTGTATGCAGAATGAGATATTATGCTTGGGCATGGTGGTGGAAACTCTTAAATTCACACAGAAAAGATTAGATGATTGAACTAACACTAAATATCACTGTTGACATCACAAAAGACTAGTAGTCTTTTGGAAACCACCAAGGACAGTATTCCAGTGACAGTCAAGGACTTTCTTTCTTTTTTTTTTTTTCTTTTTTTTTAAAAGATTTATTTGATTTATTTTATGCATATGTGTGCTCTATCTGCATGTACACCTGCATTCCAGAAGAGGGCACCAGATCACATTGTGGATGGTTGTGAGCCACCATGTGGTTGCTGGGAATTGAACTCAGGACCTTTGGAAGAGCACTAGGCAGTGCTCTTAACCGCTGAGCCATCTCTCCAGCCCAGGACTTTCTTTCTTGTCGGCTCTTCCTTTGGTCTTTACCTGACACATTGCTAGTATAGTGAACTATTCAAGAACAAGCATTATCATATCCTCCACTCTGCCACCCAGTGCTTTCAGCTCAACAAGAGGAGTACTTGTTTTCTTTTGTCATGTCCAAAATTGGAATGTTGGGTAGTTTGATAGAAATATGACTGACTTTCCTCTCCTAA
Source organism: Lophiomys imhausi (assembly GCA_907164525.1). Taxonomy (NCBI): domain Eukaryota; kingdom Metazoa; phylum Chordata; class Mammalia; order Rodentia; family Muridae; genus Lophiomys; species Lophiomys imhausi. Next base: position 3,972,992 of record CAJQZJ010001896.1, read on the forward strand.
ATCAAAGGCAGATATGAGGGATAGTAAAAACCCTAGGATAAAACCTAATGGAGTCCCTTCATATTTTGAGGTTGGATTTGATGTCCTTTGACACACATTCATCACTGTGGCACAATCACGAGGCATTATTCAGAAAAACTTCATGCCCTTCAGTTAAACTCAAACAAAATACATAACCAAACAAACAAAAGCACTAACCTTCATTATTTTTATGAAATATTTTTGAGACAGAGAAGTTTTTCTATCAAAACAGATGTGAAACACCCTCTGACCAACTTATTTCCTCTCCAGATGTTACTTCTGCTACGTAGCCTTAAGTACCAAGAATGATCTAATGTCTCCATGCCAAGACCCAAGAACTGACTGCAAAAATTTAAAGCCTGAGATAATTCTTAACTGTAGATATTTTAGCAACCTTGGACATGATGTAAAATATTTCCTTCATGGGAAAGACAAATATAGATAAAGCTTAAACCCTTCACATTACCAAGTATTTCTTGCATTCTTGTGAGAGTAAATTCTGAAGAATATTGACACATTAGGAGAATTTACTGACAGACTAGCAAATGATAGAGAGAAAAATCTATTAGTATACTTGCCTTGTTCAAAAAGGAGGCAGCTCTCGGTACAGGTCTTGTCAGAAACACTCAGCTCTTTATCCTCAATTTAATATCTGTCCCCCACACCACACAACTTTGGGTCTTGTGGCACTGTTGTGACACTGTGTCACAGAAGGTGATGATTTCCTAGGCAGATTTTGGAAAAGTCAATCACAGTTGCAAAATCCAAGATTGAAATATGGTATTCATAGTCAATTTCCATTGTTCTTTCAAGTTCCCTCAAAGGAAAAGAAAGAGACCCGGAAAGTAAGCCAGGCGTTTTCCTTTAGAGTGAAACAGCCCTGAGACTCACTGTGAAGGCGTATGGCTTTGTTTTTCATGTCCAATACTAAGACTAGAAAGCAACTGTTCAAGATTTGTCTATAGAATAAAGAGATAATGAAAGAATAAAGAAATAAAGGAAGTGTAGGAGGGAGGGAGGGATGTATACAAGCTGTAAAAGGGAAGATACTAGAATTATTCTAAAAGTCTCCCCCAACAGCACAAAATACTGGCAGTGTGCTGGAACCCCAGAGACACCTGGTATTCCCAGTGACAGAAAGTGAATTTCTTTGTTCTTCCTTTGGTTTTCACCTGCCCCATTATTTCCAAGGCTGGCTTCCGTTGGGTGCCATTATACCCTCTATACCATCCACAGAATGGGATGGAATGAGAGAAGAAGGGAGAGGAGGGGAGGTAAAAATAAGGTCGATGAAAAGAAAATGGTCTAAGAAGAGAATGGATGGAAGGGTGAGAAAGGAGGGGAGAGAAGGAAGAAAGGAGGGAAGGAGAGGGAAGTAAAAAAAAGAGAAGGAAGGAGAAACGTTCTCTAGTATCTATTGGTTTACCTGCTCATCACTGATTATCTCTCTGAAGAACACCCTTCCTTCTCTCTCTCAATATTAGCCCATCTGGTTTGTGATCCAGATTGTGTTCAGTTGCACCCACTCTTCCACAACCAGACAGGAGAATAACAATGAAATACAATCCTTCAGTGTGCGTACCCTGAGTGGAATGATTCTTACCATGAGTAGCTGTGTGACATGACAGTATGCAGGCAATAAACCATGACACACATGATAACAAATCAAAAGCTTTTCCTTTCAGTTTATACAGATAAGACAGCAAATCTGAAGCTGCCATGAGCCACTAGTCAGCAGGATCAATCATGAAGTCTGCCAGGAGAAAACCAAGCACCACAATGGAAAGGAAGAATTCCAGATCCAGAACTATCCTTTCTATTTCTTCTTACCAAATCTTCTACAGTATCTTGTTTAAATGATAAAATTGCCTTTCATGATGTTTGATAACTGTAGGGTAGGGCAGGCACATTATATTTCTTTGCTACCCAAGAATCCCTGACTTAGCCTCCTTGAATGATGCTCCCATATTTATAGGCACATCCCTTCTCACAGTATTCCACTGTTTGATCATAATCTTTTGAAACAAGATGAATGTACTAACCATTAGTTTCCTAACCTTACAGAGAACTTTGTACACACTTTGTGCTGAAATACTATTGAAAGAATTATTGAAAGTAACTGCATGTAACCTCTTGTTTGGAAGGTCCAGTTTATTAATTCAACTATACTCTTACTGCATTTTGAAGCATTTTTGGAAATGAGGGTGGGAAATGAAATAATTATGAAAATATCTTGAAAATTGCTTCATATTTTATAGCTTACATCGATGTTTCCTACCATTATCACAGTGGGGAAGACTCCTCTGGCACAGGAAAAAAGCCACAAAACATAATGAATAGCAATTTCTGTTTAGTTTATGTTTGTTTCACTCCTCATAATGATTGCCTTGACACTATTTTCAATTATTATGCATGTTGAAATGCATTTAATAGCTATCATGGTACCAAATATACTCCACAGCTATTCAATAAATTTTTAAATTTATAGTTACTCTAGTTTGTTTTCCTGTTCCTATGAAATGCACGATTATTTTACTTTATATCTTTCTTAGACAGTGAACTACATCCTAAAGAATTGTGAAAACTCAGCATTATTATAAATATACTGCTTTGTTCCTGTGTGTGTGTATCTGTTCCTGTCTCTCCATCTTTCTGTAACAGTCTCAGGTCTATAGCCTAGGTTGTCCCCAAACTCACACGAATCCTTCTGTGTCTGTCTCCTATATGTTGAAATTGCAGACGTAAGACATCATGTCCAACTACATTGATTTTTATATATAAGAAGTGGACAGACAACAGTATAGCACAAGTCATTATGAAACTTTCTCATACAACTCCATATGGTCCTAATTAACAAATAGCAAGTCATATGCCAAATTAAAAATGATACAACCTCTAGACTTTCCCTTCTTGTACATCCTGTGCCTCAACCTAGTGTTGTAAGTCTCTCCTATCTAGCCTCCAAACCTAACCTAGGTCTTAAATTTGTGTGCCTGCACAGTCTGGTGAGCCCCTGGATCCTAGCCTGCCTATGCCCTCTCCAACCACTAGTCTTGGCACCAGTTGTTCTTGCTGTATACTTTCTTTCCCATGGACTCTCAGCCTGCTCATGTCTCTCCAATATCCAGGCTTAGTTCTGGTTTCACATCCTGGTGCTAGACTAGTCTGGTGAATGTCAGACCTTCACCAGCCTATGATATCTTACATCCCGAAATTTGGTATGCCACTGAAGCCTTGTTTGTGCCCAAGATCCCAACCTCCCACACCATCCTGGTATAGCTCGGGAAGTATGGCTTACATAGTAGTAGCCCAAGGAGATACCGCTAATTGTCTCATTCCCATGATTCCTTGGTTACCACTGAATTTACAATCAAATCACCCTGGACCTTAAACTAAACTCCACATTGAGTATTTGAACAGCTGACCTACTAAATCCACATACATGATCTGAAGTCAACCAAGATTAGGCAACAAGAAAAACACAAGCCAAATTTCACTCAATAAAGTCAGTCTAGGATCTTATATCAGATACTGAACCAATCAAAAAAGGCTACATGTGCAAGTCATATCGTAAAACCACAAAAGGTATTAAAAGCCAAAACAGTAAGCTCTCCCTTAAATTTATAAGACCTATAGAAATATTTACCAGTAGAATTAGCTGAATTTCAAGCAGAGTTTAAAATAACAATGAAAATATTGATAAGAAAATTCAAGGAGGCTAAAGAGGATACAAACAACTCAGTGAATCTAAAGAGGATAGCAATAAATGTTTTAAGTGATATCTCAGAATACAAAAAGATATGACTGGATGAAATGACAAAGACATTTCAGAATTTGTAATCTTAATTAATAAAGAGATAGAAACCCTAAAAATAACTCAAGCTGAAATGAATACAAAATTGAAAATATCAATTACTTAGTGAGAAAACTCATATGATGTCTTACAAGTAGAAGATAGAATATCAGGACTTGAACATAAAGTAGAGGAATTAGATCACTAAAGCAAAGAATATATATTTTTTAAAAACAGAGATGGATATGGTGGTACATTTCTTTAACCATAACAGGGGCAAATATATCACTGTGAGTTCAAAGATAACCTGGTCTACACAGTGAATTCCAGTTTATCTGAGTCTACATAGTGAGATCGATCTTATGCAAAGGGAAAAAAAAACACATCAAAGGAGCATGCAGAAAATTTAGGACAAAGGATACACATAGTATATGAATTATAGGAATAAAAGAGGAGTTCATGTATTGGTGGCATATTGATAGCATGATCTTCAAATATTACAGAAGAAAATATCCCCAAATTAATTATACATAAAAAAAATAGAATGGTCAGGGGGAAAAAATCCTCCTAAAGTGTATTATCATTGAAACACTGAAGACACAAAACATAGAGAAGGTGCTGAAAGTTTCAAGAGAAAAACACATCACATATAAAGAAGAACCCAAATGAGTAACAGCTGATTTCTTATAGACAATGTTAAAAGCCCAACGAACAATGTACTTCAATTTTCAAAAAACTACAAATGCCAACGTAGACTACTATACACAACAAAGCTCTGCCATAGTTGGAGGAGAAAGGAAGACTTTCCATGATATGAAGTGGACTTAAAAAAACATTGTGTCCTCCAAATCAGCTCCACAGAGAATATAGAAAGCAGTGCACTGGCCATGGGTAAGATAGGATGAGAGACGCAATGGGCTAAAATGCATGGCATCCTAGAAGTTGTCCTACTTTCAACTTCACAGTAAGTCAGAAGGTCTCAGAATTGTTCTCCGTTGTTCTTTCCTATGGCTCCTGGTCTATGCACAGAAGACTGATTTTCTTTCTGTGTTTATGATATGTGTTCTCTAACCTTTCTAGAGAATATCCTCGGAAAATAAGCAATGTCTGGTCAAGATTGTCTCCAATTTTCAAGAGTTATGGTATCTGAGTTCCTCTGTCACCTTACCTTCCTGGACTCTCCTTTTCTGTTATCTGAGACTTCAAGAATCAGGTTGTACATGGGAACAAAGGACAGATGTCCGATATCTGAGTTTGCCCCTGCCTTCTACAAGTCCATCTACAAGATCAGAGAAAGTGGCTTTTTAAAAACAAGTATATATGGAGCCAGCAAGTTGTCTCAGCAGGTAAAGGTACCTCTTGCTAAGTCTGAAAACCCTGGGTTTTTCTTTAGGACCCAAAAGAAGATGTAACTGGCTCTGGCAAGTTATCCTGTCACCTCCATATACATATTGGGGTCTTCAGGAATACATGCACAAAAATTAAATCGATAAAAATGTTAAACTATTTTCAAAGGGTTGTACAAACTGGGTAGTAATAGTATGTGATGTTCTATATACTTTTACTAGTCAATACCACTACTTTGAAATATAAGGCAATTCACAAATAGGAAGAAATGGCATATTTGGGCTCGTACTTCATTCAAATCTCAAGGCACTTTGTTTTAGTTCTCATTTTAAGACTTGCTCCAGTGACTAATGCTCTCCATTATTGCCCAATTTTTCAAACTTGTGCTGTCCCCAGCAGTGTGCCCTGGGAACCATACCTCATATGTACATTCCAGAGGCACCTGACGGGTAACTATAATAACCTCACATTTCTATATTTTTAAATATCAAAATAATTCATCTATATTTAGCTCTTATTACATTTTATCATACTTCATATCTGGAGTTAATTTCTAAAAATAACTGCCCATACATATCTTCTAGAGCATGAAAAAACAACAAAACAGCAGATACCTCTGAAAAATTAGTGGACACAAATAAAACTTCCTAGTCATTTTGACACACCTAAACCAGGGATCCAAGTTTTAGGTTCAGTGAACTAGAAATTTGGACAAGCAGAGAAGGAGAGTTTAATCTAATGAAATGGTAATATGATGGTTGATCTTGTGTATCCATATGACTGGGCCATACAGTACATGGAATAATTATTGTTCTAAGCATGTCAACAAGGAGACTTCCAGTTATTTGTAGACGCCATAGATGATCTTGAACAACATGAGGGGCTGTCATCCAATGCATGGAAAGCTTGTGATAATCCTTCATGTGAATACCAAACAGAGGAGCAAAAGGAATCTTGGTTTTCCCCATCATTATGCTTGCTGGGGTACCTCATCTCATCTCTTGCCCCCAAAACAGAACCTATTGGCTATGTCTTTCTGGACACTCATAATACAACACAACTACAGGTTTTCTCACAGAAAAGCAACCTTTCAAATTCTTGTAAAGTATTATAAGAAAAAAAAAGTAAAAACAGAAAGAGGCCAGGTGTGGTGGCACACCTCTTTAATCCCAGCACTTGGGAGGCAGAGGCAGGCGGATCTCTGTGAGTTCGAGGCCAGCCTTGTCTACAAAGAGAGTCCAGGACAGCCAGGCTACACAGAAAACCCTGTCTCAAAAAAACAAAAACAAAACAAAAACCCAGAAAATAATGTGCTTAACCAACAGCTGTGAGCAAATTTATGTAAACAACTAGACATTCATAAAGAAGCATTGGATTGTAGAACAAAAGCAAACCTTAGAAAATCTATTCCATACAAAAGCCAGGATGTAGGAGGAAGTACTTTTCAAAAAGATGAATCAAAAAATTTGAACAAAAACCATTTGGAAATCCTGGGGCTTTGCAAGTTTCCTCTACAGATAAAGTTCATGATATTCAAATGTCATGTGCTTTGCTGAATTTGTCGGTAATTCTAATAATCCTTCATAAGGATACATGCAGTCACACTCTGAGTCAGAGAGAGGGTAAAGAATTACCTGGGGTCTCCAGATGACCTCATGTTATAGTCTCACATAATTATATATTTGATAATAAGCTTTATATACATTATTTATTCTAAAAATTAGGACATATGTGTAGGAGATATGACTTGAAGAACTGGGGTGGGTTGAACGAGGGGCTCTGCTTTTCTGAGGAGAAGGGGATGGGGGAAAGGAGGAAGAGAGTGGGATGGTGGGACCAGGTGGAGAGAAAGGATGGGGATGCGATTGGGATGCAAAATGAATGAATGAATAAATAAATAAATGTGTAAATAAATAAAAATTACCACAAGGAATTGTGTCAAATTCTTTAAAATACAAAAGGAACTTTAAAGTAGCTGTCTCCTAAGACTGAATGTTAAATACCAACTGACTATTAACACTCCATAGGTGAACGAACAACTTTTGACCTATTTTGAAGTTTCTTGGAGCCAGGCCATAGTAGCACATACCTTCAATTCCAGGGAGATCACAGTTTGAAGCCAACTTCATCTATGTAATAAGTTCTAGACAGCCAGTGCTACATAGTATGACCCTGTCTTGAAAAAACAAAACTAACAAATGAAGTTTCTTGAATTTTTGAAGTCTCAAATGGCAGTGTCATGCACAAGTGACAAGCATCACAGTTGGTTCCTTACTATTTTAATAAACAACAGCTAAATTCCTGTTAAATTTGGGGTTGGGAATGTAAATGTGTTTTTAAATTTGTTAGTGGAATTGGCTTAATGTTATCTAAAATATTTAATATTGTATACAGATACCATCAAAGAGATGTTTTGGGCTTCAAAGGGATGCTTTAATGCCTTCAAAGTGTGCGTGATGAATGTGAAGGATCAGATATTCTAGATGATAAACCCAAATCATAACACAAATTATATAGATTTCAGAATCATCTCCCTGGCATGCAATTATTTATTTAATTATTTATGGATAATACTGGACAGCTGATTACATTCAAGTGCTTCATTTAGAGACTGGAAGATGGCTTGGGGGATAAGAACATTTGCTGTGAAAACATGAAGGCCTCAGTTCAAATCTCTAGCACCCCTAGGCCAGGACCACCTGTGAGCCCAATAAAGTAGAAGGTGGAGATAGAAAGTTCTCAGGCCCTGCTGCCAAGATGCCAGGCTAACTCCAGGTTAATTGAGAGACTCTATTTCAAGGGAATAATAAAACAAATGATAGAACAGAATACCCACCATCCTTTTTTAAAACTCCATAGATATATTACAGGTACACATGCCTACATACAAGGTGCCCATATAGAACACATACAAAACAACAACAACGAAGAGTAATGTAAAGAAACAATAGAAGTATCATTTACATAGGAAACAAGGCAAAATAAACATTACAGTAAACATAAAAAAATATACCCTTGTTTTTCATAAATCAAGTCATTTGTTTTTATAACCTTTTAGAAATCAAAAGTATCCCTGTATGTAAACCAAATATACTATAACAAGTCTTATATATAGACCAACAAAATCTTTAACACTCTATGAGGACTATAATTTTCAGATGAGATTAGGGACATTCAGAATTGTGTGGCAGCAGATGGAACTGCAATTTCTTTTCTTTGTTTCTTTCTTTCTTTCTACACATTGCCATCAATTTCAATTTCTCTCTCTAGCTTATTTTTTGGGGGGATAATGTTTCTTTTTTATGTTAATTTATTACTTCAAGTTACATCTCCATCACAGTGCCTTCCCTCCACTCTTTCTTGTCCCACACTCCCACCCTCTCCCCCTTCTCCCACCTATTTTACTCCTCTGGTATAGGATGCCCCTACACATCACCTTCCCTCAGTTCAGTAGTCATATGAGGGCTAAGAGCTTTCTCTTGCACTGGGGGCCTTCATGGCAGCTCCACTAGGGCAAAGTGTTCTACTATCAGGTAGCTAAGTCTATGTTCCTGTTCCTTTCGCTCTGTTGGTTATAGTATAGTTATCCTGTAGTATTTGGCTAAAATCCAATTATAAGTGAATAGATGCCATGTGCATCCTTCTGAGTCTGGGTTAGCTTACTCAGGATGAGCTTCTCTAGTTCCATCCATTCTGATAACTGAATAGTATTCCATTGTGTAGATGTACCACAGTTTTTTAATCCATTCTTTGGTTGAGGGACATCTGGGTTGTTTCCAGTTTCTAGCTATTACAAATAAAGCTGCTATGAACATAAATGAGGAACCTTCCTTGTGGTTTGTTGAGGAATCATTTGGATGTATACCCAGAAGTGGTATGGCTGGGTCTTGAGGTAGAGCTATTCTGAGTTTTCTAAAATACCACCAGACTGATTTCCATAGTGGTTGTACAAGTTTGATTAGGAACACAAAATGATTTTTTGTGTGTTGATTGGAAAATTATACCTTTTTGGAAAAACATCTGTGGAATTCTACTGCCCATTTTTGAGTGGATTATTGAGCTTTTTTGATGAAGGCAGGGAGGTCTTTTTGAATCCTATATTCTAGGAAATTAATTCCTTTCAAAATATGTGATTTTTAAATACTTTCTCCAATCTATGAATTGTATTTACATTGTTAACAACTGATACTAATAACATTATTAATAATGCTAGTGTAGTCACTGTGCTGTTCAAAGAGTATAAAGTTTCAATCCTTCAAGTAAAAGAATAATACTAAAATCTCTGTTAATAGATACCATATGTGTTTGTCACAATGAATAGGAACAACCATAAATATGTAATATCACTTGCACAAAGACACACACATACTGTATGTTGTACACTCCTTATGATGGCACACTTGTGGAATTCCTGTACCCAGGGGGCTGAGGGGAGGTACAAGGATTTCCTTTCTAACAAAAGATGGTTAGTGGTCTGGATATCTTTAAGTAGACCATTTTTCTTGTTCCATGTTGAAGATAACTTTAAAGTAAAAGTCAAGAAAGGGACATGAAGGACCAAAAGGCTTCCACAATCACTTAGAGCCATATACAACATAGGAATCTCTATTAATAGTTGTTTTGTTCATCACATATTTCCAAGGAATTTTTTAATATCATACCAAAAAAATTACTAAAATAAAACTGAAGTAGAAAACAATCATTTCAAGAAATATTTATTCATATGTAATTAGAATATCTGTATTTGTCTGCTTCTCAGAAAGCATCAGTATATGTGTGGAATAAATGTGTGAGACAGAAATTAAGTTCCTGAAAGAAATACAAAAAAAAAAAAGAAACAGCTCATTGCTAACAGAGTACTCTAACTTTATTTTTAATGTAATACTTTATTAATTCTATGAAAAAATGTTTTCATCAAATCCACCCAAAAGCCACCCCCCAACTCTGCCCTGATCCAGTCACATCCCACCTCCCATCTTAGAGTTCTTTCTTTCTTTCTTTCTTTCTTTCTTTCTTTCTTTCTTTCTTTCTTTCCTTCCTTCCTTCCTTCCTTCCTTCTTTCTTTCTTTCTTTCTTTCTTTCTTTCTTTCTTTCTTTCTTTCTTTCTTTCAAGTAACCCAACGAGCCTAATTTGTGCTGCCCTTACATTCATTTCTGTAGTGTCATACACTGGAACTTGATCCATCTACTAGGGGTCATATCTTCATGAAAACTGACTCTGTCCCAGAAACCAATAACTCCTGTCAGTAGTAGCTCCTTAAGTAGCAGTGGGGGCTCCCAAGACCCTTATACTCTGTGCTAGAGTATTGGCTGTCTTGATCTGGAGCAGGTGTTACTTAGGCAAATATGTGAGTCATGAGTGCACTGATCTTGTTATATCCAAAAGACATGATTTAGTCCAGTTCTCCCTGACATCTGGTGCTTACAATTTTCCTGTATCCTCTTGTGCCATAGTCTCTGAGTCTTGGAGTGGAGTTAATATCAATATCCCATCTATACTTCACACTCCATTGACATCCAGTCTGACCTTTGAGCAGTTGTAAGTTCCTGCATTAATAACCATCCATTGTATAAGGAAACTTCTCTAAAGAAATCTAAGAGCCGTACTAATCCATGAGTAGAGAAATAAAACGTTAGAGGAAAAATTGACATCATTTTTATTTAGCATAATAATAGCAGTAGGTTTATCCTGTGGCCTGTAAGCTCCTCACCCATTTATAGTTGACCAAATTTATATTACCAGGCATAACTTTTCTCCAGTGGAGTGCACCTTAACCCTAATAGAAAAGTGGTTGGTTACCCCTCCCCCAAAATTTGTGACACTATTGCAAGTATAAGCATATCTTATCATACCAGACATCATTATATTCACAGTGGTGAAAGCTGGGTAAGACTACAGATGCTACAGATGGTACCACACCAGCAGCCTACACAACAACTTCCAGTACTATGAAAGCCATCAAGCTAAGACATTTCTTGTTCAGTAACAATTTTTTATAGCCAGTGACCAGTGAATATATTATCTCCATCAACAGGATCTTAGGTCAAGCTGTGGTGGGCAATTACAAACAGTGACAATAACCTCTATTGCTTTGTGGGGTCTTGAGGACACCACTGACCAAAAAATTGAAGGGAAGTATCCCACATAAGGCACCTGGCTTTTACTTCCTGGAAACCTATGGTTTATGGGCAGAGCAGTATTCTGTATGAATGGTAATATAACTCCAAGTAAACATTTTTTTTATGAGTGTGTGTGTTTGTGTTTAGGAAGTTTATAAAATAACAGGTTTACAGGTTTACACTTGGCTTTCTCAAGCACTCAGTAATAGTTATATAATTGTAAAAGTTCAAAATTGAATGTTAATAATTGTTCAGAAATTTGAAGTCTACCTCACTTTGACATAAAGAGGAAGTGAAGGTGCAGATTGATATGGAGTACTCTGCCCATTCTCAAGTTTCTTTTTTTTTAATACTTTATTTTTTTTTCTTCAAGTTACATCTCAGTAACAAACCCCTCCCTATTCCCCCTTCCTATCCCGCTCTTCCTCCCTCTTCCCCCCAGAAGTTTCCCCTTTCAGTCCAACAGATGGTTCCTTCTCTTATAACAGTAAATACTATACAAAACAACAGATATAAATATGCCACATTCATGAGAGGTAAATGGCCCAGTATACCTTCCCAATGTCCAGTTTATACATATTTGGCCCCTGACTTTAACATTCTACTATCTAACCAACTCCATGAGTTTAAAGGTCTATATGTGACTCAACATTCATACTAACTTGCAACACACTTTTAAGAGTATCTTCTTAGATCTATAACACCCTCTTGATTCCTAAACAATTCAAAATTTAACTATGAGACTCTAGCTGTCTATTCTTCAACCACCTCAGAGACCTGAGAGGGATAAATATATTTGCTTATATAGGAAGTGCAGAGCCTGCAGCTTCCAAAACTAAGAAAGAACATACCGATAACTGCCTGGACAGTTCCCATTTTCTCTCCATACATTCCAGCATCAATCTTCAGGCTTTGGGTCCTGTTTCTCTGACAGACATTTGTTGTAGAGCAGGGATTATGAAGGACTTACCTACCCTGTCTTGGCAGAGTTAGACTGTCGACTTCCCTGCTACCAAGTTTTGTCCTTTTTGGACAGCAGTCTGTCTGTAGTTGGTGCAAGGGGTTTTTTCATGCCAAGAGAAAGGCTTGCCACTAATTCAACCATCTTACAGTGGAGCATAAAAGTTTTTTGGTGACATGAAGTGAAACTGTTGAATAGCTTAATGCAGAGAAGCAGAATAGCAAAATACCAAATCAATTATTGGGAAAGATTTATATGAAGTATCATTTTTAGGAAGTGACTGAAGTATCTATCTTGAATGCTTGATTTCTATTTAGTAATAAAGATCCAGCATAAGTGAGTTTCTTAATGAAAGACCTCTTCCTATCTGAACCTGTGCATAACTCACTTATGCTGGAGCTTTATTACTAAATAGAAATCAAGCATTCAAGATAGATACTTCAGTCACTTCCTAAAAATGATACTTCATATAAATCTTTCCCAATAATTGATTTGGTATTTTGCTATTCTGCTTCTCTGCATTAAGCTATTCAACAGTTTCACTTCATGTCACCAAAAAACTTTTATGCACACAGGTTTTGTGTAGAGCAATGTAGAAATTTGCAACTCAACTTTAAAATGTTATCTCCTCTTTAAATAGAGTTCTCTGTCCATGGCATAAATCTTATCAGAGCAGAAAAGGCACTGAAAAATATTTAAGTTCGATACTAATGGACAAAATACCAAATCTTGCTTTGTATTGCTCAGATGAAAGTATATGAACCATTTAAAATTTTTTGAAATCTATGGCATGCTGAGGAAATGGATAACATCAGCTGATCTACTGCCTTACAAGATGCTCTGAGCTAGAATGCTTCCTTCTGGGAGATCTGATTTTCCATTATAAACTCACTCCTCACCCATGGAGATCTTTGTGACTGATTCAGGGAGCTTACAATGTCATTAATCCACCATATTTCACCACACTGATGGATCCTACATGTGGAAGGCACAGGATGTATCTGTAGATCTGTGTTTGACAGATAATAAAATTTTCCAAAAAGAATTGCCAATATACTGGATGATGATGATGAGATCAAGTAAGGTCTCCCTGTGAAGGAGATTGATCTGAAGGTCAAACGGCACAAATCATGAGACAAGCTGAAGCCGTGAATAACTAGAAAGCAAAGGTAGAGTAGAATTGTGAAGTATAAGGCAGAATATGGAGAAACTAACAATGGCAAACAAGCCTTTGAGAAGAAGAACAGAGAGGGCTTTCTGTATCTCTCCATGTTGCAATGGGAAGGAAGATCTAAATGCCTGTTTTACAGGTAGGTATCTTTCTGAAACAGAGAGTGTTCTCCTCTGCTCAACAGCTCTTCTTCACACCCCCTGAGGTACATCCCTGGTAACTGATCAAATGTGCTTTCAGGACACCTTGAAAGTATTGAGCAATACTAATTTTTTCATTGTGTTATAGAATGATTTAAAGAATACATTAAGCCACTAACATCTGAAAATGTTTTGAAAAATCTCAGTCAGTCACAAAAATCCAGTCACCTGTGCTAATTAGGAAAACACCTCAACACTATTATTAGAATTTATTGCCAGAATTATAGCTGGAGCACAAGCTCTCCCATTTTCAACAACTCTACCACTCCCTATTGTATGCTAACTCTTTGTTATTATACCTAATCATTTATTTAATCTTTGAACTGAGAGACAAATAAATTGAGATTGGGATGGCTCTGAAGTTTAGCAAATTGAGAAAATACAATATGGATGACAGGGAATATTGTCCATGACAGCAGCATATGTTGAGGTTTAAAAGAAATGTAAAGATTCTGGGGTTGATGAGATTTCTCAGCAAGTAAGTGCATCTGACTCCAAGTCTGACAACCTGAGTTTGATCCATAGAACCACATGGTAAAAAGAGAGATCATCAAGGGTTGTTGTCCTCTGACCTCTCAAGATATACACATGTCCCTCACCTCTGACACACATTCACACACATACATCCACAATGACTAAAAGGAGGAAGGGAAGAGAAGGGAAAGGAAAACGGAATGAGAAAGCAAAAAGGGAAAGAAAGAACAAAGGAAGGAAGGAAGGAAGGAAGGAAGGAAGGAAGGAAGGAGGAAATTATTTAGATGATAGATTAGATAGATAGATAGATAGATAGATAGATAGATAGATAGATGATAGATAGATGGATGGATGGATGGATGGATGGATGGATGGATGGAAAATTGGAAAATGAGTAAGTATTCCATAAGGAAACATTTTCTGCCATCTTCCCTTAAGTTGCAGGCATTTAGATTTTTAGAACTATCCTAATACAGAATTGTTTCTTGTTAAACAAGATCATGTGTCTCTTTATCATTCTTTCATGGGATAACTAATCCCTCAACTCCATGTTTAAAGTTGTGCTGTGTGTTTTAGTGAAAACAAAAGGAGATTTCCTGAGACAGTAGTTTACAGGTGCTCATAGTCTATTTAAAAACAAAATAAAAATGTAAAAATGACTATTTTAAAAACATTCCTTCCTCTAGCAAATACCAAGAATTGACATCTATTGATAAATAACTATAACTATTGATAAATATATATATTGAGTGACTCATAGCAAGAAGACATCAACAAATGACTATGCATGCCAATTAAGAGATCTAGGACACACCAAAGGAATTATAACACCTAAGCCCAGCAAGTTGGACCAATGAATTTATTGATTTTCCTTCCATGGGTGAGAGCTTACTTGCAGAGTGTGGGTGACTCAAAATCAGCTGCAATCAGGACTTAAAGTGAATAAACAAGCAACTTAATGGAAACAACAACAAATGTACCACTGAACAGTCCCACTCATAATGGCTGATGACTTTCTAGAAGTTCTTGTGTTCCATTCAGTTAACTCTACATTTCTAATGTATCTCGGCACCTCCCAAGACTAAGTATTCCCAAATACCAAGATAGTGAATTTGAGAGGCAAGAGACAGAAAAATGAGTAGAATTCCAGAAAAGGGAAGCTCTTTGTCCTCTTTCAACTAGAGGACATTAATAGCTCCACCTCTGTTATCATAGTCATAGGTACATTGTACTGATATGCTCATTTCATTACGATGACTACAAGAACAAGGTTGTCTCTTATCCTTAATGGGAATGAGTCACCACTAAAGCTAAAAGCACAACATCATAGTGTTTGTAACTCAGTTCTTGTAAACTGGCATCTTTACCCTAATTTTAAAAATGAAACATCTATGTTACAAAGGTTAAATGATTTGCCAAATTATAATGGCATTATTAAATGATAGCTAGAATTTGAACAGTCTGTTTGGCTCAAAACTCCATGCTATATCTAATATACCATTTTTATATATTTAAAATACATTTTTTGGCAAAATTGTATCTATTGATATTTATATCTTTGGTTATGGCAAGAAAGTCTGGCCTCTTATCAAGATGAAATATATTAGGAAATAAGATAAAATGTTAGAATTAAATTGCTTGGAGACTTCCAAATTCCCATTGCTATGAAATCATTTTACACAAAGCAAATATGTTAACTGGCTTAGACTCAAGTTTTTCTGGATTAAATCCCTTTCTTTTTCTCTATAGAGTACCACTTATTTACTTTTTCACTGTTCACCCATGGTAAATATCTTCATTTCCTTTATGGTGTTTATTTAAATAATTGGCCTCCTAAATGAGTATGCAGTTATAAGAGGACAATTATTCTACAAGACATACTTACAGAATGAGAGTAAGAGAGACAGAGACAGAGTCACACACACACACACACACACACACACACACACACACACACACAGAGAGAGAGAGAGAGAGACAGAGAGAGAGAGAGAATGACTAAAGCACACACATAAGCTTCCATTCCAATAACATGGAAGAAAATGATCCTGCTTTACTTAGTTCTTATTTCATTTCTCATTCTCTCCTGATAGAGGATCCATTTGCTTTAGAGATTTTGTCATCAATTACGATAACTTGTGACATCTCTACTAAAAGCATTTAATACATCTCTTTGTTGTTAGGAGAAATGCCCTGATTTCAAGTTATATAAAAAGAGATATTTATTAGTGACTGCCTACCATTGCTGGTTTATTTAAATACAATTTATGTCAATGAAGTTTATAAATGTGTGTATGTGTGTGTGAGTGTGTGTATGTATGTGTATATATATAAAACTTGTTGAGTACATAGTGTGGCTTGGATATATATGTGTGTTTAGGGCTGACCACTTGAGATAAGAGAAAATATCAGGAAGCTTATCCCTACAGAAGATTGACACTTCTTCTCTCAGTAGCCATTAACTATTAATTGCTAGATTAGCTCTTTATCTAGCTAGTGTTAGGGCCTGATGAGTTCCTCATTTCCATTTTACTCAGTAATGGGTTCCATTTTAAGTGGAAATACAGAAAGAAGCTTGGTGCCTCTTCAACACTGAATGTAAACATAAGACCTGTCCATTACCCTACGAGGCCTAGGTTTGACAAATGACTTACTTCTAGAAGTGAAATTTTATCACCAATAAACTTACCAAAGTAGATTGTGACCATATGAAAACATACGAATATTAAGGCCAGATCAGAAAAAAAAAAGAAAAAAATTTCCCTAAAAATTTTTAAATTGATGAGGTTTAAAACCCTCATCAAAAATCTATAAGAAAAGAGACACATAATGTGGCATGGTGATGGCACCTCTAACCTGTTATCTGATCACCTAGTATATGTGTCAAGGAATCAACAAGCAGAGAACTTCTGAATATCCTCAGGGTTTTAGTTTTGCTTGGTCCCTACTGCTGACATGATCTGCTTGAATAACCATCTCATTCCCACTTGTTCATCCATGTGAAACAAGGCCAACACTAACATGGCAGTTCAATACTCCAATCCTCAACTCCTTAAACTACTATAGTGACTCCATTTATGTCACCTCTCTGACTCTACCTCCAATAAGGCCTCCTTGATCTCTCTGATCCCAGTCACAAACTTTGTAACTACTTTGTGATAGCCATCTTGATTCTCTCTCTCTCTCTCTCTCTCTCTCTCTCTCTCTCTTTCTCTCTCTCTCTCTCTCTCTCTCTCTCTCTCTCTCTCACACACACACACACACACACACACACACACAGAGTGTCTGTCATACAGAGAGAGAAAAAGAGACGTAGAGACTCACACTTTTCACCAAGAATCCTAAAATGTTCATTTTGTGCTGTGCTCTGCAAACTACACAACCAGATCTGCCATGAGCCCTGAAGTGCTGTACTGAAAGTACTCAGAGGACAAAGTGCCTTTGTTCATTTATAAAGAAGTACAGCATGGTTCACCAATGATCTGGCTGTATCTGTGACATTCAAAAATGAAAGAGCAGCTCATAAAATACAAAAGGCATGATCAAACTGAAAAAAAAAAAAACACCTTTTGAAAGGAGATATTGGCAGATGTGTGTATCTCAACTATGCCTTGACAGATAAGACAACCTCCGCTGCACCAAAATTACTGAAACAAATGCAATCTTGAATTCTTAAAGAGCCACATTAACAGCCAGGCATAGTGGCCTATGCCTTTAATCCCAGCACTCAGGAGATGGAGGTTTAAAATACTAATCTCTATGATTTAGAGGCCAGCCTGGTCTACAAAATGAGTCCAAGACAGCCAGATCTATTATGCAGAAACCCTGTCTTGAAAAACAAACAAACAAACAAAAAGGCACATTAATTTTGCATAGGCTCATTCTCTGCTCTTATAGTCTACAAATGTATCAGTCAATAACCGCTCAAAGTTTGCAAATTATTTCTGCATTTGTAGATACTGGATTAAACAGAAAAATCCAGTGCCTGTCTACTACAACTTGCTCTATGATTATGAGGATGAAATGGAGTATCATATAAACTCAATATTAGATGTCACCACAAACTTTTTCGCTGAGAACAGAAACAGGTGAAATTTCCAGATGCTCCAATTTTTATGCCTTTAAGTGCATCCAGGTTGTTGAGGTTTCTCAACTTTCTTCCTAAGAAATGTGGTACTTACAACATCCCTGCCTTTTAATATCACCCAGGGAGATATAAAGCCCAGCAGAAAACTGTTTTCTGTCAAAATTACACCAGCCCTGCATATTTTAGCAATTTCTACCACATTATGTAGTCAGATCAGGCTACTCATTGACCACTTGCTCACCCTCATCAATTGCATTAGCATTTAACGTGTCGCTTTAAATTACTAAGGTAACAAAAGTTTAAGAAGGTTACAAAAGATTTAATCCCCCACTAAAACAAAAAAGAATACTACTGAATTACATAGAGAGGTTACCTGCTTTTTCTATCTCATTTTACTGATGATATATAGAAAATTTTCTTCTAGAAATCTGAGGTTCAAGATGTTTATATTATATTTGATCAAAGAGCTTGTAATAATGGTATTGTAAGGGAGATCAAGTGACTGTTATGTGTCTTAGCAGCCATTTGAAGTTACACATTCTCAGATTGTCTTCTGGAGACAAAACCGATGCAGAAAGCATGTAGGAAAAAGTACTAGAACTCTATAAAGCCTCACCTAGATGCTACTCTGGTAGCATCCATGGATTTAGAAAGAGGCAGAATTCACAAGTGAAAGAATAAGTCCTTTGGCACTTAATGTCCCACTGAGACAGATATGGATGCTGTCTCCTGGTGTCTGGGAAGAAAACCCTTACCAGCCAGTTTGTTGCAAACTACCCTTCTGCTATAACCTGAGTTTGGATTGTCTCTCTGACGTGCACTTGCCAAAGGCTTGATTCTTAACCCATTGTACTTTTGGGAAGAGGCAGAAACTTAAAAAATGGGCACTTGCCTGGCGGTGGTGGCGCACACCTTTAATCCCAGCACTTGGGAGACAGAGGCAGGCGGATCTTTGTAAGTTCGAGGCCAGCCTGGTCTACAAAGTGAGTCCAAGACAGCCAGGGTTACACAGAGAAACCCTGTCTCAAAAAACCAAAAATAAAATAAAATAAAAAATAAAAAATGGGCACTTGATAGGAAAAGTTTATCATTGTGAATATGCTCCAGAAAGGAATAATCAGAACCTAGTTTTCTGTTTTATATCTACTCACTTTGTGGCCACCGTAAGGCAACTGGGTCTCCTCGACCATACATTACCCCAGTGATATACAAGGCTGACACAAGCCAATTAAAACTGAACCAAACAATCATGAATTGAAATCACTTACCACATGAACCAAAATAAGTCTTTCCTTTGAAGGAGACAATCTCAGGATTTGCTATCAGCTACTCTCCTAATCCTTCAACTAAAGTAACAGAATATGTCAGTCCTATGCCTCCCAAATCCCCTTTCTCCTACTTTGAATGCTTTGACCAGTCTTAGTGGACAAGCCAATCACGTACTTGACTAAGCAAAAAAAAAAAAAAAAAAAAAAGCTACTTGGTAAGGTTTTCCTTTGAATGAAATGGCTGTTTTGTCAAGTGCGTGCAGTACTGGTAGTTAAGCTGAGCTATAATTCTGTTGTTTTCAGAAAGTTCTGAGCTAACCATTGTGCCTATATGAATACAGTGCTCAGCAGAGATAAATAATACACTGTTGGGTTAAGTGTTTCATCAAGTGCAGAGGGGAGGATGTGAATAAAACACACAATGTGAAAACATGAACTCATGCATTATAACTGAGTGATAGGTAGAAAACTAAGTGCTGGAAGGAATATGTTGGCAGAAAACGAAAACTGCAGAGTTTAGGACAAGAATCTGTTACCATGCAGACACATCAGAGGCAGATTGCCAAATACCTTTTGAGTTTGCAGTGGGGAAATTCCTCAGGGTATCAGCTTTACTTTTTGCATGCTCTCAGATTTGTATCATGCTCCCCGTAATAATAGCTATAAAAAAAATTACAGACTACCCCCCACCTCAGGGATCAGGAGTTGCTTTTTCTTGAGTATCTGGCAGATTCTTGTTATACCAAACAATCATTATGACGCCCAGGCCACAAAGGCCAACTGTTGTCTGTGTGTTCCCCAGTGAGTATTTTACATTGTCACCAGCATCCCACAAACTTGTTCTCCACTGATAAGAATTGTTTAGATACTAGGCTGATTCTCTCCACAATGTTTTTGTTTTAAGAGAAAGAAAGATTCCACCTTCCAAAGTTAAATCAAGATCAGGTTCACAGATTAAACAGCCCTATAACCCCTAAGGAAATCCAGTCATTAAAAATCTCCCAAACAGAAAAAGCCCAAGGCCAGATGGTTTCAGCACAGAATTCTACCAGACCTTCAAAGAAGAGCTAATACCAACACTCTTCAAACTCTTCCACCAAATTGAATCAGAGGAACACTTCCAAACTCATTCTATGAGGCCACAGTCACCCTGATTCCTAAACCACACAAAGACCAAACAAAGAAAGAGAACTTCAGACCAATCTCCCTCATGAACATAGATGCGAAAATACTTAATAAAATACTGGCAACTGAGCAAGTAAGGTCTGAAATTAGAGATAACAGTTCATTAAAAAAATACTGAGGCTGGATTGTCAGACCTGTCAAGCTTCTACAATCAAAGCCTCCTTGTGGCATTCAGAGGACTGCCTTATACTACACCTTCTATCTATTGTGTTATATAATAAAGCACCACAATACAATACAAACGCAGAAAAAAAACAGTATAAAATACAAAGACAAACTTAGAAAGTGTACATTTTCTAGTCACTAAAAAGAATGTTTTGATTATAAATATTTTACTATGAAAAATATAATATGCAAGTAAATCGAGATCCCAATTGAGCAAGTGTGAAATACACTTTTCTTTTTGAATAGGCATACCTGTTTACCAGAAACAATTATAGATTATTCAGCAGAAAACAATGGATCACAATACAAATATCTTGATCACTTATAACCAGGCACATGTATTCTGTGAGCTTAACTCAAATGAAAACACCACACATGCATGTGTATGCATGCCCACAAAAACATGTCCTAAAAGTCCTTTCTATCTGGCACTTGAGATCTATGGTTAATGAAATATTTAATGTTCATAACATGTTCAGTATCTCATATGCAATTCCCAGTTCTATGGTGTCACATTCTTTTCATTAGATTGTATCTTATTCTGTCAAAACTTAAAGGTTTCTTAGAAAAAATATACACATGTAATCACCAGTAAGAGGGAGAGATAAGACAAAAGATATTGATGCAAAATAAACCCATGAGTAATTTTATTTGAAAATATGTAGAATATTCATTTGTAAGGAAGAGAAATGGATGCTAAATAATGTCCATGTTAAAATTATCTACCTTATAAACTCTTAGAGAACATATACAACATACCCACATAGTGCCCAGTAATCAAAAGCCTCAAGTCTCACTCCATGTCACATTTACATGTGCTTAAAGGGAGGCCCAGTAAAGGATAGCAACTAAACATTGTGTCATGAATGTCTGTTTGCTTCTTACAGACTTTTAGGTCTCTGATGATACAGACCAAACTATAATCCTTCATTTTCCAAATGGGAAAGCTCTTGAAACTTCCTAGCATAGACAGATCGTCTTCTGGCAATCAGCATCTGGTGAATCACATTGCACAGTACAGGTAATTACAGTCATGACATCGTGTGCAGTAATTATGACAATAAATCAGAACATAAATGAACTCATGCTATTCATGGTCTCTGGGAAAATTTTTTCTTCTTTGGGTAGTAAAACTCTGAAAGTAGGGACATAAAGGAAAGCTGAGTAATGGCATCATTATTTGAATGAATGTAGAGTCTTTAAAAAGGAAAACATTAAATTTTTTACTACATGTATTTGTTTTGTTTGTACATCTGTATGAATGTTTGTGGGTGCAGACAAGCCATGTCGTGCACATGTGCAGAGATCAGTAAACTATGAAGGAGGGGCTTTCACCAATGAGCTATCTGCTGGCTCCAAAAACAGCTTTTTTAAAAGTTAATAAATCATCACAGATAGATAGATAGATAGATAGATAGATAGATAGATAGATAGATAGATAGATAG
>CAJQZJ010001896.1:3996755-4020989 GCA_907164525.1 Lophiomys imhausi
ATACATACATACATACATACATACATACATACATACATACATACATAAATAAACAAACAAATAAATAATACTGTTAAAAATCAAGAAAACTTACATTTTTCTTCAAAATACATATTTGGAAAAATGTTATCATTTCATAGTTATCTACAAAATTATTGTGACAGACATTCTCAAGGAGTGTAATATGTTTGTCTCTCAGGATATCAATGGTTTTTGTTTATTTAGGCTTCTTTATTTACAATGGAGCATTAAATAAAGATCATAATAACTGTACACAATGCACTAGACTGTGGTGTTTCATATCCTTGGTGACTGTGGTACAGTTTACTCACTTCATACCTGTTTGACAAGTTCTGTTCCACGGGTGAGGTAGCTGTTAATGACTAAAGAGAGAAGACTGTCTTGCTTCATGATGCTGACTTAATGTAGTTATGAAATGTATCATTGTTTTATTGTGAAAATCAGATTTGACTTTTGGCACAATTTCCATCTGAGTGATTTACCCTAAGAGCAAAATCTACCCAACTGACATCAATCCTAGCCTACTTTTCAAATACCAAGAGGCAGAGGAAAAGAAGAGGGATAAAGCTGTTAAGAATTACAGTGGTAGGACTTTAAAATATCAGATGGGATTCAAAAAATATATGAATCTTTCAAAAACATACTTCCCTATGTCCTTTCTCCCTCTGTTGATTCTTCCGATTCATTCATTTCCCTCTTTCTTTCTTCATCCCTTTCTACTTTTCCTACATAGATCTGTACTTGAATGAAGGAATACCAATACTATCAATACTATATGCATATATATCTAGCAATATCTAGTATATCTAAGATATATGCACATAGACATACATATACATAAATGTATGCATGTATCTAGCTTTTCTTGCAATTTTCTTCGTATGATTGCTTGAGAAGCACTGTTTTTGAATGAACTTGCTACACTATCACTTGTTTTGCATATTTTCCTGAAGGAACAGTCTGCTTCTTTGATATTCAGTAAACTGTTTAAATGTTTTTGGAAAATATAATTGCAAATTGTAGTCAGGCATTTAAAAATGAATCTTGATTTTTTAAAAATAATTTATTTTTTATTTCTTCAAGTTACATCTCAATCACAATCCCCTCCCTACTCCCCCCTCCTTTCCCACTCTTTCCCCTCAACCCCCCCATCCTCTACCCCTTTTTTTTTAGTTTAAGGTGTATCTTTTTCTCCCCAACAGCTCCCCCTTTCAGTCCAACAAATGGTTCTTACTCTTATAACAATAAATACAATACAAAACAACAGAAATATGTAGACTACATCTACTTGAATTCTGGGTCTTCATGGAAGATTGTACTCACTACATTTTCTATGGGTAAATGAATTAAACAACAAGAAGATTAATCAACTATATGAAAGTAATATTTACATATAATAAAATTAACCAATTTAATTGTGTGATGAGTATGAGCAAGTACATAGAGATGGTCCTTTACATATAGTGGGTTACACATGGATAAATGCATCATAGGTTAAAGCTGTCATAACACGAATAGCAACTGATGATGTTGCATGCAAAGATGTGACAGGCCAACATAAAGAAGGAACTACTAGATAATCATCAGGGGCTTTCTGGAGGAGGGTGCCGTGATCAGCGCCCTGACTTGTAATTACAGCCTGTGCCCAAGGTGCCTATATTCCCACTATGACCTATCTCAGTCAACAGAGTGACATCACTTAGCACAGAGTTAAAGCCAGTGATGACCTAGTAGTGCCACACCAGACAGAAACTGAACATATAATACAAACACCTAACTGACTTCAGCGTTCGTCATTTACCAAACTTGATACTTCTTTGGGGTTGTACTTTATAACCTGTAATATCAAATTCATCATCTTCTCAAACCTCACAATTGTTTTTACTTGTAAATTCTGTTGAATATAGTTTAAAAATTTGACCTGCAAAACAATCAGTACCTTGCTTGCATAAATGTCAGCACGACCACAAGGAATCCTGGGGCTGAGTTAGCTTTCCTATCCTTTTACTTTTACAAGGACTTGCTTGTTAGCTTTGGCAGCAGGAGAAACCAGAGGAGACAGCAAGTGAGATTGCAAGTAACCATCAGTTTAATCCATGCAAACAAGTATTAATTCAGATAAAGTGTGATTAATTAGGTTTAAATGAAGTAGTTCTTCCCAGTTACAAATCTGTTAAAAGCGGGATGCGGAGAGTGATATTTGAGTCTAAATATATGCAAAACTTTGCAAAATTGTAACACGTACTTTCAAGTCTGCGATTTTGGACTAGCCTAATCTCATGGTACCACAAAGAGAGAGAGAGAGAGAGAGAGAGAGAGAGAGAGAAAGAGAAAAGGTCAGCTTTTCTAGCATCTTTTAACAAAAAGAAAAGCTAAGTTGTGATGTGCGGTTGGTAAGAGGGCGTACTACACACAGAGTCTAATTCCTTTGAGAAGCACTCAACTTCTCTAGAAGGTTCCAGAATTTTGGTTCTTTCATTTGAACCTACCAAAAAGTGATAGTCTGGATTCCCACTCTTTATGGACCTACAGGGAGTTCAACTGTAATCCAATTAGAACAAAAATAGCCACCTCCCTGTTTCAACAGGACCCTTGTGATTGAGAAACAAAGTACACTATTGTCATTTAAAGACCTCCAGGGAGCCAACACATGCCCAGTTTCCCACTGTCTGCTCTGTAACTTCAGCTATGGCATAATGAAAAAGAAGTGATTGCCTGGCAGCATTCGTTGTGAACAGAGAAGCCTCTCTATCATTGTTCTGCCAGAATATTATTGTTTTTCTATGAAAAATCATCAGGTAAAAAGTAACAATACAAAGGCTTCTTGTGGAAAACAGGTACAATGAGAGTGAGGGAGAAAATGTCTGTGGCCTCACTGTGACAGATCCATTAAACAAACTCTACCTTCCTTTTCATTGTTTATCCATGGGGAGAAGTTTGTCTTTATACCACTGCAGGACAGTAGCCTCTGCTAATAGGCTGGCTTCTTGTGCAAAAACTTGTCCTATTTTTTAAGGACAGACAGTGGAAATCTTGGGCTTGTTGAGAAGCACTTAAACTCAATCTAAATTACTGGCTCTTCTGAAGGGAGTTGGGGATTATTGTGTCTAAGAATGCTTTCCAAACAAGCATTCCAGACCTGTTGTTGCTCCTTCTTCATTTGGTGCTTTGTCAATCACTATTTAATAGAATCAAAATCTTACAAGGAATACACTCTGCCTCTGTCTCTGTCTCTCTCTCTCATGTGCGTGCGCACACACACACACACACACACACACACACACACACACACACACAGAGAGAGAGACAGAGAGAGAGAACCACCATGATTTCAGAATTCAGTGTGTATTAACTCTATGGTCTTAAACAAGATAGGTGAAGCTGAGTCTCTTTTTTATTCTGTGCATAAATGGGAAAAAATGTTATCTAAGCAATGGAATCTTTCATAACTCCCAAGAAATAATCAAATTGGAATATTTAGCAATTTTTCTTGCTAATGTGAAAGTTTAGTAAGGCTTAGCAATACTAGAACATCCAATGTAAAACTGGATTCAGTGTTTGAGATATAGGAAACGTAGCAGAATGCAATAATTACCCTTTCTTTTCAATGACATCCACACACAAACACAGTTTTTTATCTACAGATTCATTATAATCTTCCCAACAAGGTGTTCAGAATTCTATTTTTCACAAAGAGCTCAATACGGACTTGTAGAAATAACTGATTAATGTTAAAGGGACTTATTTTATTTTTTGAAATTAAAAAATATGGCAAAATTCTCCTTGGGCTTAATTAAAAGTCCTTTTTAAGACTTCTTTTTTTTTTTTTTTGCTTCATCAAGCCATAGGGGGCTTAGCCTAGTGAGTTAATTTGCTACAACAGAGGATGGACTAAAAAATTCTGCATAATAAGAATCGAGTTTGCATAGTATTGAGATTATTTCACTTCGAAGGTTTGGGAATGTTTCCAAACTCAATTCAAGGAAGCTAAATATACATTTTAGTTCAATAGATTCTGTGACTGATAAAGATTAACTTTCTTTCTAATGTGTAAATATGGGAACTGCGACAACATACAACTCTAATTAAACAACATATTCATCTTTTACTTCTGTCTGTCTCTCCTCTCCTTTCTCCCCACCCCTCCCCCAGCCTCTCTTTCTAAATCTCTCTGACTCTCTTCCTCTGTATGGTATGTGGTGTGTGTGTGGTGTATGTTCTTGTTAATGTACATGCACATGAGCATGCAGGTGTGTTCACATGTGTATGGAAACAGAGGTTGGCTACAGGAGTCTTTCCTTGCTCACACTTCACCTTTATTTTTTAGGAAAGGGTTACTCAGTGAACCTGAAGCATATAGATGCATCCAGACCAAAGGGAAAATGTATTTCAGGGATCTGTCTCTCTACCACTTTTCCATCAACACTGGAGTTGTAGGCGCAAGTGACTGTGTCCAGCTGTTTACATGGATTCGCGGATCTAATACAGATTCTACTGACTACAGAGTACTCACAAAATGTGCTATCTTCACAACCCCAAAAAGGTATTCTTAAGAAGACATCTAGGTTTGATATTTAGATACACAACCAATACAGATGGTGATTTTTCAGTTAGAAGTCTTTTAATAAGAAGGAATAATATTTTGTTCATAAGAACAAGTCTATTCAATAATAAGATAAAATAGTCACATACAATGGCAGACCCGTCAGAATGACACCTGACTTCTCCTCAGAAACTTTAAAAGCTATAAGGGCCTGGACAGATGTCCTATAAGCCCTGAGAGAACATAGGTGCCCAGCCAGACTACTATACCCAGCAAAATTCTCTATCAATATAGATGGAGAAAACAAGGTATTCCATGACAAAATCAAATTTAAACAATATCTACCCACAAACCCAGCCTTACAGAAAATCCTAGAAGGAAAATCCCAACACAGAGAAGATAACTACACCCAAGAAAACAGAGGAAATAGAAAACACCACAGCAACTAAACCAAAAGAGGCACAGGATGACCACCTATACCAAAATAATGGAAAATAACAACCCCTGGTCACTAATATCCATCAACATCAATGAAGTCAACTCGCCAATAAAAAGACACAGAATTACAGACTGGATCCGTAAACAAGACCCATCTTCTTGCTGCATACAAGAAACAAATCTCACTATCAAAGATAGACTCTATCTCAGAGTAAAGGGCTGGGAAAAGGTTTTCCAAGCAAATGGACCCAAGGAAACAAGTTGAACTCCAGGAAACAAGCTGGAGTAGCCATCCTAATATCAAACAAAATAGGCTTCCAACTGAAGTTAATAAAAAAAGACAGACAAGGGCATTACATACTAATTAAAGGGAACACTCATCAAGAGGACATCTCAATATTGAACATCTATGTCCCAAATACAAAGGCACCTACATTTGTAAAAGAAACACTTCTAAAACTGAAATCGTACATCAATCCCAACAGATTAGTAGTGGGAGACTTCAACACCCCACTCACAACAATGGACAGATCATCAAGACAAAAGCCAAACAGAGAAATAATGAGTCTAACAGAGATCATGAACCAAATGGATCTAAGAGACATCTACAGAACGTTTCACCCAAACACAAAAGAATACACCTTCTTCTCAGCACCTCATGGAACCTTCTCCAAAATCGACCATATAGTTGTACACAAAGATAGTCTCAACAGATACAAGAAAATTGAAATAACCCCTTGTATCTTATCAGACCACCATGGAATAAAGCTGGACTTCAACAGCAAAAGAATCAACAGAAAGCCTACACACACACGGAAATTGAACAACTCTTTACTGGATGACTACTGGGTCAGGGAAGAAATAAAGAAGTAAATCAAAGACTTCTTAAAATCCAACAGCAATGAAGGCACAACATTACAAAACCTATGGGTCACAATGAAAGCTGTGCTACGAGGAAAGTTCATAGAACTAAGTGCCTTCAAAAAGAAAATTGTGACGGCTCATATTAGCAAATTAATAGCTAAACTGAGTGAATTGGAAAAAAAAGAAGCAAACACTCCCAAGAGGAGCAGAAGGCAGGAGATCATCAAACTTAGGGCTGAAATCAACAACTTAGAAACAAAAAGAACTGTACAAAGAATCAATGAAACCAAGAGTTGGTTCTTCGAGAAAATCAAGAAAATAGACAGACCCTTAGCCAAATTAACTAAAAGGCAGAGGGAAAAAACCCAAATAAACAAAATCAGAAATGAAAAGGGAGAAATAACAACAGACATCGAGGAAATCCAGAGAATATTTGGGTCCTACTTTTAAAATCTATACTCCACCAAATTTGAAAACTTAAGCGAAATAGACAATTTTCTTGATAGATTCCACCTACTGAAGCTAAATCAAGATCAGATTAACATATTAAACAGCCCTATAACTCCAAAGGAAATAGAAATAGTCATTAAAAATCTCCCAACCAAAAAAAAGCCCAGGGCCAGATGGCTTTAGCACGGAATTCTACCGGACCTTCAAAGAGGAGCTAACACCAATACTCTTCAAACTCTTTCACCAAATAGAATCAGAAAGAACACTGCAAAACTCACTCTATGAGGCCACAGTCACCCTTATTCCTAAACCACACAATGACCCAGCAAAGAAAGAGAACTTCAGACCAATCTCCCTCATGAACATAGATGCAAAAATACTTAATAAAATACTAGCAAACTGAATTCAAGAACACATCAAAAGTATTGTACACCATGATCAAGTAGGCTTCATCCCAGGAATGGTTCAACATACGAAAGTCTATCAACATCATTCACCATGTAAACAAGATGAAAGAAAAAAAACCACATGATAATCTTGCTAGATGCAGAAAAGGCATTTGACAAAATCCAACACCCCTTCATGCTAAAAGTTCTGGAGAGGACGAGCATACAAGGGCCGTACCTAGAAATAATAAAGGCAATATACAGCAAGCCAGTGGCCAACATCAAATTAAATGGAGAGAAACTTGAAGCATTTCCTATAAACTCAGGGACAAGACAAGGATTCCCACTTTCACCATATCTCTTCAATATAGTACTTGAAGTTCTTGCTAGAGCAATAAGACAACTGAAAGAGATCAAGGGGATACAAATTGGAAACAAAGAATCAAATTATCCCAATTGCAGAAGATATGATAGTATACATAAGTGACCCCAAAAATTCCACCAGAGAACTCTTACAGCTGATAAACACATTCAGCAAAGTGGCTGGATACAAAATTAATTCAAAAAAATCAGAAGCCCTTCTTTATAAAACAAACAAATGTGCTGAGAAAGAAATAAGGGAAACAACTCCCTTCACAATAGCCACAAACAATATAAAATACCTAGGTGTAACTCTAACCAAGTAAGTAAAGGACATGTACAATAAGAACTTCAAGCCCTTGAAGAAAGAAAGTGAAGAGGCCTTTAGAAGATGGAAAGATCTCCCATGCTCATGGATAGGTAGGATCAACATAATAAAAATGGCCATGCTACCAAAAGCAATATATAGATTCAATGCAAATCCTATGAAAATACCAACACAATTCTTTATAGACCTGGAAAGAGCTATTCTCAATTTCATATGGAACAACAAAAAACCCAGAATAGCTAAATCAATCCTGTACAATAATAAAAAAAAAAAACATCTGGAGGTATCACCATCCTAGATTTCAAGCTGTACTACAGAGAAATAGTAGTAAAAACAGCATGGTACTGGTATAGAAACAGACCAGTGGATCAATGGAATCGAATTGAAGACCCAAACATGGATCCACACACCTATGGCCAACTAATCTTTGACAAAGAAGCCAAAAACGCACAATGGAAGAAGGACAGCATCTTCAACAAATGGTGCTGGTCCAACTGGATGTCCACTTTCAAAAGAATGAAATTAGACCCATACCTATCACCTTGTACAAAACTTAATTCCAAGTGGATCAAAGACCTTAACATAAGGCCAGCCACACTAAAGATACTAGAAGAAAAAGTAGGAGAAACCCTCGAACTCATTGGCACAGGTGACAACTTCCTGAACAGAACACCAACAGCTCAGGACTTGAGATCAACAATCAATAAATGGGACCTCATGAAACTGAAAAGCTTCTGTAAGGCAAAGACACTGTCATTAGAACAAAATGGCAGCCTACAGACTGGGAGAAAATCTTCAGCAACCCCACATCTGACAGAGGGCTAATATCCAAAATCTACAAAGAACTCAAGAAATTAAGTGCCCAGAAACCAAATAATCCAATCAAACAAAGGGGGACAGAGCTAAATAGAGAATTCACAAAGGAGGAATCCCTCATTGCCGAGAGACACCTAAAGAAATGCTCAACATCATTAATCATCAGAGAAATGCAATTCAAGATGACTCTCAGATTCCATCTCATACCTGTCAGAATGGCCAAGATCAAAAGCTCAAATGACAGCACATGCTGGCGAGGGTGTGGAGAAAGGGGAACCCCCCTCCATTGCTTGTGGGAGTGCAGGCTTGTGCAACCACTATGGAGGTCAGTATGGCGATATCTTAGAAAACTTGGAATAGCTCTGCCTCAAGACCCAGCCATACCACTTCTGTGTATACATCCAAATGACTCCTCACAGAATCATAAGGAAGTTTCCTCATCTATGTTCATAGCAGCCTCTTTTGTAATAGTTAGAAACTGGAAACAACCCAGATGTCCCTCAACTGAAGAATGGATTAAAAAACTGTGGTACATCTATATGATAGAATATTACTCAGCTATCAGAAACAACGAAATTATGCAATTTGCAGCCA
Source organism: Lophiomys imhausi (assembly GCA_907164525.1). Classification (NCBI taxonomy): domain Eukaryota; kingdom Metazoa; phylum Chordata; class Mammalia; order Rodentia; family Muridae; genus Lophiomys; species Lophiomys imhausi. The sequence goes on from CAJQZJ010001896.1 coordinate 4,005,556, forward strand.
AATGGATGGAACTAGAGAAGCTCATCCTGAGTGAGCTAACCCAGACTCAGAAGGATGCACATGGCATCTATTTACTTATAGTCGGATTTTAGCTATATAGTACAGGATATCTATACTACAACCAATGCACCTAAGCGGACATGGACATAGACTTTTTTGTTTGTTTGTTTGTTGGTTTGTTTTTTAGTTTTCCCTCCCTGGCAATGAGACACTTTTCACTGGTGGTGCTTTCTTTAGGTCCCCAGTGTATGAGGAGGCTCTTGGCCCTCATATGACTTCTGAACTGGGGCAAGGGACAGTTATGTAGGGACACTCCACTCCAGAGGAGTGGGATAGAAGGGTTAGGGTGTAGAGGGTGGGAGGGCGAGGCTCTGAAGCATGGAAAGAGGACAATATGATGGAAATATAACCTGAAGCAATAAAAAAAAAACCAAACAAACAAACACATTGGAATTTTACCAAACAAAAAGAAAAAGAGGTCAGGAGATGGCACAAGAAAAAGAGACCCACTTGTTCATACACTAGGGAATCCACTAAAAGCACTTAACTGGAAGTCATAATATATAAGCAAAAGATCTGTAGGGTAAAACAAGAGAAGAAATATATTTAATAAAATTAAAATAATAAGATAAAAATTTTTTCAGAATGAGAAGAGCATGATATGACTTTATGAGTTCAGGAACCTCCTAGGTAGTATTAAGTTTACTGACTGTGGCCCTGTACTGCTGGGATTGGGACCTACCCTTGAGAGTAGTTTTGTTTTCCCAGTAAGAATGACTTGGAGGAAATTAAATTTTAAGTTGCAAGTGTCTATCAACTGGAAATAGCTTTAGATTAAGAATAAGGACATGTGTCCACTTTCCCTTTTAGCTCTAGGACCCCAACTAGTGCAGACCCCATGCTGACCTGTTGCATGTCTCTGTTGCCTCAGTCTCTGAGTTCATATGTGTGTCAATCTTGTTGTTTGAGGGCCTTGTTTTTTTGTTGTTGTTGTTGTTGTTTTGTTTTTGGTGTTTTGCATCCCTCCTCCTCCTTTTACATTCTTTCCAGCACCTCCTTTATGGTGTTCCCTGAACCCTGAGGGGAGGGATTTGATGACAACATTCCATTTAGGGCCCAGTGTTCCAAGTATGAAGGGACCTCATCAGTTTTTCCATGTTCATTGAGTTGTATAGGTGTTTTAGCCATGGGGCCTCGCAGTCAATTTGTGGAGAGCAATCTACAGATTTGGAAACAGCCTGGTTTATTTAGAGGTTCCCATATGACACCCTTGGCCAAAAATCACAGTTAGATATAAGCCAATCCTGGTAGTGGAAGCTCCATTTGAAGACAAGAAATGCCCAGTTGGGGATCTGTCTCCTATGTTATTCAGCAATTACATTTATATCACCTTTGCATATGTCTGTGTTTTAGAAAGAGTTTACTGAATTTGGTTGCTATACTACCTTCAAATGACCCTTAACTTTAACTGTTTCTCTCTATATTCCATGCCTCATCCCTTTCTTCCATTTGATCTTCCCAATCTAATCACCCCATCCATCCATAATTATTCATTCTATTTCCTTTTCCTAGAGGGAAAAAAAATCTATTTGTTCCCCAGCAGCTAGTCCCTTAGTCTATATCTAACCACTCTGGTTCTAAGGATTGCACCTTGGTTATCATTGACTTAAGAGCTAATATCCATATATAAGCAAACAAACACTATTTTTATCTTTCTGTGACTGATCACCTCACTCAATGACTTTTGTCTAGTTATTTACTTGCAAATATCATGATTTTGTTTTTTAAACTTCTAAGTAATACTCAATTGTATGAATTACAACATTTTCTTTATCATTTCTTCTGTTGAATGTCATTCCAATTTCTGGCTATTATGAATAAAGCGGCAGTGAACATGGTTTAGCAAGTGTCTTTGTTTTAGGATGAAGTGCCCTTTGGATATGTGCCCAAGAGTAGTATATCTGGATTGATTCCCATGTCCCTGAGGAACCACCACACTAATTTTCATAGTGGCTGTAAAACTTTGCACTCCAGCCAGCAATGGATGAACCTTTATTCCACCAGCATGAGCTAACATTTGTTTTATTGATCTTAGCCTTTCTCATAGGTGTAAGTTGGAATCTCAAAATAGTTTTGATTTGCATTTTCCTGATGGTTAAGGATGTTGAATATTTCTTTAAATGTTTCTTTCTCTTTTGAGAATCCGATATGTACCCCATTATTAACTGGGTTGTTTTCTTTATATCTAGTTTTTTGAGTTCTTTATATATTTGGAATATTAACCCTCTATTGAATGTGTAGTTCTTTTTTTCTTTTTCTTTCCTTTTTTTTCTTTTGTTTTGTTTTTTTTTGTTTGTTTGTTTTTTTGTTTTTTGTTTTTGAGACAGGGTATCTTTATGCAGTCCTGGCTGTCCTGGAACTCAGCTCACTAAGTAGACCACACTGTCCTCAAACTCACAAGGAACTACCTGTCTCTGCCTCCTGAATGCTGGGATTAAAGGAGTGTGCCATAGCACCAGGCAAATGTTTAGTTCTTTAAATTACTTTTTTCATTCTGTAGGCTGCTTATTTGTCCAAATGACAGCATCCTTTCTCATGCAGAAGCTTTTCAGTTCCATATGGTCCCATTCACTAATTGTTGATCTTGGTGACTGTTCTAATTGTGTTCTATTCAAAAAGTCTCTTCCTGTGCCAGAAAGTTTGAGGTGATGCCTCACATTCTTTTCTATCAGGTTCAGTGCATCTGTTTCCTGTTTTGTTTTGTTTTGTTTTGTTTTTGTTTTCTTTTGTTGTTGCTGCTGCTACTGAGGTCTTTGATCCAAGTGTATTTGAAGGGCGAAAAGCATGAATCTATTCGTATTTCTTCTACATCCAGCTTTCCAGTTTAGCTGGCACAATTTGTTGAAGATGCTAACTTTTTTCCATTGTTCATTTCTTGCCTGTTTATAAATAATCAAGTGTACGTGCACATGTGGGTTCATTTCTGGTCTTCATTCAATTGCATTGATTGACAATTCTATTTTTCTGCCAGCACTATGCTGTTTTTATTACTATAGCTCTGTAATGCAACTTGATATAGCAGATGGTAATACCTCCATGAATTCTATTATATTTCAGGATGGTTTTAACTATCCTGAGTTTTTGTGTTTCTATGCAAAACTAAAGATTGTTAGTTTCTGTGTGAAGAATTATGTTGGAATTTTGATAGATACTGCACTGACTCTATAGATAGAATTTGGTAGGAGGGCTATTTTTACTGTTACTCCTACTTATTCATGAGCATGGGAGATCCTCCCATCTTCTGGTACTTTCTTCAATTGTAGTAGGAAATTCCAAAGGGGTGTTAGCTTTTTCTAACCTAGCTAGCTCCCAAATAGTTGAGATGGAGACTTATAGGTTTATTCAACAAACTTTAAACACAATAACTGAGTAGTTATTCCTCTATCCCAACTCTCTATGCTATCTTAGTTACTTCCCAGGCACATACCCTGAGTTACTTGCCATCCTCAGTCTCGCCTTGATTCACTCTGTCCCAGGTGTGACCTCAGGGTGAATCCTTTGGCAAGCTGCTCATGGTGACTCCTCCTGGACCTTTACCTCCCTGGTGACAAACTCTTCTCCTTCTTTTGGCCTCTCTCAGACCCCTGGCTGGGGTTGGAAGTCCAGTCTTCTGCCCAGTCATTGGCTGTTCAGCTCTTTATTAACCAATCAGAGATAATTGGGGAGGATTGTTTACACTACATTGATATAGGAGATAGTTCAACAATCATTACAAAGCTCATGTCCTGACTGTAACCAGATTTCCAGTAATAGAAATCAGCTCCTGAATACACAGTGCACAAGACCCTCTTCCAGCATTCAGTTTCTTTCTTCAGTGTCTTAAAATTTTTATCATCTAAGTCTTACACTTACAGGTTTGGCTAGAGTTGCCCCAAGATATTTTATGTTATTTAAGGCTATTATAAAATTGTTGTATTCCTTGTTTTATTATTGATCTCTTTGTCCTCTGTATACAGGAAGACTACTGATTTCAGTGAGTTAGTTTTGTATCCAGCCACTTTCCTGAAAGTGTTTATCACCTCTAGGAGTTTCCTGGTGGAATTTTCTGGTTCATTTATGTATACTACCATATCATTTCCAAACAAAGTTACGTTGTCATTTTCCTTTCCAATTTGTATCCCATACTTCTTTAGTTGTTTTATTGTTCTAGCTTAGACTTAAAATACTGTTTAGAATTGGTTTGGAGAAAGTGGACAGCCTTGTTTTTTCCCTGATTTTAGTGAAATTACTTTGAATTTCTCTCTATATAAGTTGATGTTGGCTATGAACTTGCTGTAAAGTGCCCTTATTATGTTGAGGAATATCCCTTGCATCCTTTATCTCTCCAGGACTTTGATCATGAAGGGTGCTAAATTTTGTCAAAGGTCTTTTCTGCATCTAATAAAATTATCTTTCTTCAGTTTGATTATGTGAGGGATTGCATTTCTCGATATTCATATATTGAACTTCCTCTGATTCTCTGAGATAAAGCCTATTTGATCATGGTTTATGATCTTTTTGATGTGTTCTTGGATTGAATTTGCATGTATTTTATAGAGAATTTTTCATCTATGTTCATAAGAAAAGTTGGTCTCTGATTTTTTTGTTGGGTCTTTATTAAGTTTGGGTATCAGGGTAATTATGGGCTTGTAAAACAAAATGGATAATATTCTTTCTGTTTCTATTTTGTGATATAATTTGAGAAGCATTGGCATTAACTCTTTTAGTGTCTGTGCTAAATCTTTAGAATTCTGTGCTAAAACCATTTTGCTTTGTTTTTTTTTCAGTTTTTTTTTTTGGGGGGGGGCACTTAATCACTGCTTCTATTTAACTTGACTGTTTAAATTCCTTATCTGATTTTGATTTAAATTTGCTAACTGGTACATATCAAGAATACTATCTACTTCTTTTAGATTTTCCAATTTGGTGTAGTATAGTTGTTTAAAATATGTCCTTATGATTCTCTGGGTTTTCTTGGTGTCTGTTGTTATGCCTTCATTTCATTTCTAATCTTTTTAATTTGGATTCTCTCTCTCTCTCTCTCTCTCTCTCTCTCTCTCTCTCTCTCACTCTCTGTCTATCTTTCCCCAGTTTTTTAGTTTATTTGGATAAGGGTTTGTCAGTCTTACTGATTTTCTCAAAGAGTCATCTCTTTGCTTCGTTGACTTCATTGATTTCTTCTTTTTGTTCTAGAGATTCCAGATGAACTCTTAAATTACTAGTATGAGATCTTTCCATTTATTTTAATATAGGCACTTAGTGCTATGAATTTGCCTATTAGAACTTTATTTTTGTTTTGTTTTGTATGTATCTCACAAGTTAGAGTATGTAGTGTATTAATTTATTCAATTCTAAAAAGTCTTTTTATTTCTGTCTGAACCCTGCTTAGTTGATTATGTGGTCCATGTTTGTGTGGTGTCCTTGACCCCTCTGCCTCTTACAATCTTCATCCCCCTCTTCTGCAGAGTTCTCTGAGTTCTGCTTAATGTTTGGCTGTGGGTATATGCTCCCTCCATTTTCTGGTGAAGTTTCTCTGATGATGACTAGACTAAATACCACTAATCTATGAGTATAGCAGAATATCATTAGGAGTCATTTCATTAACTTTGTTGTTTGTTTGGGGTTTTGTTTTTTTGACAGTAATATTTGGTTCTATCCTAGGTCTCTGTGCCATATAGCCTCTGGCTCTTGACCATCCAGGCAGTGTCAGGCATGTGCTCCTTCTTGTGGCATGGGCCTCGAGTTGGATCAGTTTTTGATAGGCCACTCCCACGTGTCCTGAGTCATGCTGGTTCTGCAAATAAATCCTAATTATAACAACAAATAAAAGCTAAAACTACCCAAAGTCCACCATTTGTCAAATAATAAGAGTAAACTTTATTGCATATTTAAAACACCACTGCCATCAAAGTTTAGATTCCCTAACCTCATTTGACTACCAGTACTTTTTATTTATCATAGCAAATTAGTCATAAATGTCTGTGACAAAAATAAACCATGAAACTTTGTGGAAAAATACATTTTATTGTTATATCCAGGTTACATTTATTCTATCTCTCAATTTCAAAACAACAGCAAGTCAGCACAAAATATTGTGTATTTTGATACTTGGAGATACTTTTATAATTGCAAGCTAGCAGAGCTGTGGCCTTGGCTTCTCTGTACTTGAAGCAGTAACATTTGAATGTTCAAGGATCTAAAAGATTCTAGGAAAAAAACCAAGCATAAATTTTACCATGTTTTATAAGCATAAGCCTAGGGTCATACTAAAGCCTAAGAAACAACATTCTTATCACAGTGTTGTTTGAATAAGTTTTTACAGCATATGTCAACTTGACTTGTCATTCAAACTTTGACCTCAATATTGCTCATATATACCATGGGCCGGATTAATAAAACTTACCTTGAAAAAGGATACCTTCCATAAACACAAAGAATACAAATGCAGAAGCAGGAAGCAATTGATAACACTGCATCTGGTCAGGAAGCAACAGGAGGTACTTACGACCAGACCTTAGAACTTCAAACCACTCCCACCCTCACCCCATGATTCCCCTCCTACAGTGAGGTACCTCAATTTTTCTAAACAACTCCACCAAGCTGGCCATCAAGTCAGCAAACATGCAAGCCTAGGGAGGAATTTTCTCATTCAAGCTACAAAGGCAGATTTAGAATAAGAATACTAACATGTTTCAAGGCCTGAGGAATGGACTAGAATAAGTAGCAACCAGTTTACTATAAAGACTAATATTTGTGTTTTTTTTTCTCTTTGTATGTGTTTTTGTCTTTTTCTTACTACATAGCTAGGTAGCTTTTTCTTCATGATTCATGGATAATTACAGGTCAGCAAATATTCTATATGCAAAATAAGAAAAAGAGCAAACCTGAAAACATTGTCCACTGAAATGCTAGGCACTGTGCGGCTGACTTTCCTGAATCTACTGCAATAATCCACAATTGGCAATAGCTATGTAACTTGGGTGGGGCTGAGGGAAGTTCCATAAGAATACTGAATAAATTTAATCCAGTTATCAGAATGGAAGATCTGAACAGTATTGGGTCAGTAGAGGTGGTATGCTAAGAGTTTTTTGAAGTGATTCAAACTTGACAAAAGAAAAACTTCATAGCCAGCCTAGAAATCAAAACGGACTTTTCACTTAAATTGCCATTGCCAATACTGAATATACATCATAGAGAATTTTCTTTTACTGACTTGGCAATTTAAACTTCCTCATGCTTCCTATACTATCATATATAGGAAGATAGACACAGATATATATCTGTGAGTGTATGGTGTTTATGCGTGTGTATGCACGCGTGTGTTTGTTTCTGGGCATTGAACCAAGAACCTTACACATGTTCAGAACTCATTCTTCTATTGAGATATACCTCGGTACTCCAAAAATTCTGCAGACACAGAAGTCAGCCTCAGTGATTCTACTGATCGGTATTGCACACACTGATAATTAGATCCATTTAATCAAAGGAGACAAAAGGGAAACAAACTTTCTCATAGTTTCCAATATGTAACAAGCTGAGGAAGGGTAATACTTAAGCCAACACAGTGTTGTTTTAGAAAAGAAGGAATGGTTTCATGTTCAACTGTAATTCTTTTGAAACATGCAGATGATTTGGGAATGCTAAAGCAACATAATCTCCATTTTATTGATGAATATAAAGGAGATTTGTATGTTCTTACTTCAATATATGCAGGTTAGGGTAATGTTTTGAGATAAATGGAACATAACAAGGCTTAACTTGGTCTATGCTCTTTCTGACAGTTTGCTTTATTATCTAAAAGTATAATTTTTATTATAATTTCACTTCTAAAACTCAAGATATTTTAACAGCATTTTATACTTTAAGCACTTAAATTTAAAAATAAAATGGGTAAAATGCACTAAGAATTTTAGCTTTCTATTGCAGTGACTGAGACTAAGAAGCAGATTTGATACAACACTCAAATAAAATATTTTACCATTGCAATTCACCACAGAAATCAATAAAATATTTTATCATTGCAATCCACCAAAGAAATGTTTCTCCTTTACTATATGTGAGATTCTGAGCTACTTATCCTATAACACTATTTTAATGTATCTAAACAAGTGAGCACTTGGGGATTAAACTTAAAGGAAATGCATCCATTGTCAGTTAACTCTTATGTTGTGGCTTTCAGGACTACCACATTCAGCACATTGAAGTTTTAACCTTGCCTTGTATTTATTAGGAGACTGTGCCAGCAAATTATTCTCTAAGGCAGACAGACAAATTTTAGACAAACTTGTTTCTTTCTATTTCTTCTCTCCTTCCAGGAATGGCAAATTTATATATAACAATTTTGTTGCTTGCCTATGTCATATGAAAGTTCACCTGTTTTGAACAGGAATGTAGTGGTGGTGGGTACACAGAATGTCTATATGTAAATCCCTTTAGAATCCTCCATCCTTAAGCTAATATGATTTTTAAATGACAGAAATGGAGAAGAATTGTTGATGTAATAATCTTCCACTGTAGCTTCTTTGACTTGGTCTCTGTTATAGATTTCCAAAAATAGCTTTTTATATTCATTTCCAGGATGACATTTTCATAAACAAAAACATGAGTATATTTCCTGCCAGCCCTTCAGCTCTGAAAAACTAGTGCTGATGGTTAAGAAAACATTAAAAATGCAAATGGTTTCAGACAGAATGCTCACAAGTAAAATTCCACTTGAAAACATATTCTTTGTGAACATAACTGAATTATTTAACATCTTCCATCCAAGTTTTCTGAAAATTATAATCCTTATAAAGTTAGAATGAATAAAGTAATGATGTTAAGAGCTTGCCACTTGTATGGTATGCATTTAATACCATGATATAGTCTGTACTGTCCTCATGACCAAGAGTCTCTGCTCAAAACAAAGTACATACACACACACACATACATATATGTATATTTAGTGTAATTATATAAATATACATTATGAGTTCCAAAGTGCACTATACTACAACTTGCTTGCACTATAGAATACCAGAGAATGAGTTAGCAGTCTTCAAAAAGAACATAGGCTTGAACTTAGGTCATCATTCTGAAAAGACAGGCATTTTACTACCAAACTATCTCCTTAAATCCCCCAAAATTTTTTCTTAAAAACTTTACTATACATTATTTATAAAGCAGGAATTATGAAGGACTTGCCTACCCTGTCTTGGCAGAGCGAGGCTATCGACTTACCTGCTTCCAAGTTATGTCCTTTTTCGACAGCATTCTGTCTACAGTTGAAGCAAGGGCTTTTTTTTTTTTTTTTTTTTTTTTTTTTGCCCAGTGGCTAGCTTGCCACTAATGCAACAATCTCCAAATGAAGATTCTCCAATGCTCATCATCTATTTGGAGTAGAATGGCGGGGGGGTGCTGTCAGGAGCTGACATGTCTCAATATCAAAAAAATCTTAAGTTAAGAAAATATCTTTGAATGCCATATTCTACAGATCTCTTGAGGTTTTTGAAGACCTCCAATCTATATCCGTATATTTGGATAAGCAAATGTTGCTTGTCTCTTAGCTCTTGATTTATGATTAACTTAGAAAACATCTGTGATAAACTAGGCTAGTACCTAACAAAATGACATATTTGAATGACTATTAGTTTGTATTTCTTAATTATCCTAAACAGTTTGTTATAGTTGCTATCAAAAGGCCAAAACAACACATTGCATTGTTAAGCATTACATAGGTACAATACCTTAAAAAGAGTTAACCTTAACTTTGTATCAATATACATGGATCAATACCAATGTAGCCAAATATAATCTTAATTTTATATCAATATACAAAGATCAATGCCATTGTAGTCAAATATATATATAATCTTAATTTTATAGCAATATGCAAAGATATAAGAGCATATCCAATAATCTATCCATTTTCCTTTATCATTCCTATATTATGTTTATATCCCATTTTTTTCCAAGTCTTTTCCCCCTCTACATAGGAGAGAAAGAAGGATAGAGAAAAGAAAAAAGAGAAATCGCTGGGTCTAACCTCCAAAACCTTGTTTAACAAGACCATTTAACCACTTGTAATCAACCTCCCTAAATAACAACAAACATCTATAACTCATCAAATGACCAAAAGGGGAAAAACAGAAAATCACCCACTCCACCTTCTGGGAATGGGATGTCACTCTCTTAAAATTAGTTCCTGCTGAATTGGGATGTAGGAAACCTGTTTGGGGGCCCAAATAAGAATGGAAAAATGGTTAAGCAAGTTAATAGTAACATTTGATGTTCAGTCCTTTCATGCTCAGCTATTTAAATGTCCTATAAAGTTAATGTCTACCAGAGATACTGGGACAAAAAGATGAAGATAGATGTTCTAATGTATTGAGAGAAATTGGGGACTGTCCAGGCAGCCAGTTGTCTGCCATTTCTTAGTTTTGGAAGCTGCTGGATCTGCATTTCCTCTATATTTAGATATATTTATCCTTCTCAGGTCCCTGTTGTGATTGAAGACTAGATAATTATAGTCTCACAGTTAAATTTTAAGTTGTTTAGGAACTAAAAGGGTATTCTAAGGCTAAGAAGATGTTTTTAAGTTGGTAATGCACATTAGGGTGGAAACTGAGTTAGGTATAAAACTTTAAACTAATTGAGATAGATATATAATAGAATATTAATATCAATTACCAAAAACATATGGACTGGACATTGGGAAAGTATGTTACACCTTATAATTTTCATAATTGTGGCCTAACTGTCCTTACTGTTTTGTGTTGTATTTATTGTTATAAGAAAAAGAACCTTTTATTGGAATAAAAGGGGGAGCTGTTGGGGGGGGGAGATACACCTTAAATTCAAAAATAAAAGCAGATAGGAGGGTGAGGGAGAAGAGGGTAGAAGGGAGGGACCAGGAGGGGGAGGGAGAGAGGACCATGATTGAGATGTAACTTGAACAAATAAATAAATGTTAAAAGAAGAAAAAAAAAATCTTGACTATACATTTGGCAATAAATTTATATGGTTCAGTCAAAAGTAATTGTAGCCCTGATTCAGCAATACATGGCAATCTCTGAAGAAAATTTAATGCCTCAAAACTTTCCAGAACAGTGGGCAATTAGTCCCTAATGACTGAAGGCCTGAGATGTTATAAACACACAGATTCCCATAACAAAATTATCTTATCCAAACTAAATAGTTGGGCCATAAACTCTAAAGCATACTACTTAAAGTGGGAGTGAAAACAGACTCGAAATAATCCTGCTGCCAAAAGAGATTGCTCAGAGATTAAGAACACTGGCTGCTCTTCTAGAGGTTCTGAGTCAATTCCCAGCAACCACATGATGGCTCATAACCACCTATAGGAGAACAGGAGCCATCTTCTGGCCCACAGGCATACATGCAAACAGAACACTGTATACATAATAAATACTAAATCTTAAAAAAAAAAAAAACAAGCAGAGAAAGAAAACATACACAACTTACACTTAAAGGGTACACAGCAATAGTAGTTGAATTCTCCTGAAAGATATATATCAAACACTGCCTATCATGTGCCATTTCATGAGATTATTAGGAACTCTGTCACAATACATAGTTTACTAATGAATAAATTAACTTAGTACTCTTACCAAATTTTCTAAGTCCTCCATATTTAAACAGAAAGAAATAAACCTCATAAGATATAAAGAGTCTATGGACACAGCTTTACTGAGGTCAAACTTTAATACAATTCTGTTGCATTAAATGCACAATGTCAAATAATGAAAAAGGAATTCTCTTTATTAATAGGTAACCAATCCTTATTATTAGTCTCATACATGCCAATCATCATGCTTGGTAATTCTGTTTTTATACTGTAAAGAAATATTCATTTTGGATTATATGGTGAAATATTTATTGTAATATATTTCTCTTTTTTCATTTTTATTGTTCTTTTACTTTTGAAAATGCCCTCCAAACACATGGTGCTAAAGTGTTTTCTCAGTGCTTGAAGGTTGTGATGTATCCACTGAAGAACATAAAAATGTCACAGAGGCCTTGCTCACTCATGAACACGGCACTGAGTTGAGTGGCAAAGCTAATGAATCTGCACCATATGTCAATTGAAACAAATTTATACATAAATACATATTACAACAATGATAAGTTGAGTGATAGATGAGAATTTCTTTATAAAATAATCAGAGTAAACCAAGCCCAAGTATCACCACAGAGTAGCTCTTTAGTATTTGTTAATCCAACATTGGTGGTATCTTTGTATCTTTGTTTTACTACAATCTATGATGTGAACTAACAGGAGGTGTATCCTAGAGAGCTAAATCAAATGAGCATAACACTGTATCAGGTATCAAGCCTCTTTGGCTAGAAAATGCCTCCATTAAACTCATGGAAACAAGTCCCACGCTTTCTCAAATTACAGGTGCACCTGCTGTGAAGCTGAATGAACAGAAAGGCATACAAATGAAACCCATGTGATTAGGTGATTGTAGAACACCAATAGTCCAAACAAGGCAATCATAAAAGTTGCACAAAGGGCCAGCCAGAAATACAGTGCAGAGGTTAGAAGTCTTGCCTAGCTTTTATAAATCCCTTAGTCTAGGCATAGTAGATCATGCCTTTAATTCTAGCACTTAGGAGACAGAGGAAAGTGAGTCTCTGTAGTTCAAGGCCAGCTTGGTCTACCCGGCAAGTTCCAGGACAGCTACTGCTACATAGAAAGACCATCCCTCAAAATTCAAACAAACATCTATTCAAGTGTCTCTCGACCATTAGAGATTCCTTCTTTGTGAATTCTCTGGTTAGCTCTGTTCCCTATTTTTTGATCGGATTATTTGGTTTCTTGCATTTAATTTTTTGGAGTTCTTTGTAAATTATAGATATTAGCCCTCTGTCAGATGTGGGGTTGTTAAAGATCTTTTCCAAATCTATAGGTTGCCGTTTTGTTTAAATGACATTATCTTTGCCTTACAGAAGCTTTTCAGTTTCATTAGGTCCTATTTATTGATTGTTGGTCTTGAAGAAATACTCAATATCCTTAATCAGAGAAATTCAACTCAAGATGAGTATGAGATTCCATCTCACACCTGTCAGAATGGTCAAGATCGAAAACTAAATGACAGTATGTGTTGGCGAGGTTGTGGAGAAAGGGGAACCCTCCTCCATTGCTGGTGGGAGTGCAAACTTGTACAACCACCATGGAAATCAGTCTGGCAATATCTAGAAGACTTGGAATAGCTCTACCTCAAGACCCAGCCATACCACTTCTAGGTATGCATCTAAATGATCCCTCACCAAACCACAAGGACAACTCCTCATCTATGCTCACAGCAGCCTTATTTGTAATAGCTAGAAACTGGAAACAACCCAGACGTCCCTCAACTGAAGTATGGATAAAAAATTAAAAAATTTTTAAAATTTTAAAAAACTGTGGTACATTTACACAATGGAATACTACTCAGCTCTCAGAAACAAGGAAATCATGCAATTTGCAACTAAATGGATGAAATTAGAAAAGCTCATCTTGAGTGAGCTAACTCAGACTCAGAAAGATGCACATGGCATCATATAATTGGATTTTAGCCATATAGTACTGGATAACTATCCTACAACCAACACACCAAAAGGAACAGGAATGTAGACTTTGTTACCTGTTGGTGGGAGACTTTCCCCTAGTGGTGCTGCCATGTAGGCCCCAGTGCAAGAGAAAGCTCTTTACCCTCATTTGAGTGCTGAACTGGGCAGGGGTCTGATACGTAGGGACATCCCACTCCGGAGGAGAAGTACTATATGTGGGAGAGGAGGGTGGGGGGGGGGGGGTTGGACCAGGAGTGGTGAAAAGAGGGCATTGTGATGGAGATATAACTTGAAGTAATAAATAAACATAAAAAAATCAAACAATCATACAAACAAACTTGTATGAGCCTCTGGTTTAAATTCCTAGTATCAAAACTAAAGCAAAATGAAACAACAGACAACAAAAACTAGGACACTACGATGGAGAGGTAACCTGAAGTAATAAATAAATTAATTAATTAATTAAAGAAAACTAGGACAGAACACAGATGATCATATTAATTTCTAAAAAAAATATATGTGTCTGATGGTCTGTATTCTGGTTTTCTTTCTCTGTGCTATAGTAAAACACTCTAACCAAAGCAATGTAAGAGAGGAGAGACATTATTTGGCTTTCAGTTTCAAGTCACAGTCCATTGTTGAAAGATGTCTGGGCAGAAATGAGAAAGATGGGCTGGGCCCTTCTACATCAATCCCTCAATGACACAGGCCCTCACAGACGTGCTCGCAGTCCAACTTGATCCAGGTACTGCTATCTGATCCACTCTGCTCAGTGTCATTAAGACTAACCAGGACAGACTATAAAGAAGACTTCATGATGGTGACAGTGGCCACTAGAAGACAGAACAGCAATGCATTTAAGGAGTTGAAGTACAAAGCATTGCTCAACGTATAATCCTATTGCAGACTGAGAGATGAGCAAAAGAGAAGATCTTATCAAGTGACTAGAAGGAGTCACTATGCAGTAGCTTTTAGTAAATACTACAGGATTTACTTCCACAATCAAAAAAATACTATATACACAGAAATCTATAGGCCACAAAGAATGTTAGTAAGCTCAGAAAATCAAGGAGAGTCATATATGTGCGTGTGTATAAATAAATATGCAATATATATTGATGTATTATTTTATATACATATATATTTATTATGTATCTGTATATATAAATATATATTTTTAGACACACACACACATTAAAGGGGAAGAACATAAAAACAGTTTCTCACTGTTATAAATTAAGCATTTTAATTTCTCTTATTTGGGAAAAAATACAGCAGTCAGCACATCCAGAGTGAGATGTATAAAACTCATCATGATTGCTTCATAATCACAGTATTTCCTTCATCAGGTACATAAATAATTAAATTCTTCAAGCAGTTACTGATTTTATGAAATTGCTTATATCTAAACATACAAAAAAAATCAAGCATAAATACACCCATGTGTACAATTTTGGTTTTCCTTTGTTCTGTTTTGATGCAATTTTTTATTCCTCTCTTCCCCAAGGAATGTATCAATCTTAAAAACATCCAATATTATCTTTCCACATTTTCTATGTCTTAGGAATTTTGTAACATCAACTATGCCCATGAAGTTACATGGATATACACATTCTTAGAGGCATTTTAGTGATTCCTGTATGTTATTTTCTAATTCTTCCTAATTCCCTGCTTATTATGCTAAGGTTGGATTTCCCAACCTTAGAGATTATATTACTCTGTTTTCATTGCTGAAAGGAAAGAAAGAAAGAAAGAAAGAAAGAAAGAAAGAAAGAAAGAAAGAAAGAAAGGAAGGAAGGAAGGAAGGAAGGAAGGAAGGAAGGAAGGAAGGAAGGAAGGAA
>CAJQZJ010001896.1:4020999-4040273 GCA_907164525.1 Lophiomys imhausi
GAAGGAAGGAAGGAAGGAAGGAAGGAAGGAAGGAAGGAAGGAAGGAAAAGAAAAGAAAAAAGCAGCTTCAAGAAGGAAACATTTATTTTGACTTATTCTGTCAGAATTTTTAGGGTCCATTAGTTTGTGGCCTGGCCTGAGATGGGACAGAGACTGTTGATAGCAGCAACATGGAGTCAAAAAAGCTACTCACCTCATGACAACCAAATGAAAGAAAAGAGGATAAAGAGACCAAGGAATGAAACACACTTCAAAGGCATGTCTTACATGACCTACTTTCTCCACAGTGTTCCCACTGCCTGCAAACACGTTCACCTTTGAATTTGTCAACAGGATAATCCATAGAGGAGGTCCAAGCGTTCATTATCCAATTATCCTTAAAACACACACACACACACACACACACACACACACACACACACACACACAGAGAGAGAGAGAGAGAGAGAGAGAGAGAGAGAGAGAGGGAGAGAGAGGGAGAGAGACAGAGACACACCAGTTGGAGATCAACATTTTAATTCATAAGCATTTAGGAACTTAGAGCAATACTATAACAGCAATATTGACATTTTAGGGTGAACTATCTTTAGGGCAAAATAGAGTTAATATTCCTATGATTTTGTAGGAATGTTTGTAACATCTCTATCCTGCATTCATCACATGACCATTGCACATCTACCCCATTTTTCTCCATTTTGAAAACCTAAAATGTATCCAGACATTGCCAAACAGCCCCCAAGTCATTCACATCACCCCAAAATCACTGATTTAAGCATACTAGCTGCATAATGTTCCACAGCACAAATGTTCATATTGTTTTAGAGTTTTTATCCATAAATGATATGGCAATAAAAATTTATACTCAGCCATTTATACATCAAATGTGCTCCCAGAAGTAAAATGACTTTGTTAGAGGATGTCTGCCCTTTGAGTTTTTAAAACATGCTACCTGGATATATTTTAATAAGAAGCATGATACTACATATTGGCCTAAATAATAAACATTATCTAGTTTTAAAAATAAAACAGATGAAAAATTAATGCATTTGAAAATAAGGTAAATTATGACACAAGATAATAATAAAAATTAAAAATATACAACATTCAATAAGAAGATTAAGTTTAAGGCATATATTCCCAAGCATGACAACTCTGCTCCAATAACAGGAGGAAGTATTTCTTCCTTAAGAGGATAAATTCCTTAATATTTTTATATAGGAAGCATTAATGCATCTTACAAAAAGAGACACACGTATTTGGAGATGGAATTTCTTTCTTACTCTTCATCAGGGAAGAGTAAGAAAGAAATTCCTATAAAGACTCACTGGTTTAGAGCTTGTCCAATAACAAAAAAAAAAATCTGAGGGATACTCATTAAACATGCAACATTTTTATAATATTTGAAGAAAAGAAGGAAATGTTGAATCCTATGATTGGAATTAATCATGTGTGTTGTTTATGGAAAAGCATAAAAAGTGGCTTATTGGCAACAAATCACTGAAGAGAAGAAACATGAAAAATAGAGAAAACTCTATATGAAATCAACAAAAGATGGGAATAAAAAGAAAAAAAAACAAAGAAAAAAATAAGGTGAGAAATAAAACTAAATCTATAATATAGGATAAATCTATCTTAACTAGCAGTTTAATAGACATAATATCTGATAGGATAATGTTTTATATGCAGAAAAATGCTTTAAAATAAAAAGAATCATGTGCAAATTTTAATCATTACCTGTTTAATGTTTCAAAAACTATATAAAAGGAAAATAAACCAAAGTGGGAGATAACATTATTAATACAATGAAGGAAAAAGATGCAGACTATACAACACTGCCCCCTTTTACAAGCTTTCAAACACGATGAAAAAGTTAAATAAAACTAGTACAACCTAAAGCCAGTTTACTGATGAATTGAGAAATATCAGAGAAATTCTTTACACCTGCATCAGAAACTAAAACCAAAACAAGCAAAGATCAGATACTATTATGTGGCCTATGATGTCTAATTAATAACAAAAATAATAAATTCATCCATTTAAATGCCTGCTTTTTCATAAATATATGTAAAATTTTTAAATAATTGCTATTGCGGCAAATTGAATACGACTGACATGACACTTCACACTGACCTCGAATCAGATCCCAGGGCTTTGTGTATGCCTCTCACATACTGCTTACTGGGTCACCTCTCCATCCCTTTGCCTTGCA
Organism: Lophiomys imhausi; assembly: GCA_907164525.1. Lineage (NCBI taxonomy): Eukaryota > Metazoa > Chordata > Mammalia > Rodentia > Muridae > Lophiomys > Lophiomys imhausi. The sequence continues at coordinate 4,023,209 of CAJQZJ010001896.1, forward strand.
CTACTGACATCTCTTTTTATAATAACTTGTTAAGATCACTTGCATATGCAAACACTTCAAGAATTAACAATTTTAATTATTGCCATGCATACAACAAATTTCTAAATTTGAATATCTTATGTGTGTTAGATGTGTGCCTGTGGTCTCCAACTATCCAAATTGTCTGGGAAGATACTTGGAAAAAAATCTCACAAACGTGTGAGTGGAATGAGTTGTATCTATTTACATTAGGGTAAGGCAAAATAACCCATTAAATAATGTGTGCCATCAAACAGAAATCAAAAGGAAGTGTGGTCCAAAGAAAACATCTTGAATATACATGGAAAATTCAGAAAAATGAGAGGCACAATTTAACAAAATAAAGATTTTCATGTTACAACATTAAAGTAGAATATTCTCAGGGGAAAGGAATGCAATACAGAAGGAACAAAGAAATGACCAGTCTTTACAAAATATTCCAGTTGAAACATGCATGTAATGAAAAGGAAAAGGAACAGCTTACATGAACGTACATACAAGGAGGTGTCACATATAAGAAGTTTAAAGCAATAAACAATACCAAACTTAAAACAACAAATACCAAACATACAATATGTTCATTATGGATATGTATTAAAATATACTTGTGAGTGGTTGTGAGTACCATGTGTTTTTCTAATACTAATTTAAGTCTGAATATGGACACATACATAGTTCTTACACTCTGTCAAAATTTAATTTATTTAAGTCACAAGGCAAAAACAGAAAAATATGTTTCCAAAGATCCAACTGGTAAAATTTTTGTGACGCAATTCTCTGTGTGGATTTGTATGTTTGAAAGTATTTACTTTATAGCCTACAAAATCATTATATGAGGCTTACATTCTTTTTGTTGTTGTTGTTTATTTATTACTTAAAGTTACATCTCCATCACAGTGCCCTCCTTCCACCCCTCCCGGTTTCACCCTCCCACCCTCTCCTCCCTCTCTCACCCATCCCACTCCTCCCATGTGGAGTGTCCCTATATATCAGCCCCTCTCAGTTCAACAGTCATATGAGGGCTAAGAGAGGCTTATATTCTTTTTTTTTCTTAACTTACTTTATTTTTTTTATATAAGTACTTTATTTTTTTTTCTTCGAGTTACATCTCAGTCACAAGCCCTTCCCTATTCCCCCTTCCTGTCCCACCCTTCCACCCTCTTCCCCCCCAACAGCTTCCCTTTTCAATCCAACAAATGGTTCTTTCTCTTATAACAGTAAATTCTATACAAAACAGCAGAATTAAATATGCCACATTTAAGAGAGTTAAATGGCCCAGTATACCTTCCCAATGTCCAGTTCATACATATTTGGCCCCTGACTTTAACCTTCTACCTTCTAACCATCTCCATGAGTTTAAAGTTCTATAACTGACTTAGCTTTCATACTAACTTGCATCACTATTATAACCATCTTCTTAGAACTAGAACGCCCTCTTGATTCCTAAACAACTCAAAATTTAGCTATGAGACTCAAGCTGTCTATTCTTCAACCACCTCAGAGAGCTGAGAAGGATATATATATCTGATTATATAGGAAGTGCATGGCCTGCAGCTTCCAATACTAAGAAATGACAAACCAGTGACTACCTGGACAGTTCCCATTTTCTCTCCATACATTCCAGCATCAGTCTTCAGCCTTTTGGTCCTGTTTCTCTGACAGACATTTATTGTAGAGCAGGGATTATGAAGGACTAACCTACCCTGTCTTGGCAGAGCTAGGCTGTCAACTTCCCTGTTACCAAGTTTTGTCCTTTTTGGACAGCAGTCTGTCTGCAGTTCAAGCAAGGAGTTTTTACATGCCAAGAGATAGGCTTGCCACTAATTCAACCATCTCACACTGGAGATTCTTCGATGCTTATCTTCTACTTGGAGTAGAATAGGGGGTGCTGTCAGGAGCTGATATGTCACGATATCAAAAAAAATCTTAATTTAAGACCACATCTTTGAATGCCATATTCTGCAGATTTCTTGGGGTTTTTGAAGATGCCCTATCTACCTCTTGTATTTAGATAAGCAAATGTTGCTTGTCTCTTAACAACTTGATTACTGAGTAGCTTAGAGAATATCTGTGATAGACTGTCATAGTAGCTAACAAGGTGACATGCCATCTTAAACTGTTTAGGATAGTTAAGAGAGGCTTATATTCTTAAATCAGGAAAAAAAAAAGACAGAATGGAGGTGGGAGGAGTCAAAGTTATGGAAAATGAAGGAAAGGAAAAAGAAATATGAACCCATTATCACTGCCTATTTCTGCATTATTCAACAGCAGAAATTATTTACATTTTCTAGTAGTGTGTTTCATATCTCACTTTCTTTGGGGTTGCATTTATATATTTATGAATATATATGTATATATATACATATACTTATATGTTTGCAGCCACAATTAATGAAAAAGGCCATGAATTTGAAAGAGAGCGAGGCTTGAGGGGAAAAATAATAGAATATGATGCAATTATTTCATAGTCTCAAAAGTAATTTTTAAAAATCAGTAAAAAATAAATGAATGAAAAGTTCTGGAAGATTTAGTAACAACACATTTAACATACTCCTAAAGAAACAAAAGAATTACCCACAAATGTACCTCATTTAAATAAAGTAATATAAAAAAGCATAAATCTGTATTTAAATACTTGCACTAAAAACAAGAAAGAACTAAAGACTGATATATGTAGTGACAGAAAACTAAATATGAAAAATAACAGATTCCACAACATATTAGTGAAAACAAGAGTAGAAAAACTGACAAAATAAACCAATGAAACTCAACTTAGCTAATTTTTAAATCAATGAAAAAGATGTTCCTTACTTAGACTGACCTTTATCTAGAGTAGGGATACTGAAATCAGGAATTACAGACAGGACATCAATACCAAGAATAAAAGCAAACGTAGGCAAATTAAACTTATATGAAAAGAAAACTCAAAGAAAGGTCCCATAGTGAACATTACCTAAGAAGAAATGCAAAGGCCACACAGACATAACTCATGTTGAAAATAAAAACTCGTGACAATTAAAGTAATTTAAATATTTTTTACCAATGAAGACCTTTCAGATGCCTACATTGCTAACTGGCTACAAATAGGTAAGGAAGTGTCAATACAAATTATTTACAAACATGCCCAAAATGGTAGAAAACCAGCATTTCATATGTAGTCTCTGAAACTAGTGCCACACCAGTACTGAAACCAGATGTAAATATTGCCCGAAATACAGGCCCTACCCTTGTCAGTACATGTCCCAATGTCAACAAAACACAAGCAAATTGAATCAAGCAACACACAGAAAGAAGTAAACACGACTGGCTAATATTTATTCCAGAACACACGGTTGATGGGACACATGAAAAATTAAGCCCCATAAATGATGACATTAGAAGAATAATAACCAACATATCATGTCAGTATGAAGAGAAAAATGCTGAACAAAACCTAAGGTCTTTGACAATAGGGCTGTAAATAATTACTTTCTTTCATAACAAATGTCTTCCATTTATCCACAAAATATTACTTATGAAAATTCTAAAAATAATCCAACATTATCTACAAAACCTTATGGAAATTTATTTCTCTCCCATAACTCATTTAATATTCATTATTCCATCACAACAATATTTTATTATATATAGAATGGAATGATGTTAATGATGTTGATTTACTGATGGAGATGTCCCAGCCTACCCTAGAGTGCAACATCATAGAAATAAGGTATTCTGACAGAAAGGCACTGCTTTTTAATACTGTACTTTTCTGTGCTAACAGCTAAACATGCACATTATTTGCCTGAGTTATATGAAAATCAGATTTGGGAAGTGATAGGTCCAACAGAGTCCCTGAAAAGGAAATGCAAAGAAAACAAATTTATTTGTCTTTAGTGTATACTTTCCAATATTTGTCTATCAAAGAAGAGAAATGTGAAAATATTCACTAATGTAACAATAAATGGATGACGCTCTGACATTACTAGCACTTCCTGCTTATTTCACTTTAAAGCAAATTTGTTCTTATGCTCATTAAAGTAATTTCACTTTCACTTTACTGCTTTAAAAAAAAAAGAGCAGAAAACTCATGTGTTAATCAGAGTTCTCCAGAGGAATGGAACTTATAGAATAGATAGATAGATAGATAGATAGATAGATAGATAGATAGATAGATAGATGATAGATAGATAGATAGATAGATAGATAGATGATAGATAGATAGATAGATAGATAGATAGATAGATAGATATAGGTATAGATATGCTCTACATATAAACCAGATCTAAATATTGCCCAAAATACAACCCCTACTGTCAGTACATGTCCCAATCTCAACAAAACACAAGGAAATTGAATCAAACAACAGACAGAAAGAAGTAAACACGACTGGCTAATATTTATTCCAGAACACACGGTTGATGGGACATATGAAAAATTAAGCCCCATAAATGATGACATTAGAAGAATAATAACCAACATATCATGTCAGTATGAAGAGAAAAATGTTGAACAAAACCTAAGGTCTTTGAAAATAGGGCTGTAAATAATTACTTTCATATAAATATATATATATATTACTTCTTTCTGTGTGTTGCTTGATTCAATTTGCTTGTGTTTTGTTGACATTGGGACATGTACTGACAGTAGGGGCTATATTTTGGGCAATATTTACATCTGGTTTCAGTAATGGTGTGGCACTAATTTCAGAGACTACATATGAAATGCTGGTTTTCTACCTTTTTGGGCACGTTTGTAAATAATTTGTATTGACACTTCTTTACCTATTCATATATATATATGAATATAAATATTAGGAATTTGTTAGAATGGCTTACAGGATATGGTCCAGACAGTGCAACCATGGCTATCAAGAGAAAGTCCAAGAATCCAGTAGATATTCTGTCCACGAGGCTAGATGTCTCAACTGGTCTTCAGTATAGCAGAAACCTGAAGAAGTGGACTCTAATGCCAATGAGGAAATGAACTTGTCAGTGAGAGCAAAAATCAGCAGGCAAAGAGAGCAAGCTTCCTTCTTCAGTGTCCATCATATAGGCTATCAACAGAAGGTATGGTCCAGATTAAATATGTATCTTCCCACCTCAGAAAATCCAAATTAAAAGTGGGTCTTCCTACTTCAAAATATTTAATTAATTAAAAACAAATTCCCTTGAGTATACCCAGATGCTCGGGTTTTAGTAAATTCTAGATGTAGTCAAGTGGACAGCCAAGGCTAGCCATCACAATCCATGTCAGGAGCACTTGCATTCTTTTATTTTTTTTTCCCACCAGTATTTCTATCTCCTTCTCTTCTAGTGCCTTTCTACAGGATACTGCCCAATCAGATACTGATTTACTTCATTCCATATAACCCAAAAGCTTATTAAACTGTCATATCACATTATTCAACATTTCCCAATGGCAGTATTTTTTCCTTAGATGATTTGAAATGTCATGAATTTTGTGAGTGGGTGTAATAATACATGCAACTACAATGTAATCAAATACAAGACACAACCCCACTACCAACAGCTCATTGAACTGTGATGTGTTGTCTGTAACTAGCATTTCAAACTCCAGAGATTAGAGAAATAGCAATAACAGGAAAAGACACTTTTAAGACAACTGTTGGTATCAGAGCCAATAAACCCTCAAACTAGATGAAACAATACTAAGAAGATATGTTTTCAAATACACCTGTCTTATATATAAGTATGTGGACACTATTAGTTGAATACTAATACATCCTTATCATGATAAGAAAATGGCACACAAAATTTTTACACCTGGGGTAGCCTATTGAAATAAAAATCCACAAACACAGCTTATATGTTTAAACAGTATATACAGGTGATCTTTTATGCATGTTATTTAAAGTCTATGATTATAACATTAGGATTATTTCAATAAAATTATCATTTTACTATACACAAAAAAATCAGTCTGAAATCTATGTGAATATAGGAAGTACCATGTAAAGCAATCGTTTATGAGTGTTTGCCAGTTTTATGTCAATTGTCACAAGCTACAGTCATCTGAGAAGAGAAAATTTCAGTTGAGAAAATGTCTCCATGAACTCAGGCTGCAGGATAGCCTGTAGAGCATTTTCTTATTTAGTGACTGGTGTCAGAGGGCTCATCCCATTGCAAGTGGTTCCATCTCTTGGCTGGCGGTTTGGGGTGCTATATGAAAATAGGCTAAACAAGATAAGGGGAGCAATCTAGGAACAACACTCTTTTTGGCCTCTACTTCAGCTCCTGCCTCCATATTCCTGCACAGAGTTCCTGTCCTGACTTCTCTATAAGTACAAGATGAAGTAAAATCTTTACTTCCCAGGGTGCTTTTGGTCATGGTGTTTTAGCACAGCAGGATTAACCCTAAAATGAAATTGGTTCCAGAATGTGAATTATTGCTGGGATTAACCTGACCATGGGTTTTGGGGATTATTGTGGGGACATTTGGAACTTTGACTAGAAAATCCACTGAGTGCTCAAGCTTAATGAGCTGCTGTTAAAAGACAGACACAGATGGAGACAATGGAGGTCTCACTTGGGAGTTTCAGAAGGAAGTTTGAGAGTCCCTTAAAGACTCTGCTGTGGACATTTATGTATTGTTTTATGTCAATGGTAGAAAATGGAGAACATTGTAATTATAATCTCAAAAAAATTTAAAAGAAAATAATAATAAGTGTTTCTACTATAAAAGCAAAAAAGAAAAAAGTATCTGTGATGTCTGGTTATTTTAAGTACAAATTAATTTTAAAACATAAAAATGTTTTAAAACTGCATTGAGATTGTATGACTATTCATTAAATTCACCACCAGAGAATGAGTCAGTAGAGGTCCCCTACCTTACCTTAACTAAGTAGAAACTGCCCATGTTCACAGATTCATCAGTCTCAAGGTGATATAATTAAAGGAAGTAGAAAATTAACATGGCTGATAAACTTGAACACACTTTGGAACTTCATCAATATTTGGAAAATGAAATATTATAAGCTATATCTCTATTTTGTTGATGTGTATTCCTATAAAGGAGAATATTTAATTGGGATTGGCTTACAGCTGAGCGTTTCAGTCCATTATCATCATGGAGGGAAGCATGGCAGGACACAAGAAGACATAGTACTAGAGGGTAGCTGAGATTTCTATCTCTGGATCCCCCAGCAGCAGGAAGAGAAAGTGAGCCACTAGGTCTGCCTTGAACTTCTTAGACCTCAAAGCCCACCCCTCCACTGACATGCCTCCCAACAAAGCCATACCTACTCCAAGAAGATCACACCCCCAATAACGCCACTCCCTATGAGTCTACAGGACCATTTTCATTCAGAACACCACAGACATCTTCCTCAACCACAGACGATGGTTTACCCACAGTAATAGATGGATCCCTCATCATCAGCCTTCCACAGCATGCATATTCTAAGGCCTCTCTAGACTCTGAGAGGGAATGATCCTCTCCACCCACTCAAAAGAGTGTCAGCAGTCCACTGGTCTCTTCCTAGCAGGCAATAGCTGATCTGATGAAAACAGCAGCCTCCTTTCTTGGAGAATGGTGAAGTTTAGGTTTCAAAATTACTACTTGAATAACTCATGTAACTTAAAACTTTTGTTAACTGACTTGTTCTTTCTTAGGATTCTGAGCTGAAATTCACCTGAAATGTGCAATTTTTTTTCCTGACCGTGTATGTTATACCTTTCCAAATTCAAATCTTAACTCTGAAATCTGAGCATTTCCTAAGGACTTGCTTCCATTCTTTTTTTTTTTAATAAATACTTTATATTTTTTTTCTTCAAGTTACATCTCAGTCACAAACCCCTCCCTATTCCCCCTTCCTATCCCGCCCTTCCACCCTCTTCCCCCCCGAAGTTTCCCCTTTCAGTCCAACAGATGGTTCCTTCTCTTATAACAGTAAGTATTATACAAAACAACAGATATAAATATGCTTCCATTCTTAAAAGAAATACTTCTGTCCCATGGTTTCCTAAAAATTTTGGGTTTGTTTCTGTTTGCTGTTTCGGGTTTGCTTTTAGGTAATTATTTCCCCTGAACATCTATTGTTGGACATTATCCTAAAATGTCATGCTGAGGTGGAAACTAAAAATAGATGTATTTGAAATATGAGTTTATAGATAAATGTAAATGAAGTTTCACGATTAGTCAGCACAACTAAAGACAAAACATTAGAAGACAGTTACTTTTTTTAATTTTCAGATGGCACGCACATATTTAAGAACAGATTTTGAAATATCAGTATTAAAGATCATTTTAGAATATATTATCACCCGCTGTAAAACAGCAGTTGTTAAAGCATCCATAAATAGGGATATGCAAAATAATAATAAGGCATTTTCTCGCTCATATACAAAATCTTAACTCCAGATGTTTCTTACAACTTAGTCTTGTGAAACACCTACTCAATTTTTTTTCTCAGGCTGTGCTCTTGCAATGTCACATCAGTGACAAGTTACCGGAAGACTCTCTTGCTGCCCCATCCTGTAAACTCCTACAAAAACCTTCAAACTGGAACAGCTAAGGCTTCTTTGATTTGTCTTTCTTTTCCCTGAGTACTGAAAGGTGTCATTTTTTTACTAGAGTTCATGGGCCCTTCTAGCCTTTTAGCACTCGCTGAGTTGTCTTTCCCTCCACTTGAATGAAAAATGTATTTTTTTAAGGTCCAAAATGAATTTTTTCCCCTGAGCCAAACTTTGAGTCCCTGGAGTGAGTTTTTGACAGCTAATCTTATTTTATCAAGCAATACATCATCGAGCTGCACTGACTTGATGGTGTATCATGTAGTCCAGATGAAGTATTACATCTGTAGACCCTATAGATCAAAAGACCCATATCACCTAGGCAATACATTCACTGCACCGTCACCAGAGCGGTGAAACCTACACACGTGACAAGGACCTTTTCAGTCTTATTTACAGCAGTATTATTTATTTAGTAAATCCTGTCCAGTTGTGAAGGACAGGATTATGCCCACTATCCCTAGAGAAACAGAATCTCTCTAGGTTTTTAGTAAATATATCCATGATTGGAAAAAGAAAGTCAAATGAAACTGACGAACTTCCCTTTCCCACTTAAAAATGGGAGTCCAGCTGTTATTTTTCAATCTCCATTTAAAACTCTGCTGTGAGAGAAATTACAACTCTCTACTAGAGCCAGGGGTGTTGGAGATGGAGTTCATCTCCGGTGTTTCTTCTGTCTTACGTTGTATGTTACTTTCTCCTCAGGCATCTGGCCCTCATTGGAATTTCTGAACCACCCTTGGTTCCTTACTGTGACTGACATTGGTATAAGAATCTATGTCCTCTAAAATATCATGAGTAGATGGAGACCCTAAAACCTCTGACTCTGCCACAAATCATCTATGTGATCCTGGGACATACTTATTTCTTAGTTCATGTAGGATGGAAATATGGGTCACCCAAGATTTCTGTGCAGAAATTAATATTAAATGAGATAATGAATACAAAAACATGAGACGGTACCTAGCAGAAGAAGCAAGAAATGATTAGTTCATATAATTTTACCCTCATTTCCTTTTCCTAATCGTTCAACCTGATTCCTAGTTAATGTGTCTTTACGTTTTATGATAATACTTTGACTTGGTCCTGTCTCGATTTCAGTATTGCTTCCTTAGGAGATCTTTTCTAACTTCCTCCATCTGTTTTACATTTTCATAATACCATACTCTTTTCCCTACATATAATTAATAAGAGTGTATTGAGTTAACTGTTAGGTTTTTAACAAAATCATTTGTTTGATTTTGGAGACAAGGTCTCACTACTTATACAAGTCTGACCTGAAATTTGTAGTGATCCTCCTAAATACTAAAACCACAGGTGGTGTACCACCATGCCCAGCTTAAGTGTTAAATATTTGTCTTGCCTTGTGGTTCATAGGAAGATAACTACAAATGTGTTACTTCTCCCAATACTAATAGAGAATAGCTCTCATCCTATGACTGCAGATGGCTTTAATCATTTGATTGGCGTTAGAACCCAATGAAAGTAGTATACTTGTCTAGAGAGGTCTAGTTCAGAAGTAGTATTAGAGTCTTTGTGTTCTGCTGGAAAACTATATCTGAGGAAAGTAGCACCCAAGCAATTATTAAGAGATCCAGAGATAGCCCTTAAGTTCCTGAAAGAGATCCATGAAAAATAACTGAAGGACCCAGATAACACCTTGAATCAGTTTCCAGGTAAGAATCAACACCAAGTTATATTGGGACATGTTCTTCTAGACCATAGTTAATTACTGAATCTGATACTATAAGGATTAGAAATAGATTGACCATTGCCTCTATTCAAGGTACAAACTTTTTAATAAAACACATAATCATTGCAGCTTTGAATAGATATATTTTAAAATATTGCATTATTTTATTTAATAGCCATAAAACTCACCTCTATCATGATTTGTAGGAGATTAAGAACCACCCACCATATCTTTTTGTTCATTGTTATGTAATGAAGACAAGGCCTAGCCTTCAACAGAAATTCAATGTATTTGCTGAATGGATTAATTAATGGATTAATGCTGAATGGATTGGAAGCATATCATTATGAAAGAAACAGAAACCTCTGTTTACTAGTAGATAGTTTTTTGTTGTTGTTGTTTTTTGTCATTTCCAAATAATGATCTTCTTTTCTAGATGTAATAAAATATAACATTTCTTTAGTGAATTGTGTTGTTTGCTCATAGTACCTGATGGTCCACTCTGCCTTGGTTGGCTACTGGAATCACATCCACTAAATATTAAATATTGAACTCCCTAAAACGGATGCTTCAAACCTGTATTTCTCACACTGTGATCTGTGTGACATTACTAGGAAATTTTCATTAAAATGTCAGATTCCAACATATTGGAGCATCTATCTTCAGATTTTGGGCCCAGTGTCTCTGACAGACATTAATTGTAAAGCAGGAATTATGAAGGACTTGCCTACCTTGTCTTGACAGAGCTAGGCTGTTGACTTACCTACTTCCAAGTTTTGTGCTTTTTGGACAGCATTCTGTCTATAGTTGAAGCAAGGGATTTCTCTTGCCCAGTGACAAGCTTGCCCCTAATGCAGCCATCTCCAAAAGGAGATTATTCAGTGCTCATTAGAGAAATTGTGGACTGTCCAGGCAGCCAGTTGTCTGTCGTTTCTTAGTTTTGGAAGCTTCTAGCTCTGCACTTCCTGTTTATTCAGATATATTTATCCTTCTCAGGTCTCTGATGTAGTTGAAGACTAGATCGTTACAGTCTCACAGCTAAATTTTAAGTTGTTTAGGAATTAAAAGGATGATCTAGGTCTAAGAAAATGTTTTTAAGTTGGTAATGAAAGTTAGGGTGGAAACTGGAGTTAGGTATAGAACTTTAAACTCATGGAGATAGATATATAATAGAATATTAATATCAGTTGTCATACGTATGGACTGGACATTGAGAATGTAGGATAAAACTTATAATTTTCATAATTGTGGCCTAAATGTTCTTATTGTTTTGTATTGTATTTATTTTTGCAAAAGAGCTTATTGAACTAAAAAGAGGAGTTGTTGGGGGAAAAAATGATACAAGTTAAATTTTTTTAAAAAAAAGCAGTTAAAAGGGTGAGGGGGAAGAGGGTAGGTGGTTGGGACCAGGAGGGGGAGGAGTGAGGGAACTATGAACGAGATGTAACTTGAAGAAAAACATAAATGTTTAAAAAGAAAAAGATTTCAGATTTTAGGGACTCTCACAACTCTTCAGATATGCTGAATAAAAGCATGGGAGGTGAGATCAAGCAGATGCAATTTTTAACAATCCTTTTGGTGATTCTTATATGCTTCAACGTGCAATGCCTGGTCAGGCCAGAGTTTCACACTTACCTTTTAATAAGCAGGACAGTTGATAAATGAAAAAAAAACAAAACACACAGAGGACTTCTACTAGACCTCTCTCTAGATTTGCTATATCATAATCCTCCAGCACTAGCTTTAACAAATATTGGTTAAGGTTATTGAAGAAACATTGGGGAACAGCTCTTTTCCCTTTCCCCATTTTCTTTATTTTTTGGCTCCAGAGGAAATGACAAATGTCTCCTCTTTCCCCTTGCCTACCTGTATGTTTTTAAATATATGGAGAAAATGATAATTACCAAGTCATATAGTTAATCAGTCAAGTGGGACACCAGGCTTTTGTTTTCCAAATCACTGTACTTTGCAAGATAATGACAGAATTACACATATTAAGAAACATTTAATAATTGCAAAACAAATGTGGGCATCTGACACTATAAGGAAAGAGTGATGGCACAGCTCAATTTAAAACCAACAGCTCCTTAAAAAAATAAAAACCAACAGCTAGTAAACAATGTCTACATATTTCTCTCTGCTTACTCCATCTATGTTTATATATGGCCTGAGGAAAGTGTGTGTGCAATGATTCCCTAATATAACTGAACTGACTAGCAATCTATGCTATGAATTAAAAGTGCAGTAAAGGACTGATGGATAGAGGGATAAAAAAGAAGCTGGCATCAGCCTGATGTTAGTGACTGGCATCAGGCAGACTGACTCATAATTAAACTCAAAATTTTCATTGAGTAAATCATTAGGCCTAGTAATATAACAAGTGTCTTAATTGTGAACTAATTGCTCAGAAGCTATGTTTATATTTCTCTTTCTCTTCTTTTTTGTCATCATGTGCATAGTTCAGTGGATCATCTGTGTGTTCTGCATAAGCTAACTTAAATAGAGATGTGAGGCCTTCAACAACCAAATGCATTCAAAGCAGGCAAACAGGACTTGAAGGCATCATTCCATCAGTGCCTACAGAAGCAGTGAAGTTCTTAGAGATGTATGTGTCAGGTGAATGTGACTTGGATGTCACAGCATCTGTTTGGTGCTAACCTGTGAAGCATTCTTCTATGATTAACAAGATTGCATTTTCTCTTTTTGGAAGAAGAGTAACTCATTATTCAGAGATGTTGAAACTTAGCACGAGAAATGAACTGCTTTTTAAGGAAAAAGGATTGATGTCATAAATACAGAACTTTTTCTCCCTTTGAGAGCCAGCCATGTGAAGGGCAGAACAGTGTTCAGAAATCCACATAAGTGTGACATAAGGTAATAATGTCCCCATCACTTGGGTAGGCTGGGTCAAGAGTCAATGTTTTAAGATGTTCGTTTGATGATTGCTTGGCAGTAGGGAATCAAACCATTGAAAGAAGCTGTGACATCTGAACTGAGCCTTCAAAGGTTTCAACAGGAGTGAGAAAAGCAGTCTAGATTGAGAAATTACTCTGAGCAAATCAGTGTATAAAAGCATAGCCACCTGGATGTCAGGAAGAAGAATACAGTAGGGCATGGACTGGAAACAAAAGGCTGGATTTTAATGTGAGTGGAAAAACTACAGCTTTATTTCATGATGAACTCACTTTTGATCGTGAAAGGCTGTTGTGTTGAAGAATTGTGTTAGGAAGATTGGAGCCCCCCCCACCTTCTGTTTCATCCTCTGCATCACCTTGACACGCTAAAAAAAAGCAGCCTCAAACCCTAACCTAGTTGCACAATTTCAAGTAAAAGATACAAATATTCATTTCACATTCACCTGGACATCACAGTTTCTGAATCAATAAATATCTGCTGTTCAGCTCAAACTTGAAGTTAAAGTCTTAGAAAACAGCTTCCTGTGCAAATCATCATTTTATAATTTATATTTTGCTTAATGTCCACTCCACTGCAGATGTTTATCATAACCATGACCTTTCCCCTGCTGGCCAAGCTACCTACCCCCTACCACTTCCAATTCCCATATGGTTCTTTCCATTCACAAACTCACCTGTGCTGGATCACAGGTATGACCTGGGTGGTTTTATCAAATAGACTTTGTCACTACAGGTCAACACTGTCACTGCCGAAAGGAACTGTAATGCAAACAGATGTTAAATTTTTGTGAAGGCACATTAGATCTTTTTAGATGTTTTAGTTGTCACTTGAAAAAAATAGAGGAAACTAATTTGAATAGCATTTTACTTTATATACACACACATATATGTTATTATTGTTCCAACAACAAATCAGACTACAAAAATTGTGGAGACATGTCACACGATTCTTTTTGTCCTTTGTCATCCAAATGTAATAATTATCTACTAATCTCAGGGTGCTCTGGCCACCCCATCAGGTGATCAGTAGCCATGTTTCCAATACCACAGCTTTCATGTATGATAATATAGTGCTTCACCATATTTATGAACTGGTGCCATGCAGTTTTTTCACTGTCTAAGACAGTACTCACCACCCACAAAGTCACTGAACACTTTCAACTTTGAATGTGGGTATCATGACTGAGAAAAGGAATGTTCAATTTTAATTCATTTGAATTTTAACAGTCGCATGGGACTAGTGGTTTTGGTCTTGAATTAAAACAAAACAAAACAAAACAAAAGTCCATTCAAGATAATGGGAAGAAACTGGAGTGTTTGGGGCAGAAGAGGGTCTCCTGGGGAACTAAAGTTTGGGACTGATAGTAGAATAAGTAACTACAATTTCAAATGGGGGTTTTGTCTAAAGTGCGCTAGAGCAGTGACCCTTTATGTCAAAGGATGACTAAAGTTGTTGTGTCTTCTGACCCTTGCCTGATCTATCATGACATCTATAATTGCAGGACTATTTGCCTCAATTACCCAGTTAAATCTCACGCCATGTCAAGCAACAGTTCAGAAAACGACTTGTGTCACTCCTGTATAATTTTAACATCTTCACTTTGCTGCAGCTGGCTTACGTTCCACAGTGTCTGATGACCTTTAAGTATTTTACCCGCATGTAACTCCAGCAGGGGGGAAACTGATGAAAACTGATGATGCTTTAAAAACACAATTACCCTGGCTTCGTTAGAAAGCAAAGCATGTTTCAAGCAACTTGTTCTTTGTATCAGCGAAGTCTATGAATTCTCAAGTTAATGGTCAAACCTCCCCCCTCTCATAATGAACCGGAAAATTACACTTGGCAATCAAGAGTACTGCAGTAGATAAGTAAGGCAATTTTCCTCATCATTTTTCCTTTTGTTGTCAATCCTGTTGCAAAGCCCATTGCCTTTTCAATGAACCATAATGTGAAAATTTCAAACGTGCTGTGTGTGAACATATATACTTAGGTCAAGTGAGGATGGTTTTGAACTATTCATTTTAAATAGGCTACACCAAGTGAAAGGTTTGTCTAGAAACAGTTTCTTAGACTTATTTTAATGAAAGGTTAATACTCTTTTTAATTGTTTTAAAAGACACTTGAGTACATGACCTCACATTTACATGTTAGAATATTTCAATTTTCCAGGTAATTAAAATGCTAGAAAGAATTACAGAATTGAAAATTAGTGTCTATTGATGGCACCATTTCAAAATGTTTTTACAAACAGATATAAAATGAGTAAGAAATTAACCTTCCCCTCTGAGGCTGAAAAAAAAATAAAGTTCCATGGGCTTTCTTTCTCAATTAATTTTGGAGAGGCTTAGAGTGGGCCTGGAGAGATGGCTCAGCTGGTGAAGGTGAAGTGTTTGTTGTACAAACATGAGGACCTGAGTTCAAGTCTAGCTCTACATAAAAGCACCATGTGATTGGAAACATGGCTTTGTCACTAAATTATTACATATTCCTGAAGATTGACTACAATCACCATAACACATGCTTTAAAATATCAAAAAGCCAGGAATTCAATGTGTGCCTGAACTCCAGTGTTGTAGTGGAAGAGAAAGGGGGATGCCAGGGTTAATCAGGCAGCTTGTCTTGCTGAATCAGTGAGCTCCTGGTTCTGTAAGAGACCATATCTCAAATTATTAACTGGAGAGTGACTGAAGAGAACTCCCTAAGTTCACCTCTGTCCTGTACATGTATTTTCATACATGTGTTTACACATGAATACACACAAACACACCTGCATACATATATACAATTCTAAGTATCCCTAAAGAGCCTATAAGAAGTTATGCAAATTAGACCACACTGTTGCTAATCACCGTGATTAGCAACTATACTACTATATTAGTATTATAGTATATTATTATAATCTATAATATTTAAGTAACTATGCTTGTTACTCATCAGTGAAATGAAGCGATAATCCTCTTCTTCATGAGCAAATGCAACAAAGGATGTACTAGTCACATCAAACTTGGCATTTACTAAGTTAATGTATGGCAAATGTTACTACTGTGAATGAACACTATTTGGTGCTTCTTTTGCTATTTTCATGGATTAAGCCCTAGGCTTTTAGACTTTTATACTAGAAAGTTATTTCTTGCTGATTAAAATGAAACTGTTGCTTGTCAGATGGCCCTTCTCCAAGTAGAGAATAAAAGATTTAAACTCTTTGGTTCTGCAGTTCTCAAGAGGTTCCTGAGTTTGCCCCAAAGGTTATGTTGAACCCACGAGGGGGGCTCCCTGAAATGCCAATGCCCAGAGACCACCAGAGTCCCAGATTCGCTGTAATATACAAGAGGTTTATTCACAATGCGCCGGAGGTTCGACTGCAAAGGAATGAACGGCCAAAAACAGTTTTCAGGCAGTATTTAAGCGCACAAGCTGCAAACAGGTGGGTGCATAAAGGAGTAACTTTTAGCACACTAGGTGAAAGCCATAGGTAGGGGATAAGGGAACAAAGGGAATGTTAAGTGATGATGCAGGTGGGGAATGGGGAGTGAGGGTAAGGGATCAAAAGGGGAGTGGAAGCAATCCAGTCAGCTATGTAAGTTTAGATAGACCCAAGGACCGAGTTCTGTGAAATGTCTCAAGGAGTGAGTTCTGTGGAATGTTTCCAGGAGTCATGAGGTCAGGGTCTCATGAACAAAGGAGAAGACCTTCCTAGGGAAGTGATATTTATTATTTTATTACAGCCTTACATTTACAGTCATTCTAACCACTGACAGTGGGAAGAGGATGTGCTAAATTTGAATGCAGAAAGTGGGACCTGGCAATTCAGCCCACAATGCACAGAAACCTCATTTCACATTGAGGAAGACCAGAAAGAAGGAAATTTAAAGAAGAAGAAGAAGAAGAAGAAGAAGAAGAAGAAGAAGAAGAAGAAGAAGAAGAA
>CAJQZJ010001896.1:4052870-4064842 GCA_907164525.1 Lophiomys imhausi
TTTTTTTTTTTTTTTTTTTAAGTTGGTAGAAGTCCCTGGAAAGGCTTCATAATCCCCCTATCTGGGGATCTCACAGTGGGCCTGAGCCTGTAGGAGGGCAGTGTTCAAACTTTTACCCATCTCTGGGTCAGCCTCCCCACTCGGGACTGTCCTGTCTTAGGTGGCCGAGACTTACCCGTCAACTCCGTCATTGACTTGTCAGACCCTAATATCCATGGAACGAATACCTCAGTGGGCAGGGACTATGCTCAGTGAAGATTTAAGGCTTCACGGCAGCGAGCCATGTCTGAGGGGACTGGCCCGCCTCAATGGTGACAAGGGCTTGTATAATCATGGCTGCATTACGCTTTTGTGTGGCTCTCATTTTGTAGATGTACCATAGGCAAACCAGACAGGCTAGTATCATCAGTATCGCCAAAGAGCCTATGCCTGCCCACTCCTTAAGATAATCCATAGCCGTCTGAATCCAGGAAGTCAAACCAGTGGCCAGGCTCAGATCCACCCGAGTGGAATTGATGTGGACGATTGTCGCTCTTAGCTTTCTCATCAAATTTTTAAACTTAGCCGACCAGTCTTGTAAGAGGAACTTTGACAATTGTCTAGACAAATTAGCAGCCTTTGTAAAATTTTGATACTGTACCGAAGTAACACACAAACCTTGCATTTTCCACTCACACCCCAATTGTGTTAGTTGCCAAAGAGAATCAATCTGTTCTTGTATTAAATCTATGTGTTGATTAACTATCATAAGGTTTCCTTTGAGATGAGAATTTATAGAGGTCTGAGTATCCAATGTCTGTGTTACAGTGGCTGAGATGTTATTTAGGGCATTGGCAGTCTGTATGGAACTAGACAAGGCAATAGCTGAGGCAGTAGCTCCCACAGCAGCAATAGTGATAGCAGTAACAATAGCTGTAGTGATGCCAAAATTTTTTTTAAGCCTGAATAGCATCATGGTATTAGGAGCCTCTACAGGAACTGGTACATATCGAGGCATTCTAGTCACCACAGCCACAGGAAAGGCTGTGGCATTCTAGCATAGGGCATAAAAACATGTGCCCGGAGTGCATACTAACTTTTCTTTACCCAAGGATGCACTCTCATTACTTACAATCCACAGAAAAGGAGGCCAGAGTCATACTGGCGAAGCTGAAAAGGTCTTATTGCGGTAAGAATGAAACAAAGATTTTCAAGTACCAGAGCCACCACCACTAGAAAAATCCAGATTGGTAGCGGACCCTAGGGAAAAATTACCTCTTTGATAAACTCCTCTCCCAAGCATAAGTATAGGTCCCAAATCCATATAGTTACCATTTGTTCCACAAAAAAGCCATAAATCAAAAGGATTGGTGGCAGTCTGTTGAGGATCCCTAGTAGATATATCAAGCATCTGATCTTTGATATGTATGTAAAGGACATTGTAATGACCCCACGCCCAGTAGCCAACCAGGCTGGTGCCATACCCGTCCGGTATCCTTTTCTCAGAGATGGGAAACTAGGATACCAACCCATATGCAATCAAACATGCCCTTCTTGAAGTCGCTAGAAGCTGACCCCATGTGCAGTGTTTAGCCTCGCATCTTGAGCGTGATGATAGCTTAGTCCTTTAGGACAGTCAACCAAGCTTGTGGCTGTCTAGCCTCCAAGGCAGCAAAGGCTTGCACCAGCATGGCATTACTTCTCTTCTGTGAAATCCTCATCTTACAGATACACCATAGGGCAATGAAACTGACTAGGAAGAACATGCCTCCTAGGGCACCCATTCCCTCCCATTCCTTCAGATGATTCATGGCTCAGAGGATCCATGTTGACAGTCCTTCAGCAACAGAGACATCAACCCGGGTGGAATTCACATGCACGATGGCAGTTCTCAGATTTTGTATCAGCTTATCAAACTCGCCAGACCAATTTCCTGTAAGATACTGAGAGAGTTGCTTAGACAAATTTGTAGCTACAGTATAATTTTGATATGGCACAGAGGTCACACACAAACCAGTCATTTTCCACTCACAGCCAATCTGGGCCACCTGCCACAATACATCCAAGGCCGTGGCTACATTGGCTGACAAATTATTCAAGGTAGCAGCAGTCTGTACTGAGGCATCCAGGCTTTCAACCCCTTGTTCTTATAAG
Organism: Lophiomys imhausi; assembly: GCA_907164525.1. Lineage (NCBI taxonomy): Eukaryota > Metazoa > Chordata > Mammalia > Rodentia > Muridae > Lophiomys > Lophiomys imhausi. Next base: position 4,055,004 of record CAJQZJ010001896.1, read on the forward strand.
GGGTGATAGCTGCTTTACATTTCTTTGTACATTGCTCATACACAAGTTGTTTAATTAAGGGTATTGCCAAATCAGGGTCTCCAAATACCCTTTTAGCTGTTTTAACCATTATAGCCACGAAGTCTGAGAAAGGCTCCAGGGGATCCTGAATAACCTTGGTTAGATTGTCATTCACTTTCCCTTTGTTAGGCAATGATTTCCAAGCTCTGGTTGTGATTAAATTGATTTGCTCAAACACCTGAGCCGGATACCCAGTTTGTTGTTGAGCATATCGACCTTGCCCAAGAAGCGTGTCCACATCCTAGGCTGGGTTTCCTGCTGCACGATTAGCAGCAGCTTGTTCATTAGCAAACTCAATCAAGAAAGCCTTTCAATCTAAATACTGCCCAGAGGACAAGCAGGCACGTGCCAGGCTCCTCCAGTCACTAGGAGTCATGTAATAACGACTAAGAGCTTCCACCTGAGCTACAGTGAAAGCAGCATTAATCCCATAAGTGTGGACAGACTCAGCGAGTGCTTTAATTACCTTAAAATCGAGAGGTTCATGATAACGATTTCCCCCTCCATCCTGAAAGACAGGGTAGTACAGCTCATGTCTCACTTCTCTCCAGACATTTGGACAGAATGCCCGCCCACTAGTACCACTCGGAGGGGAAGTCTCATTATATGAAGGCGGCGCCAGCACAGGCGGCCCCGGACCTGAGGGCTCTATCCGGGTGCAGTCAGAACTCTTCCTCAAAGATGACTTTTCCATTTTCTTTGTTAACATTTTAAGTTCCTCTTTAGACTCTGAGCTATCCTCTTTCAAAGTATCTTTCCCAGATTTGACCAAGCGCTCCTCTTTTAACTGTTCTAATGCCTCTTGTCCCTTTTCCATGGCCTTGTAATATCTCTGATATCCTAAACAACTACGAACAAGTCTCCAAATAGGCTCCAAATAGGCCGTGCTCCTCCCTGCAATGTACCTTGCTCCCAGGCAAAATCTAGATCTCTCCCAAGCTTATCCCAGCAACTGATAAAGGCCAGCAAGGCCAGCATTCGCTCCATTTCTGTGAGGCACTCTCTGTTTTCCTTACCTTGCTCTGCCAGTTGTGTCTTCTACTCGTCCGAATCACGGAACTTTATTGCTCCCTCCCGGAGACCTTATTGTCTCTTTACCGAGGTCCTTATTGCTCCCTCCGGAGACCTTATTGCCTCTTTACCGAGGTCCTTATTGCTCCCTCCCAGAGACCTTATTGTTCGCAACTTCCCGCGAAACTTTACCTTTTGTTCGCAACTTCCGGCGAAACTTTACCCTTTGTTCGCAATCTCCGCGAAACTTTACCTTTTGTTCGCAATCTCCGCGAAACTTTACCTTTTGTTCGCAATCTCCGCGAAACTTTACCTTTTGTTCGCTATATCCACGAAACTTTATTGTCCTAATTTATCCCAGGAACTTACCAGCGCTGCCCCTGACTGCAGGAGTTCTGAGTCTTTTTTGGGTCCCCGTACGGGCCACCACTTGTCGCGTCCCCCTCGACCAGCAAGGATGACGCAACTCGCAAAAGCTCTTCTCCAGCAGTTTATTCAGGTCCCTTGAAAACAGTCTTCTGAATGCCCGGGCAGACCCAACCCACAGGCTAAATACTATATGAACAGCCAATCAAGTAAAGCCACGTGGTGCTATCTTAGAGGCCCACGTATGCGGAAGCAAGCCAGATCAGCGGTCTTTGCCAAATATGGACTTGTTTACCACTGAGAGCGCTCACCGTCGGGCTGGTGGAAGGCGGAAACCGGCGCCATCTTTAAGGCGCGGCACATCGCAGCTCTCTACAGGGTCTTTCATTTGGTGCGTTGGCCAGGAAGTTGCAGCCATCCCAATCTCCACGAGAACCCACTTGGAGGTGAGATTTCTGTATCTTTGGCCTATTTCTGTTATGTGGTCCTGTTATATGGTTTGCGCAAAAGTTAAAAGTTGTCTGGTTTGTGAGATTTCTATCTCTTGTGTCCTGGGTTTGTCTCTGTTGTCTGGTTCTGTTATATGGTTTGCGTTAAAAGTTGGCTTCGCGAAGGTTGTTTTCGGTTTGGCAGCCGTTTCTGTCTCGTGAGTAGACGGATGGGTGATCAGGCAGACGTGCTAAGGGATCAGCGGCTGTAGCCCTGGGAGACGTCCCAGGAGGACAGGGACCCCAGGGACGCCTGGGAGGGTCCCATCTGGGTGCCGGGGAGGATACAGTGGTCCTCTTGAGAGAGGGGACGCGAGAGACCTCCCGGCCATCTGTTTATCTGGGTGCCGGGGAGGATACAGTGGTCCTCTTGGGAGAGGGGACGCGAGAGACCTCCCGGCCGTCTGTTTGTCTGGGTGCCGGGGAGGATACAGTGGTCCTCTGGGGAGGATACAGTGGTCCTCTTGAGAGAGGGGACGCGAGAGACCTCCCGGCCATCTGTTTTTTGGAGTGGTGCCGGCATTTGAGAGTAAAAAGGATTTTTCATAGTGTTTTTCTATGTATCTTATGTTTATGTTTTATGTTACTTGTGACAATGGGACAGACTGTAACGACTCCTCTAAGTTTGACACTGGATCATTCATTGGACTGAGGTTGAAACTAGGACTCATAATTTGACAGTTGAGGTTGGAGAGAGACCGTGACAGACTTTTTGTGCTTTGGAGTGGCCTACTTTTGACGTCGGGTGGCCACCCGAAGGGACTTTTGACTGGACCATTATTTTTGAGGTAAAAACTGTTGTCTTTGAGAAAGGACCAGGGTCTCATTCCGATCGGCAGCCGTACATTGCTGTTTGGCAAGACCTGGTCCAGAACCCACCCCCATAGGTAAAACCTTGGGTGAGAGAAAGGAAGCCAGGCTCCCGAGCCCTGGCTCTCCATGGCACAGAGCCTAAATCAAAACAAAAGCCAGCTTCGGAAACAACACCTTCGGCTCCGCCTAAGATCTATCCCGAGATGGAGGAGCCACCCGAGTGATCGAGCCCGCCGCGGCCACCCCCCTTCCCCCAGCCACCCCAGGCGTCCCCACACCAGCCCGGGCTCTGGCCGAGCCTGGAACTACAAGGAGCAGAGGGGGGAGGGCCGGCAACTGGCATTCAGAGCCAGAGAGGGTTGAGTCCAGAGGGACCCAATTCCACTGTGGCTCTACCCCTCCGAACGGTCGGGCCCCCGTGGACCCACCAGCTTTCCAACCCTTACAATATTGGCCTTTCTCCTCAGCTGATTTATATAATTAAAAAACTAACCACCCGTCTTTCTCTGAAAACCCTGCTAGTCTTACAGGTTTGGTGGAATCCCTGATGTTTTCTCACCAACCCACCTGGGATGATTGCCAGCAGCTTTTGCAGGTTCTCTTTACCACAGAGGAGAGGGAGAGAATTCTCTTGAAGGCACAGAAGAATGTCCCAGAGACAATGGGACTCCCACTATCCTCCTGAATGAGATCGATGCTGAGTTCCCCCTTGATTGACCAGATTGGGACTTCAACACGGCTGCAGGTAGGGAGCGGCTGACAGTTTTTCCACCGGACTCTAGTGGCAGGTCTCAGAGGTGCGCTCGGCGCCCCACCAATTTGGCCAAGGTAAGAGGAGTGCTTCAGGGTCTTGTTGAGCCTCCGTGCATATTCCTTGAGAGGTTGATGGAGGCCTACAGGCGGCACACTCCCTTTGACCCACCTCTGAGGGAACAACGAGTGGCTATGGCTATGGCCTTTATAAAAATTTTGTAGAGAGACAGAGAAAGTGTATCATAAGAGAGAGACTGAGGAAGAGAAACAGAAAAGAAAAAAAAAGAGAGAAGAGAGAGAGAGAGAAGACAGGCGGGATTGCAAACAAGAAAGAAACTTGACTAGGATACTGGCCGCAGTTGTAAGAGATATATATATATATACACATATATATATATATATATATGTATATATATATATATATATATATAGAGAGAGAGAGAGAGAGACAGGGCCTAGACAGACAGGAAACCTGGGCAACAGAAGACCTAGACCGAATGGGAATAGAGAACAGAGACGACATTCACAGACAGGGCATCTTGGTTCCCTGCCAGTTACCATGGAACACCCCCCCTGTTACCGGTAAAGAAGCCAGACACTAATGATTACAGGCCAGCCCAAGATTTAAGACTCTGTTCTAGATCTAAAGGATGCTTTTTTCTGCTTGAAGTTACATCCTGACAGCCAACCCATCTTTGCCTTCGAATGGAGAGATCCTGACACTGGACTAGTGGGACAGTTAACTTGTACTAGATTGCCACAAGGATTCAAAAACTCCCCTACCCTCTTTAAAGAGACTCTTCATCGGGATCTGGCCTCCTTCAGAGCTGAAAATCCTCAGCTAACATTGTTACAGTACGTTGATGATTTAGTCTTGACAACATCAACTAAACCTGAATGTCTCCAAGGAACTAAGAGGCTGCTGACGGAACTTGGTGAGTTGGGGTATCGGGCTTCTGCTAAGAAGGCTCAGTTGTGTAAAACTGAGGTCACCTATCTGGGATACACCCTGAGAGATAAAAAGCGATGGCTGACGGAAGCCAGAAAAAAGACTGTCACCTAGATTCCTGTCCTGACCACCCCGCGCCAGGTAAGAAAATTCCTGGGCACTGCTGGTTTTTGTAGACTATGGATTCCAGGTTTCACTACGCTGGCAGCTCCCTTATTTCCCCTCACCAAGGAGGGAGGAGGGTTCACCTGGACCTCTGAACATCAGAAGGCCTTTGAAGATATCAAAAAGGCCTTGTTAACAGCACCAGCTTTAGCCCTGCTGGACTTAACCAAGCCTTTCACTCTATATGTAGATGAAAGGGCAGGGGTTGCCAAAGGCGTCCTTACTCAGACCTTAGGACCTTGGAAAAGGCCGGTAGCCTACTTGTCTAAAAAACAGGATCCTGTTGCAAGTGGATGGCCCACATGCCTGAAAGCTATTGCAGCTGTGGCCTTACTTGTCAAGGATGCTGATAAACTGACTTTGGGACAGCAGATTACAGTGGTGGCACCCCATGCCCTTGAGAGCATTATTCGGCAGCCCCCTGACTGGTGGATGACTAATGCTAGAATGACTCACTACCAAAGCCTATTATTGACTGAGAGAGTGATATTCCCCCCCCCCCCCCGGCCACCCTGAATCCTGCTACCCTACTGCTTGAGGCTGATGACTCCGCTCCTGCCCACCACTGCCTTGATATCCTGGCAGAAGAAACGGGTCCCCGGAGTAACCTAAAGGACCGACCCTGGCCAGGAAGTCTGAACTGGTACACTGATGGAAGCAGCTTTGTGGTTGAAGGTAAGCGGATGGCAGGAGCTGCAGTGGTAGATGGGAGGCAAGTGATCTGGGCTAGCAGCCTGCCAGAAGGAACTTCTGCCCAGAAAGCTGAACTTACTGGGCTAACACAAGCCATGAAGATGGCAGAGGGAAAGTCCGTCAATATTTATACTGATAGCAGGTATGCTTTTGCCACCGCCCATGTACATGGGGCAATATATAGACAAAGGGGGCTGTTGACATCAGCGGGAAAAGACATTAAAAATAGAGATTCTGAGCCTCCTTGAGGCCATACATCTGCCAAAGAAGGTGGCTATTATCCACTGCCTTGGACATCAGAAGGCTCAGGATGCAGTGGCTAAGGGAAATCAGATGGCAGATCTAGAAGCCAAACGAGCAGCCCAAGGGACAATGATCTTAACCACCCTTGGCTCTAGAGATATCAGGAAAACCAGTGTCAGGTATACTCCTGAAGACTTGCAGGCCATAAAGAAACTAGGGGTGGCTGGAGAATCACCTTGTGGTATGGTTAAAACAGAGAACGGTAAAGGAGTCCTGCCTCAAAAAGAAGGACACGAATATGTCACCAACTTACACCGTCTGACTCACCTAGGAAAAAAGAAACTAAAAGATGTGGTAAGATCCTCTGACTATTATGTAATTGGACTTTCTGCCTTAACAACAGAAATAGTCAGGAACTGCAAAGCCTGTGCTCTGACTAATGCCAGACCTTCCATGCATAACACGGGAAAAAGACTCAGGGGAGATCGACCGGGGGCCTATTGGGAAGTGGATTTTACAGAAATTAAACCAACTAAGTATGGAAACAAATATCTTTTAGTTTTTGTAGATACATTTTCAGGGTGGGTAGAGGCCTTCCCTACAAGGACTGAGACTGCCAATACAGTGGCCAAGAAGATTCTTAAAGAAATTTTTCAAGGTTTGGAGTACCCAAGGTAATTGGGTCTGATAACGGACCCGCTTTCGTTGCCCAGGTAAGTCAGGGACTGGCCACTCAACTGGGGATTAAATAAAAATTACATTGTGCCTACCATCCCCAAAGTTCAGGACAGGTAAAAAGGATAAATAGAACTCTAAAAGAGACCTTGACTAAATTAGCCTTACAGACTGGCGTGGGAGACTGGACAGCCCTCCTTCCTTTTGCCTTATTCCGGGTCAGGAACACCCCGGGGGCGGTTTAAGCTGACACCTTATGATATTCTCTGTGGGGGCCTCTTTCTCTTACTGAGGCTGGCTGAATGTTCCATCCTGATGTTGTCCTTTCTAACCCCTTGTCACCCGCATAAAAGCCCTTAAAGTAGTTTGGCGTGAGGCCTGGGAGCAGCTCTGGGAGGCTTATAAAGCTGGAGACCAGAGCATGTCTCATCAGTTCCAGGTTGGAGAAACCGTACTCGTCTGGCGCCATGGAGCTGGGAACCTTGAGCCTCACTGGAAGGGACCATACCTGGTGCTCTCGACTACCCACCCCAATGAAGGTAAAAGACATCTCTGCTTGGATCCACGCCTCGCATGTAAAAAAAGCTCCTGAACCTCCTAAGGATAAATGAAGATTAAAAAAAAAAAAAAAGACTGTAAACCCTCTTAAGCTGTGCCTGCGTCGCAGGTGCTCTCCAGATGGGAAATGACAGCCCCCATGCCCCTCAAAAACTTGTACTTATCAGGTAGCTTCCCAAACTGGGGAAGTCGTCTGGTCAATTTCTAAGGTAGTCCCCTCCCTTTCCTGACTTCTGCCAGCTAGCTGCAGGCCTGGAACAGTGGGATATTTCTGAGGCAGACCCCCAGAACCTCCCTGAGAGGGACCCTCGATAAAGACACTCTATAGGGCTAGGAACAAAGTTCGGGTGTGGGAGACCAGAGGGACGCTGTGGGCTGGCTCAACAAGATTTTTACGTCTGTCCAAGGAAAGGTAGGGACAGGAGTGCGGCTAGGCAGTATGGAGGATGTTGGCTCTGTTTAACTTCTGGACCCCCTTACTATGAGGGCATCGCCGCGTTGGGTACTTTTAATAATACCATCAACCATGAAGCCTGCTCATGACATAAAAAGAACAAACTGACCCTAACTGAAGTATCAGGGAAAAGGACTTGTTTAGGAAACCCACCTGCTGCCTATTAACACTTATACAATGAGACCTTGAGGTCTCCAAAGACTTCTGATACCAGATACTTATATCCTGACATAGATAGATGATGGGCCTGCAACACAGGATTAACTCCCTGTGTTGCCACTAATATCTTTAATGATACCAAAGATTATTGTATGTTAGTATGCCTTTGTGGATGAATTTGATTTCCGCCCTAAGTGATTTAAAAGAGCCTATTTCCCTGACTTTAGCTGTAATTTTAGGATCAGGTGTGACACTGGAACAGCTGCCCTAGTGCAGGCCCCTCAGTACTTTCATCAATTAAAAGTAAGCGCCGTACAGATTTCAATGCTGAAACAATATCAAGGGTTACGGGGACAAGATAATAAATAAAATAAAACAGATGTATAGGTTCTAAGATTAGAACAACAGACTAAAAGGAGTGGGGAATGAAGGGAATGAAAATTATTAAAAGACCCCCTAAGTCGGCAGTAGAGCCAGGCCAGCCGCCAGGTGATTCCCGGAACTTAGCTGACCATAAACAGGGTGGAACCAAGAATGAAGGTCAATTGGGCCACGGGCCCCCAGGGCTTCAGGAACTGGCTGACCACAAAGTAGATAACAAAACAAGATTAGATTCATTCCTGAGACAAACAGATGTAGGATATTTCCCGCTGGTTAACTAGTGGGCTGGGCTGGTACATTCCAGCTGTATTTCCCCTCCCCCTTGGGTTGTGGTAAATGATGGGCTGGGCTGGTACTTCCCACCTGTAATTTCCCCCACCCCCTTAATCTGTGGTGCTCCCCCATAAAATATTGGACTCTCCCACAAATCATGGTCGCAACTCCTAGCCCTGCGTGGGATATGAGTGGCGTCCCTCAGTTCACTGAGCCCCCCCCTTTCCCCCTTCCCCCCCCCCCGAAATAAACCTCTTGTGATTGCATCAAGATGGTCTCTTGCGAGTTTTGGGGCGGCCATGATATCCTGAGTGTCGGGCGAGGTACTTCTCTCCCTCGGGTCTTTCAAGACATTTTCTGTTACATTTTCGGTTTCTAGTCTTTGAAATCCACTGTGTAAGGTGTAAGTGCTGAGGCACACCCATAACCATGTGAGGCTATGGAAAAATACCACTGCCCCTCCCTAGGAAGGCCTTCCTCTCTGTTCATGAGGGCCTGACCTTATGACCTTGGAGACATTCCACAGAACTACTTAATTACAAGGTTGAAGCTGTTACCACAGGCAATGGTCCCACCCCATTGCCAAAGGCAATGATTGCTGAAGATTAACTGAAATGTTCCCCCTGTTCCCCCACCTGTTTGCTGCAGTTATTATGTTTAAAAGCTGCCTGTAACTATTATTTGGTGTTCACTCCTTCCCGAAGTCAGTCGAACCCCGTGTGTCGGCTTAATAAAAGTCATTTTGCAATGAACCTCGGTCTCTGGTGGTCTCTGGGCATCAAGACCTCGGGGGAACCCCAGGGTCCAACAATCACAGCTCTCCAGAGGTAGAAGCAGGAGGATCAGGAATTCAAGGTCATATTCAGCTACAGGAGGAATGCCAGGCCAGTCTAGGCTACAAAATAGTTTGCTTAGAAAAACAAACAAACATACAAGAACAAAGCAGTCCTGTGTGTAGTTTTTCCTTAATGAGACATTTCATCCACTGTAAAGAAGTCATGTTTCCCATGCTTATAGTCACTTATGGCAAAACTGCTTACTCAATAGAGAAATGAACAAATACGGAATCCATTGTGCAGATGTGTTAAAAATGTATTTTAAACCTATAAACCATTTACTAAGGACAATGAATACATCATTTTTCATAGTCTGCTTTTAGTTTTAAAAAACCTGGAAAAGATAAAAGTCCTCCTGTAACCCTGTTAAACTGAAAAAAAGCAAAAACCTCTGAATGTAACACTGTGTTTGATGGGCTCCCTCTGCTGTTCAATTTGTGGGACTAAAGAGTAAAAAAGTAAGCTCAGTTAACATTGGCCTAGACTCAAGCACCAGATCATACTTATTTTAATTTCAAGAAAATAGCAACTTAGATGTTTGTAGCAGACTAGCGAGCATTCGACAATTTGCATTACTGAAGAATCTCAGGCCAGCCTTATCTGGATAAAAACACTCTGTTACTTTAAGCTAAGGACAAAACAAAAATTTGGAGGGAAGCAGATGGATTCACAACTCATTAAACAAATCAGACAAACATTACCGAGGTCTGGTTGAAAACAGGAAACAAAGGCAGGGATTTTTAGAACACAGTGAAGGGTCAGAAGATGGCTCAGTGGGTGATGGTGTCTGGGCTACAAGCATGACAAGGAGAATCTGGTCGCTGGGACTGACATAAAGTGGCTGGAGAGAACCGACCACATAAACGCATAAAGGCTGTTCCCTGGCCTCCACATGCACATTGGGTCATGTACTCCCACACACACACACACACACACACACACACACACACACACACACACAC
>CAJQZJ010001896.1:4073179-4148425 GCA_907164525.1 Lophiomys imhausi
GTGGGGTGGGGTGGGTGTGTGGGGGGGTGGGGTGTGGGGGGGAGGGGGCACCTTTAGAGTTGGTGGTCTTATGTACTCTGGAGTCATACGGAGTGGGGTGGTGAGGGTGCATACTCTTGGTCCCACCATTCAAGAAGAGTACACCCTTGATCCCAGCTCCCAACACACTGGAGACAGAAACAGGCAGATCCCGGAGCTCAGGGTCAGCCTGATGCAGGGCAAACTCTAAATAGAGAAAGACTTCGATCCAGGAGTGGTGGAACACATCTTTGATCCCTTCAGATGAGAAACACAGGTTCCTGTTCCCAATAATTAGAGTTCAGAGACACACACATGGGATTTGGAGGGACCTAGGTTTGGAGGCTACTTACAAAAGGCCTTCTCGATGCAGGCAGATTGTCCTTTGGGATCTCAAAATATATACACTAGAGCTGGTTTAGCTCCAAGGTGACAGAATGATTTCTTCTTTAACCCGGATTGAAAGATAACGCTTTGTATGTTGTCAGAAGGCCAAATTTGCTTCAGGAGAAGTACTACCTAGCCCCCCCCATCCCCCCCCCAGAAAAAAAAAAAAAAAGAGGGCAATTGTCCTAGGGTTGGGATTGGGGCAGGGCTCTGTTCTTATCGTTCCAGGAGAATCGAAGTGTCCATTAGGGGAGCCTGGGGACGGCGGACAGCGGAATCCTCAGCAGAGAGCAGAATTAGGCACCAAGGAGGATGAGTGACCCAGTTGATTCTGCCTGGCAGACTTCCTCAATAGCTGTCTCCATCGGGGGCCTGCAACCACCACTGCAATCCAGTGTCGCTGGGACCGTTCAGCTCTACACAATGCCCCAGCCGGAACCTCAGTGAAGCCTGCAAGATCAGCTTCTGCCTACAAACCCCTTAGGTCATCTAAACAGCTGAGAACAGAAGGACTGAACATAAAAGGATTGTACTAACATTTTTAGTCATTTTTCCCATTTGGGTTGGGGCCCCAAACAGGTCTACTACGACCCAAATCAGCAGGAAGTCACTTTAAGAGAGCGACGTCCCATGCCCAGAGGGTGGGGGAGGGTGTTTCTCCGCCCTTCTTTTTGGTTATTCGAAGGTTAACTGAAAACTCTGTTATGTAGGGGAAGAGACTACAAGCTGATAAATGATCCTGTCTTAATGGGTTTTGGAGATTAGCCCCAGGGAATTCCTACTTTTCCTTCTCTGTATCCTTCTTCCTCTCCTATGTAGGAGTGCATGGGCTTGAGAAAAATGAGATATAGTCATAGCACAGGAAAGTCCATGAAGAAGGGGCAGATTATTGAATATGCCCTTATACCTTTGTATATTGATACAAAATTAGTAGGTTATTTGGCTAAAGTGGTATTGACCATTGTTTATTGTGCAAAAATAAGATTGTATTGGATTACATCGGTATTGATCTTTGTATATTGATACAAAATTAAGATTATAGTTGGCCACAATGGTATTGACCCTTGCATATGGACATAATATTAAGATTATATTGGGCTACATAGGCATTGATCTTTGTATATTGATACATAATTAAGAGTATATTTAACCTCAATTGAATAGATCTTTGTATATTGATACAAATTTAAAGATAATGCTTCCCAATGGTATCATACCTAGAGATACTTAAAAATAAAATGTGAAGCTCTGACCACTTGATACCAACCGTCTAAAACGGTCTAGGATAGTTAAAACATACTCCTTGTCATGCAAACATGTCTCTTTGTTAGCTACTATGACAGTCTATCACAGATATTCTCTAAACTACCCAGTAATCAAGTTGCTAAGAGACAAGCAACATTTGCTTATCTAAATACAAGAGAGGGTTAGGGCATCTTCAAAAACCCCTAGAGATCTGCAGAATATGGCATTCAAAGATGTTATCTTAAATCAAGATTTTTTTTTTGATATCGAGACATATCAGCGCCTGACAGCACCCCCTATTCTACTCCAAGTAGAAGATAAGCATCGAAGAACCTCCACTGTAAGATGGTTGAATTAGTGGCAAGCCTTTCTCTTGGCATGAAAAAACCCCTTGCACCAACTGCAGACAGACTGCTGTCCAAAAAGGACAAAACTTGGTAGCAGGGAAGTCGACAGCCTAACTCTGCCAAGACAGGGTAGGTAAGTCCTTCATAATCCCTGCTCTACAACAAATGTCTGTCAGAGAAACAGGACCCAAAGGCTGAAGATTGATGCTGGAATGTATGGAGAGAAAATGGGAACTGTCCAGGCAGCTACTGGTATGTTCTTTCTTAGTTTTGGAAGCTGCAGGCTCTGCACTTCCTATATAAGCAAATATATTTATCCCTCTCAGGTCTCTGAGGTGGTTGAAGAATAGACAGATAGAATCTTATAGTTAAATTTTGAACTGTTTAGGAATCAAGAGGGTGTTATAGATCTAAGAAGATACTCTTAAAAGTGTGTTACAAGATAGTATGAATGTTGAGTCACATATAGACCTTTAAACTCATGGAGTTGGGTAGATAGTAGAATGTTAAAGTCAGGGGCCAAATAGGTATAAACTGAACATTGGGAAGGTATACTGGGCCAATTTAATCTCATAAATGTGGCATATTTATATCTATTGTTCTGTATAATACTTACTGTTATAAGAGAAGGAACCAGCTGTTGGACTGAAAGGGGAAACCTCTGGAGGGAAGAGGGTGGAAGGGCGGGTTAGGAAGGGGGAATAGGGAGGGGTTTGTTACTGAGATGTAACTTGAAGAAAAAAAAATAAAGTATTTATAAAAAAAATAAATAAATAAATAAATAAAAATGTCCCTTGTGAAACTGAAACACTATCACACAGAAGGATTGATTAATTGAGAAGAAAGAGAACGTTATATAGTTTTGCTCTATGAACACAAAAATCAAATACTGAGGTTGATCTTAAATCAAATATATATTTTTGACAATTTTAGAAAAGTACTTAGAAAGCGGTGTGCCAAATCCCACTTCTACCACATGCAACCTATGTGGTAATGCTAAACAGTTCTTTTATGAGGTCTGGTTCTCTCACATGTAACATGGATGATGGCATGCTTCACAACAATGATATAAAGCCCAACTCTCCTGGTGGTTAAAGAGATCCTCATGAAATGTCCTAAAAAAAAAAAAAAAAAAAAAAAAAAGATTTTCCAACGTGTAGAAGGTTCCCCAAATATTTAGTCAGGTGTATGAGTATAAATCACTAATTATTGAATTATATAACATCTCAATGATTCTGAGCAGCAAATACATAAAATTGTACCCTTTCTCCAACACCTGTGGATTCCAGCAGGGAATTCCCAGCCTGGTCAGGTATTAGGCCAGAAATTCATCCTTCTCTGCCCAAACACCCCTGCCTGGCTGTTCTGGGCAGAAAAGGGTGTCCCGGGTTTGGCCCAGGGGACGTGGATGAAAAATTTATTTTCACTGCCAAGTGTTACACCTCCCTTAGCTGAACCACCAGTGCTGGGCAGGGAAATTTCAAGTAGGCTGGAGCTCCTACAGGCAGGCCAGGTGGCTGGGTGGAAGATGTTGGAAGCTCAGCATCTCTCAGTGGGAGCATGCACCCCATACAGGCCTAGCTCAGCAGGCAGGGAGCCAGCTGGTGCCCCCGTGCAAGCCTGGCCTGCCATGTAAGTGGCAGCAGAGGTGAACACTTCATGGAAGGAGGAGTGTGTCCCTGTCATGCCCAAAATAAAGTTAGGCAGTCATGTTAGAGGCATGGAAGAAAAAGGAAGGGAACTTTGGGCAGTGGGGAAGGATTTTTGGAGGTGAATGTGTTTGATTTGCTGGGTCTGGGTCTATCAGAAGAAAGGGTAATGCCTAATTAACTCATGGGCAATGAAGTGGGGGAAAAACTCTAGAAAGGCTAGAGGTATAGACAAATGTTATTGGCTGAAAGCCAAAGCACCAGAGAGACCTCATTAGCATGGGGAAGTTGTTTGGCAGGTTTCTTATAGATGAAGGGTTGGGCTGCATGACACTCTTTACTTAGAGGGTCTGTGGATCTTCAGATCAGAGGTAAGAGGGGGTTCCTCTGAACAATGGGAGTCCGATGTTCTAGTGCCGAGTTTAGAGGTTTTCCAGCAACACCAGACCTCCATCTTCTGTCCTTTTCCATGATAGGCTACCCTACAAACTTGATGCTCAAAGTAGTGATTTGCTATCCCTTGTGAATTGGCAGAGAGATTCTACTACTGATTTTTTGTAAGTATGTCCAGTATTCGACTGAACTCCTGGAAGAGCTAGCCTTCTTTTTTGAAGTCTGGGTATCTCTTTTTTTTTCATGTATCACAGTATTCCCAAGAAAATATTCCAGGACTTTTATACATGGCAACTGTGGTCCAGATACCAAGTCCCAGTGCAGCAAGCCCCACATTGGGATTTATTGAAAATGTATTGGCTTACCAAGTCCTGCGACTGTCCTAAGTCTAAAGAAGTGTAGAGAGTACATGGTGTGTATATGAAGAGTCTTGATTCACAGAGACCATTATCATAGTTGTCTTTCACACTTTTCACATGACCTCTCACCTTCAGTCAATGTCTCTCAGTTGCCCTCAATCATGGCAGATTTGCTTCTCCCCCAATGGCAGAAATGTCTCCAATAATTATTGATTGTCACAAATGAGTGGGGATGGTGCTGGAATTTAGAATACTATTAAACTTCCTGCAGTGTATAAAACAGTCATCCACAACACAGGAATATCTAGCCCCAAATAGCAGTGGTGCAAAGGTGAGAGACTGTTCCAGATGTTAGATCTCTTAGGAACAAAATCAGTCCTGATGCCTAAGTCTGGCAAAATGGTTCTGGTGGGGAAAGACAAACAGGTAAAGAACAAGATTAAATGAGTGGCAATTAGTCTAAAATATGGGAAGCACTTGACAGACTAGGCCACAAAGAAGGCAGTATTCAGTAAGCTTTGTATTAGATGGGAAAGGCCAGATAAAGAGTGTAGGAGGACAGTGGTCAAGTCAGACCCTAAGAAAAATGTAAGGGAAAGCAGGCAGGCTTGAAACAAACCAACATCTCAAGAACTTCTACTAGTTGAACATGCCTGCGTGTCACTGTCAGACTGTCTGCAGTATTAAAGGTAGTAACATATTGTACAAGGTTTTAGCCCACTAATAGCCTAGGAGTATAGGCTGCAGTAAGTATATAGGTTGACAATGTTGTACTCTACTTTCCGTAATGATGAAAACATATAGCAGAATACTCATCAGAATATCCCGTTTAAGAACTCAAAACTATACAAAATGCTAACATGATGTATATCCCCTTGAAATACAAGGACAATATGGAAGGAAAGGGAGAGGGGAAAACAAATAAGAATTTAGGGATGTCTCCATTGCTACTTGCTATAATGTTAAAACTCAATTGCTAATGTGAGATCTCTCTGTGTTCCTTTGGGTAAACTGAACTTCAGAGTCCTGTGCCCCTACCACGTTACTAACATCCCTTATTGTACTATTTCTTGGACAAGAAATTCAGGTTTTTATGAGTTGTATGTGTGCAAGTCATGTAACTGACAGGATGGATGAAAGAAATATAAAGAATGAGAAGGGAATGCCAAGGCTTTGTCCTTGAGTCTTAACAGTAGCACAGCAGAGGTAGGACAGATGAGGTCAGCACAAAACCTGACCAGGGAAATACAGAGATTCCCCAAATTTTCCCATTCCAAGTCTCTTACACCACTGTGGGAAGGCATTCTTCTGTATGTTCTGTAGTCACAATGACCTTTTCACTCCACAGTTTACACTCTTTGATGGCTTTCCACTTTTCTTTGGATGGATGGAAACCAACCTGTCATGTTTAACTTTGCCTACTACAGGGCTTCCAGAGGTTTCCTTCAGTTTTTAATCCTTCATCTCTCAGTACTCACTCAACCTCCTACTAGTCTTTGAAATACCTAAAAGTATCTGAACTTGCTATAATGTTTCAAGTCATATTTCTCACGTTTTCCTTTGGTGTGGCTTTCCCTCCCTTTTTCTCTTCCCTGTCTTTATTCAGCAACCCAGCCATTAAAGTCCAATCCACAATTCTCCTGACCTATGATCCACTTAGATCGTTCTTTATGCACATTTCATAGTTCCTAAGGGATTTTGTATGTATGTGCCTGAAACTCATTTGGTCTGGGTCAGAATGGTTTTTATCAGGGTAAGAGTGGGAGCTTTGAGGTCAGTTTGGTCTGTTCTCCCATGGGTTCTCCAAGTGAGCAGTTTCCCCTTGAGAACTACACCTGCTATCTTCTTGCAAATATCAGCAGCAGATTGCCGCACTTCTGTTTATATATTTTAATCAAAATAATTTAAGACTGCAGAACAGAAGTATTGTATGACAGAAAAACAACTAATAATTTTTTTCTTTTTCCTATTATTTTTTTAGTATTTTCTAACTCTTATTATTTCCCTTCTTTTCTTGAAAATAATCTTAATTGGAATATTCATGGATATGGTTATAAGTAAAAGTTACAATAGCTTCTTTTAATGAGTTAAAAAGTACACTGAGTACTAAATTCAAATAACTAAGAGTTTTTTTTTCCTTTATTTTTTATTTCTTCAAGTTATACTTCAATCACAGTCCCCTCCCTATTCCCCCTCCAGTCCCACCCTCCCACCCTCAACCCCCCCATCCTCTTCCCTTTTTTTTCTTTTAAGTTTAAAGTATATCTTATTTCCCCCTACAGTTTCCCCTTTCAGTCCAACAAATGGCTCTTTCTCTTATAATAATAAATACAATACAGTACAACAGAGGTAATTAGGCCACAGTTATGAGGGTTATATGGCTTAATGTACATTCCCAATGACCAGTCCATATGTATTTGGTACCTGACTTTAACTTTCTACTATCTAACCATCTCCATGAGTTTAAAGTTCTATATCTGACTCAACATTCACACTAACTGCAACACAATTTTAAAAGTATCTTCTTAGATGTATAACATTCTCTTGACTCCTTAACAACTCAAAATTTAATTATGAGACTCTATCTATCTGTTCTTCAATCACCTCAGAGACCTGAGAGGGATAAATATATCTGATTTTATAGGAAGTACAGGGTCTGTAGCTTCCCAAACTAAGAAATGACATACCAGTGGCTGCCTGGACAGTTCCCATTTTCTCTCCATACATTACAGCATCGCTCTTCAGTCATTTGGCCCCACTTCTCTGACAGACATTGATTGTAGAGCAGGGGTTATGAAGGACATACCTACCCTGTCTTGGCAGAGCTAGGCTGTCGACTTACCTGCTTCCAGGTTTTGTCCTTTTTGGACAACATTCTGTCTACAGTTGGAGCAAGGGGCTTTTCCTACCAAGAGATAGGCTTGCGACTAATTCAATCATCTCCCACTGGAGATTCTTCGATGCTCATCTTCTACTTGGAGGAGAATAGGGGTGCTGTCAGGAGTTGATATGTCTTGATATAAAAAAATTTAAAGTTACAAAAACATCTTTGAATGCCATATTCTGCAGATCTCTTGAGGTTTTTGAAGAGGCCCTATCTATCTCTTCTATTAGGGTAAGCAGATGTTGCTTGTCTCTTAGCAGGTTTATTTCTGATTAGTTTAGAAAGTAACTATAATAGGCTGTCATAGTACCTAACAGAATGACCGGCTTGCATAACCATTAGTTTGCATTTCTTAATTATCCTAAACAGTTTATGACAGTTAGTAGTAAAAGGCCGAAACATCACATTTCATTTTTTTTACCTCCTAACCCTTCCATCCCATTTCTCTGGGGGTGGGGGGGTCCTTATATAACAGTCCCTCATCTCAGTTGAGAGGTTGTATGAGGGCCAAGAGCCTCTTCATTCATTGGGGATCTACAAAGCAGTACCATCAGTGAAAAGTGTCTCGTTGCCTGGGAGAGAGAACTACTAAACAAACAAATCAATAAGCATACAATAGGTAAAAAAGACTAAAAAATAGAAAAAAAATATAACTAATATATAAAAAATAAATAAAAAATAAAAATTAAAAATAAGAAGTTTCTGTCCAAGTTCCCTTTGGTGTGTTAGTTGTAGTATTGATACCTTCTACTATATAGCTAAAATCCTACTATAAGTGAATAGATGCCATATGTGTCCTTCTGAGTCTGGGTTAGTTCACTCAGGATGAGCTTTTCTAGTTCCATCCATTTGGCTGCAAATTGCATAATTTCATTGTTCCTGATAGCTGAATAATATTCCATGTGTAGATGTACCACAGTTTTAAACCCATTCTTCGGTTGAGGGACATCTGGGTTGTTTCCAGTTTCTAGCTATTACAAATAAGGCTGGTATAAACATAGATGAGGAAACTTCCTTATGAATACGTGAAGAGGCATCGGGTGTATACCCAGAAGTGGTATGGCTGGGTCCTAAGGCAGAGCTATTCCAAGTTTTCTAAGGTATCACCAGACTGACCTCCATAGTGGTTGCACAAGCCTGCATTCCCACCAGCAATGGAGTAGGGTACCCCTTTCTCCACACCCTCATCAGCATGTGCTGTCATTTGAGTTTTTGATCCTAGCCATTCTGACAGGTGTGAGATGGAATCTCAGAGTCATCTTGAGTTGCATTTCTCTGATGATTAAGGATGTTGAGCATTTCTTCAAGTGTTTCTCAGCCATTAGGGATTCCTTCTTTGTGAATTCTCTATTTAACTCTGTCCCCCATTTTTTTGATTGGATTATTTGGTTTCTTGGCATTTAATTTCTTGAGTTCTTTGTAGATTTTGGATATTAGCCCTCTGTCAGATGTGGGGTTGGTGAAGATTTTCTCCCAGTCTGTAGGCTGCCGTTTTGTTCAAATGCCAGTGTCCTTTGCCTTACAGAAGGTTTTCAGTTTCATGAGGTCCCATTTATTGATTGTTGATCTCAAGTCCTGAGCTGTTGGTGTTCTGTTCAGGAAGTTGTCACCTGTGTCAAACAGTTCGAGGGTTTCTCCCACTTTATCTTCTAGTAGATTTAGTGTGACCGGCCTTATGTTAAGGTCTTTGATCCACTTGGACTTAAGTTTTGTACAAGGTGATAAGTATGGGTCTAACTTCATTCTTTCACAAATGGACATCCAGTTGGACCAGCACCATTTGTTGAAGATGCTGTCCTTCTTCCATTGTGCTGTTTTGGCTTCTTTGTCAAAAATTAGGTGGCCATAAGTGTGTGGGTCTATTTCTGAATCTTCAATTCGATTCCATTGATCTACTGGTCTGTTTCTATACCAATACCATGCTGTTTTTACAACTATTGCTCTGTAGTACAGCTTGAAATCTGGGGTGGTGAGACCTCCAGATGCTGTTTTATTGTACAGGATTGATTTAGCTATTCTGGGCTTTTTGTTGTTCCATATGAAATTGAGAATAGCTCTTTCCAAGTCTATAAAAATTGTGTTGGCATTTTGATAGGAATTGCATTGAATCTATATATTGCCTTTGGTAGGAAGGCCATTTTTATTATGTTGATCCTACCAATCCATGAACATGGGAGATCTTTCCATCTTCTAAAGTCCTCTTCCATTTCTTTCTTCAAGGGCTTGAAGTTCTTGTTGTATAGGTCTTTACTTGCTTGGTTAGAGTTACCCCCAGGTATTTTATGTTGTTTGTGGCTATTGTGAAGGGGTTGTTTCCCTTATTTCTTTCTCAGCCCATTTGTTTGTTGTATAAAGACGGGCTTCTAATTTTTTTGAGTTAATTTTGTATCCAGCCACTTTGCTGAGGGTGTTTATCAGCTGTAAGAGTTCTCTGGTGGAATTTTTGGGGTCGCTTATGTATACTATCATGTCATCTGCAAATAGGGATAATTTTACTTCTTCGTTTCCCATGTTTATCCCCTTGATGTCCTTTAGTTGTCTTATTGCTCTAGCAAGATCTTCAAGTACTATATTGAAGAGATATGGTGAAAGTGGACATCCTTGTCTTGTCCCTGAGTCTAGAGGAAATGCTTCAAGTTTCTCTCCATTTATTTTGATGTTGGCCACTGGCATGCTGTATATTGCCTTTATTATTTCTAGGTACGGCCCTTGTATGCCCGTTCTCTCCAGAACTTTTAGCATGAAGGGGTGCTGGATTTTGTCAAATGCTTTTTCTGTGTCTAGCGAGATTATCATGTGGATTTTTTCTTTCATCTTGTTTATATGGTGAATGATGTTGATAGATTTTTGTATGTTGAACCATCCCTTCATCCCTGGACGAAGCCTACTTGATCATGGTGTATGATACTTTTGATGTGTTCTTGAATTCGGTTTGCTAGTATTTTATTAAGTATTTTTGCATCTATGTTCATGAGGGAGATTGGTCTGAAGTTCTCTTTCTTTGGTGGGTCTTTGTGTGGTTTAGGAATCAGGGTGATTGTGGCCTCGTAGAATGAGTTTGGCAATGTTCTTTCAGATTCTATTTGGTGAAAGAGTTTGAAAAGTTTTGGTGTTAGCTCCTCTTTGAAGGTCCGGTAGAATTCCGTGCTAAAGCCATCTGGCCCTGGGCTTTTTTTTGGTTGGGAGATTTTTAATGACTGTTTCTATTTCCTTAGGGGTTATAGGGCTGTTTAATCTGTTTATCTGATCTTGATTTAGCTTCGGTAGGTGGAATCTATCAAGAAAATTGTCCATTTCACTTAAGTTTTCAAATTTGGTGGAGTATAGATTTTTAAAGTAGGATCCAAATATTCTCTGGATTTCCTTAATGTCTGTTGTTATTTCTGATTTTGTTGGTTTGTGTTTTCTCCCTTTGTCTTTTAGTTAATTTGGCTGAGGGTCTGTCTATTTTGTTGATTTTCTTGAAGAGCCAACTCTTGGTTTCATTAATTCTTTGTATAGTTCTTTTTGTTTCTAAGTTGTTGATTTCAGCCCTAAGTTTGATGATCTCCTGCTTTCTGCTCCTCTTGGGAGTGTTTGCTTCTTTTTTTTTCCACTTCTTCCAGTTTAGCTGTCAATTCGCTAATATGAGCTGTCACAATTTTCTTTTTGAAGGCACTTAGTGCTATGAACTTTCCTCGTAGCACTGCTTTCATTGTGTCCCATAGGTTTGGGTATGTTGTGTCTTCATTTCCGTTGGATTTTAAGAAGTCTTTGATTTCCTTCTTTATTTCTTCCCTGACCCAGTGGTCCTCTAGTAAAGAGTTGTTCAATGTCCATGTGAGTGTAGACTTTCTGTTGATTCTTTTGCTATTGAAGTCCAGCTTTATTCCATGGTGGTCTGATAAGATACAAGGGGTTATTTCAATTTTCTTGTGTCTGTTGAGGCTATCTTTGTGTCCAACTATATGGTCGATTTTGGAGAAGGTTCCGTGAGGTGCTGAGAAGAAGGTGTATTCTTTTGTGTTTAGGTGAAACGTTCTGTAGATATCTGTTAGGTCCATTTGGTTCATGATCTCTGTTAGACTCATTATTTCTCTGTTTGGCTTCTGTCTTCATGATCTGTCCATAGTTGTGTGTGGGGTGTTGAAGTGTCCCACTATTAAAGTGTTTTAATCGATGTGCGATTTAAGTTTTAGGAGCGTTTCTTTTATAAATGTAGGTGCCTTTGTATTGGGGGCATAGATGTTCAATATTGAGATGACCTCTTGGTGTATATTTCCTTTAATGAGTATGTAATGCCCTTCTCTGTCTTTTTTTATTAACTTCAATTGGAAGTCTATTTTGTTTGATATTAGGGTGGCTACTCCAGCTTGTTTCCTGGGTCCATTTGCTTGGAAGACCTTTTCCCAGCCCTTTACTCTGAGGTAGTGTTTATCTTCAATAGTGAGATGTGTTTCTTGTATACAGCAAAAAGATGGGTCTTGTTTTCGGATCCAGTCTGTAAGTCTGTGTCTTTTTATTGGTGAGTTGAGTCCATTGATGTTGATGGATATTAGTGACCAGGGGTTGTTATTTCCCATTATTTTGGTTTAGCTGGCTGTCTTGTGTTTCTCTTTTGTTTAGTTGCTGTGGAGGTTTCTATTTCCTCTGTTTTCTTGGGTGTAGTTATCTTCTCTGTGTTGGAATTTTCCTTCTAGGATCTTCTGTAGGGCTGGGTTTGTGAGGAGATACTGTTTGAATTTGATTTTGTCATGGAATATCTTGTTTTCTCCTTCTATGTTGATAGAGAGTTTTGCTGGGTATAGTAGTCTGGCTGGGCACCTATGTTCTCTCAGGTCTTGTAGGACATCCGTCCAGGGCCTTCTAGCTTTTAAAGTTTCTGAGGAGAAGTCAGGTGTGATACTGATGGGTCTGCCATTGTATGTGACTTGGCCTTTTTCTCTTACAGCTTTTAATATCCTTTCTTTGTTCTCTACATTTGGAGTTTCTATTATTATGTGGCGAGAGGAGTTTCTTTCTGATCTAATCTGTTTGGTGTTCTGTAAGCCTCTTGGATTTTTACTGGCATGTCTTTCTTTAGGTTTGGGAAGTTTTCTTCTATGATTTTGTTGAAGATATTTCCTGGACCATGAAGTCGGGAGTCTTCTCTTTCCTCTATGCCTATAATTCTTAGGTTCCATCTTTTCATTGAGTCCTTGATTTCTTGGATGTTGTGGGTGAGAGATTTTTTAGCCTTCTCATTTTCTTTGGATGTTGTACTGATTTCTTCCACCGAATCTTCCATGCCTGAGATCCTGTCTTCCATCTCTTGTATCCTATATTTCATACTCACGTCCGTAGTTACTGTTCTCTTCTCTTGATTCTCCATTTCCTCTTTTAACTCTGACTGTGGTTTCTTTATTGTTTTCATTTCTATTTTCATGTCTTGAATGGTAGTGTTTGTTTTGTACATTTCCTTCTCCAGTTTGCTTGTTTTTGTCTGGAGATCTTTCATTGCTTTATCCTTTTCCTGTTCAAGCTGGGTCACCTTGGCTTAGAGCTCTTTAATGATGTTATTCGTTGTTTTGACTTGTAGAATTGTGGCTTCTTTGAATTCCTTCATAGTTTTAAGTTCTTCTTGAAGGGACTTTATCACTTTCCATAATGTAGAACTGTCATCGTTTTCATGTGTTTCAGTTGTGGTGAGGTGGTTCGGGCTGGACAGAATAGCATTGCTTTCTTTTGTTGGAGACATTTCACTCTGGTTTTTTTTGGTTTTTTTTTTTTGTTTTTTTGGTTTTTTTTTGTCTCTGGCCTCTGGCCATGTGGAAATTTTTTTTCTTTGCTGTCTTCTGGACTTTGGTCCAAAGGGGGCACTGTGGTGTAGAAGTTGCCTTACTCCACCCCTATAAGATGAGTCATTCAGTCCCGCCTTCCAGGTGGGGACCTAATTAATTCAGGTGGCGGAGCTGTGCACAAACAAGTAAGCTCTGATTCCCCTATGGAAGGGCCATTACTAGTACAAAAGTTCGATATAGGACAGTTTCAAATATCTCACAGTTTGCCCGGGGTTGGTTCCTGTAGGGGGAAAATCTGCAGTTCAGCTCCAATAGCCTTGCTGCTCCTGAGGCTTGGAAGCTGGCCAGTGATGTCACAGACTGGGATCTGAAGGTGCTTTGCAATGGAGCTACTTCACTTCCAAGGGTTGCAACCTTTCCCAGATAATTGGATAGTCTGTGTGAGACTTGGAAGTGCCCAGCAGGTTGGGGATTATCTCTGCGTGGTTTCTGAATCTGCTGGCTGGGTATTAGGTTGGAACTTACCGTGGATTTCTCCTTTTGGGGGGATGGGTTATCCCGATTCCCGGGTCCAGAGGCTTCCTAGCGTGTCCGAGAGTTGGAAGGGGCGTCCTGCCCAGGCATCTTCCGTGGTCCCTGTGTAGCTGGGTGAGATTTAGAAGGGGTCGTGCCCTTTGTACAGCGTCCTGCAACACTTTCCGCCATGTAACTGTTGACCCCGAAATCAAAATACATCCGCGCCGGCCACCGCCATCTTGGATCCCCTGCAGACAGTGTTATGCACACTCCAACCGGAACTAACAGTTTTAATTAATTTATTTTTTCTAGCATAATCAATGGCTTTTCTTATAGATATTAGAAAATAAATATATAATATTTCAATGAAAACTATTTCCTACCTTTAGGTCAAGATTAATTCATAGACAGCTCCTGTCCATTACAGCAGATGACCTTTTTCCTAATCTAATCAGGAGCACAGTGTTAGCTAATTAAAATATAATCAAAGTGGAGTTCAAAAAGTTCTACTCCAGGAACAATTGTACTTACATGAGTAACCTACTCACTGTGCAATTCAGCAGGATTTGAATAGAAATGGCATAGAAAATGATGCAGATTTCTGTGACAAGTTGGGTGATTGCACATGACTGACAGAGTACACCTAGATTTCCATAGAATTTTACAGCAAGATAAGATATAGCAGATTTGGGCCAAAGACTGCAGTTAGCAAAACTCGAGACACAAAGGACCAGGACATGCAAGCACCATCCACCCTGCAGGGTCATTGTTCTGTTCAGAAAGAAAGTCTTTAGTAGCCACAGGCACTTTCAGTGCTTGGTCAGAATGATGTTTGCTTTTGTCAGATGTGTGTGATACCACGCATCTGAGGGCACCTAACATTGAGCTGCGTACTCACAGTTAGTAAGGACTCAGGATATAAATCCTTTGAATCCTTCCATCTAATGGCAGGGACAAACAGAAGTTTTTGGTGTCCTTTTTATGTGATAACTTTTCTGTTTATTTGCCCTAAAGTGGAGGATGTAACTTTGTCCTGTCCTGCTTTCTGTAGCTCTTTGCTAATATACTGCATACTAGGCACATGTGTCTTCCTTTATGGTACTTAAGATCACCATGCATTTTATAATTGATAGGTTTCAAATTTGATAAAATATTTTATTGAGTGTTCAAGAAGTAGTATTGTTTCTGTCTGTGGGAATTTGCACAGTGGACCTTCTGGAACTGTCTTCTCAATTGCCTTCCCTAGCATCCTGGGATACGGAAGAGCTGTCTCAGAGATTCCCTCCACTTTTTCTAACACCCAGCAATTGGCAAAATTTATGTCTACTGTAAATTCCTAGATTAAAACCTTTGGTCAGAGACTTTAGAGTATCACAGTTACTGTAGTTAGGGTCTTAAATAGGTGGCTGAGTTTTAATAAGGATATTAGGATGACTTCAAACTAAAGTAGCTGGCAAATTGGTGAAAAGAAAGGAACCTGCAAAAACAAAACAAAACAAAACAAAACAAAAACCGAGACATTGTGGACACAGAGCAAGTAGCAAAGTCCACATGAAGAAGCAGAAAGAGAATGGAGACCTGCAATATAAGAAATGAAGACTTCCATCAAGGAATAATCTGGAAAACAGGAAATGATTCCTTTAAGAAAGTTTGCTCCTAGCGGAGCTCTTTCTCCAGGAGACTGTAAGTTTTAGAGATTTGTAAGGCAGGGGAAAACGAGCTTGTCCACTAAGATTTCCACGCAGGACTGACTGATAAGGGGGGAGAGGGAGATGAGGAAGCAAGATAGAAAGGCCTCAGTCTGATTCCTAGCTCAGCCCCTTCCACCCCCGACAGGAAGTGTTTTTGTCTGCTCTAATGCCTTGTTGTTTTTGTTCTTTCGTCCATCCCATTCCATCTGTAACTTCTTCTCTAGGATTCAAACTCCGAAGTACCCCTAGGTGACCATCCCTCACCCAGTAACAACAGCACTTTGATCTTAGACTTCAGCCTCTAGAATTGTGATGCAAAAAAGAAGGATCTGTTGTTTGATCTGCCCAGGCTGTGGGATTTGGCTGTGGCAGCTGTGGCAAGTCAGTACACTGAGATAACAATGCTGACTGTCTTTCTTTACTGGGGACAAACTTGCTGAATTCCTTTCCTCTCGTTTCCTCACTTTTTTTGCTCCTGAACTCAGTCCTTCAATATATCTACCATCCAAATCTCTGTCTTGGTTTCTGTGTCTAATGAACCATATATAACCAATATCTGAACTTCAAAACACTTCCTTGTTCCAGAAGCCAGTCAGTTCTTTGAGCTCAAGGCTGCAGATATTAGCCAGGTTTGGTCACCATGGCTATTGTCAATAGAAAGCTGCTTTTACACAGTTAATGACTTTCTCAGAATAACTGTGTGCATCTGCATCTGTGTTGGTTCTTCCAGCATATCAGCAGCTTATGTGCATTTCCCACTGGAATAGAAGGCACGTTCAGATGTGATGACTGAGCTGGCAAAATGACTCAGGAAAAACCTGGCATTCTTAAGCACATGTGGGCAGCAGATTTTTAAATACCCACATCAATCTAATTATCAAAAAAGCAGGGAAAATATTAATATCTTAGACATATGTGGGAATTTCAATTAACTTTGGCAATATGTTGCGATTTTTTCATGTTACAAAACATGATTATTTTTAATCCTTAGATCGTGATGTGTCTTGAGCAACTTTAGTTTCTGTGTACTTCTATAAAGCTTTCCTGTTTTAGAGTCCCTTTGTATAAACAGCTACCCGGTGCCTAGCCTGTATTTGTGTGTGCATATGTGTGTGTGCGCGCACGTGTGTGTGTGTGTGTGTACAGAGTCACACAGAGAGACTGAGGAAGCATAATAGGAAGGGAAAGAGGAGTGGATTCTCTATAAGGATACATTGGTACAAATTTTAGGCATTATTTTGTATATAGTTCTTTATTTGTAGGAAATTGTATGTATGGTAAAGTTATATTGTGTTAAGAGAGAACAGTGCATGATTTAATATGATCACTCAACAAAGAAATGAATTCTTATTGTGTCTCCATAGTATGAATAAAATGAAAATATAAAACAATTATCAGATAACTCAGTGAATTTCCAAGTAATCCTTATGATCCTTTCTGTCTCCTGGGAATTTTCTGATATGTGTCCAAGGCAAGAGAATTCTCCTAGCTCTCACGGAAAGATTAAGGGGAAATAAGAACATCTATAACCTTGTGTGGAGATTATACTCCTCTCTCTTTCTCCTTTTTTTAATGAGAAAGTCTATATCTTTTATTTTCTCTCAATTAATCTCCAGAAAAAAAATTCAATAAGCTAAAAAAAGATAAATAAAGCCTTAGATATGGAGTGGTGGCCCCTGCCTTTAATTCCTGCACTCAGGAGGCAGAAGTAGGTGAAAAGCCATCCTGATCTACACAGACAGTTATAGGCTAGCCAGGGCTACAAAGTAAGACCCTGACTCAAAAACAAATCTTTTTTTAATTAAAAAGCTACTAAAATGTTCTTGTTCCTCTATCTTGAAATGGGAAGTTGGTTGTTTCCTTTCCTCATTTGCCCCACCCCGTTTCCCACAGCCATGTTCGCTAGATGCAGATCTCTCATTCTAAGATCAGCGTGGCTCCTCCTTAGAACCACTTGGAGACTACTAGAAAGCTGGCCTTCCTACAGACAATTGTCCTACCTAGTTCCACATGTGTGAGCAGAAATTACTTGAGAACAGTAGTTCAAGTAGGAAAGTTTAGTCAGCCTTGCTCTTTGGCATCTTACACACCAAGGGTTTGAAATATATTAAATAAATCTGCTACCTTTTCCCCTTTCAAACTCAATGGAAGACATCACTGATAACCTTTCCCAACGGACTTAGTGGAGTTTCACAATCCTGATTATAGCACTGGTTGCTACTAGCATCTGAGAGATTATACAAACAAACAAATTCTAGCTCCTTTCAACTCAAAAGACCAAATATGTTTAACTGTTGTAAAGAGAGTGAAATCCTTTGAAGTATCAACTTTCCACAGAATGGTTATTCAACCTGTCATTTGTAATTTCATTTATATGATTTAAATACAGACTTATCTTTGTTCCCCCTGAAGAAGGGTATTTTAAATATTATCTAGAACAAACTGCATAGAAGTCGTCTTGAGAAGTTACTAGCTACCTTCATAGGAAACATGTGGTTTTATATACTTGTTAGAACCAGGGAAAGGCAACTCACTCAAGTGTGCAGGTTTCCTGTTTTTCTTTATTCTGATATGATGTTAAGCAGAACCATTTGGTGTTACAAAGATTCTAACTTACAAAGCTTAAGTGAAGAAATTCCACTCTTAGAAATGTAACTTGTACTACAAGAGTGGATTAAGTATTTGATTGCCAACTGGTTCTCTCAGACAACGTGAAGCAAGTGCAGTGATGGAAATAGAGCCTGCGAGGGTCCTGGCGGGCAAATTAAACTTTTTGAAATTGTGTGGTGTGATATTAATAATCAGAGGGAGGACTGACATTGAAATATAATTGAAATTGGATTCAGACAGAAAACTTCAGCTCTGACACTTCCGACATGAACTCCCGAAGGCAGCGCGATTTCAAGAGGCCAGACTTCATGGACGCCTTTCCTTTGATATTTGCCTTCACAGATAATTGAATCAGTATACTTTTGCCACATAGTCAGCCTCTGGAATACGGATACATGAAAGCAAGCTTCTAGAAAGGCACAGAAGGGGACAGGGAGAACGCATTGGGTATTTGATTGAGATATTGAGGCACTGCGGACATCTCGGTGCTTACTTGTGCCTTGATTTTCTAAGGTAAGATTTGTGCCAAAACCCACAAATGCACGTTTCAGTTCCCAGCTTTTCATGTGAGAACAGTAACTTGGATGAAAATGCTGTGGGAGGTAGATTTCTAGTGATATTGGAATATATGAGCTTATTAAAATTGGGTGCTGTCCTGTTTTTCTATAATGTGGTCTTGGAATTAGTTTGATTTTCATAGCTTCAGGAAAGCTGCTTGGCTAACACATTATCTGGATTTTATGCAAACCAAATGGGTTTTGTCTCAGTTTAAATTATGCAGAAGCAAGGAACCAATGAGATTGGGGAGCTATGCCTAAATAGCAGGAATTCATACTAACACAAGACTGAGATTTGGGTTTGAGAGTGCAGCCAGGTAATTGCATTAACATGATTTTCCCTTAGATTTTATAAATGTTGCAAAAATAGAGACCAGAGAGGAATTAAATTTGTTGCTATTAATTAATTTCATGTTTTGCTTCCATATAAACTCATTGTTTCCTTGAAACGTGTGTATTATGTTTTTGTCACTTTTTAATACAGACCCAAACCAGGGTTTCAGACACTTAAAATAACATGGTCAGCATATATTTGAAAATAGAAAAGTCTGTCCAAATCACCATTACTTTTATAATAGTTTAACTGACAGTCTTTTGCATCAATGTTATTCTGTAATATATAACTAATTCACTAAATGATTTGAGTTATTGCATTAAAAAGGAAAAGGAAAATATTTTAGGCCAAAACAATGTATGTTACTTCCTAATGCTGAATTCTGTACAAAGAAGTTTTTGAGATGATCTTTTGCTTTCTTTTGCAGATGTATTTTTCAAAAGGAGATCTTCAAATTCAGTTGTCAGGCGATAGAGCACAATGGAATAACAACCATGGATAGTAAGGAGGAAACCTATGATCTTCTCTGGAGTATAGCTAGCCTTTCTCCAACTCACTCAAATGTTAAACCTTCATGCCAAGGTACCTACCCTAAGGAACTATGTGGCTTGAGATATTTTGTTCCCATCAAGCACAAAATAACTCAGGCTGGAGAGATGGCTCAGTCGTTAAAGGCTAGGCTCACAATTTATATATATATTTCATATATATATATATATATATATATATATGAAACTATATAGGCTTATAGTTGTTCCAAAGTAGGCAAGTAACCTTTTTTGACAGAGGTTATTCTACTTTCACATCCTGCCTATTCTGTTTATTTAATGCACATCTTTGTAATTTGACTATCTCCCTACTAAAATTAGAACAATGTATTTGCAAATAGATTGTGCAAGAATTGTCTGAAAACATGTTTGAAGAATCTCCCAGCTCAGTAGGTTGGTCGGTACAGGGTAGATGTGCTGCTCCTACCTCCTTTGGGTCAGATTGAGTTTGGACAGAGTGAAGGGTTTGTTTATGGGAGAAGCTCAAGCTTGCCCAATGAGTGAAAGCTCATGATGCTCCCATTACAGCAATCAGTAGGCTAGACTCCTAACAGAAAGGGTTGCAGACGATGCTGAACTCTTGTGAGCAGCCCAGAAACGAGAAAGATGATAGAGAAATGACATCAGATGAAAGGGAACGCTCATGTGGAATCCATGGAGAGAAGGGACACATGAGTAAGAAGTTGAGATGGAACTTGTGATGCCTCCGATGATAATTGTAACATTTCCTGTACATAAAAACAATAGTGTCCTGTACAGTGATAGTAATCGCTGGGTTTTCATTTCTAGAATGAAATCATAGGAAAACTTGTATAGTTTGCCAATAATTGAATGCTTTTAATTAAAAATTCCTGTCCTAATATTGAATGTATTCTTAGAGACTCAAACAACCTATAGTTGATGTTGAAATTCTCCAGGATAAATAAAATTAGCTCATTGTCATTAAATTGTAATACTGGCAGAAATTAAATCTCATATTTGGAATGAGGTGGGGAAGAAATAATACAATTGTGTTCTAGTATATGAACTTCACTTTCCAAGTTAACAGTTTCACACAAATTTAACAGTTCTCTTCATCATATCCCCTCTATTAAAACACTATATACAATTCCAGTCATGTGCCTAGATCCTAAAAGTTAATAACTGAAACACAAATCTAACACTATGAGAGACAATGGGAAAACAGATCCATCGAAACCTGAATATCTACAGTTGAGTTAAAGTAGTTATTAATTTTAGTAGAGAGGGTTATACAGAGTGTCTTGCATCATAATTTTCTGCAACTGTTACTCAACTACAGACTTTAAAGTGGTGGGCAAATGCTGTTAATTATTGGAGACATGAATTTTTCACTGACTTATTCATTCATCTCATCCCTTATTTCTGTATTATTAATTTTACCGATTTAAAACCTCAAGTTTTACTCAGTAAAGAAATCTCCCATAGGCCAGAGTGGAGATTTTCAAAAGTACACCCTTCAATTTATATGCTTCTCCTAAGCAAATTAATGGATTACTCTATTTTGGTTTTTCAAGGAAATTCAGTCCCTCCTGCTGAGCAGTGTCAACCTCATTCTGTCTTATATGTTCTGACTAGGAAATGTTTTCCTAATTCTGCACATGATGTTTCCTTGTGGAACATCGACATGCTCAGAAAGGCTTTATGTGGTATAAGAACTGTTGTAGAAAAAAAAAAGAAGAAGCCTTTTGAAATATTTATTTATTTTTTTTAAAGATTTATTTATTATGCATACAGTGTTCTGTCTGCAGGTATATCTGCAGGCCAGAAGAGGGCACCAGATTTCATTATGGATGGTTGTGAGCCACCATGTGGTTGCTGGGAATTGAACTCATGACCTCTGGAAGAGCAGCCAGTGCTCTTAACCGCTGAGCCATCTCTCCAGCCCCTTTTGAAATATTTAAAACAAAATTCTTGATGTGATACTATTTTCTGAATAAGACATTCCAGTTTGAGATAAGTGACAAAGTAACCGCAGAACAGTTGGGAATCTAGTGATAATGTTGCCTTAAAGTTTCTGGAATCCACTAAACAAGGCATATTCTATATACCTCCTGCTTAATCAGGAAGAAAATATGGGTTTCCCTGAACAAAGCACATACTTGTAGGAGTTGTGGTTAAAAGTTATTAGAGTTGATGGAAAACAAACTTAGAACCAGTAACAAGATGCTCCAGGACCTAAGCAGTGTTATGAACATGTAAGCTTTTAGAAGAAGGACATTTGGTTCAAGGGAAGACTTTCATGCTATCAAAATATATGTATTAAAAATATTGACAGTGTTGCAATAGCCAAGGATCCTTGCATTGACTTGCCTTCACCTAATATCAATTTTATGAAATGTAGCATCCCAGCAGGAACACATGAGAACATCAAGTAATTTGAGCGTAATTTAATAAAGACAGTATTTTCAAAAATGAAGACAGGATATCCAGAACTTTTAATGGTACTATATAGAACATTGATGGTTATAAAGTCGGAAGCATAAAAACTCATTTTTTATTTTCTACTGTTTCATGCCCATATGGTCCTCTACAGTGCCATTTGCTATTCTTCTAATGGAAGGGCAGTATCTCTGCTCTTTTCCTTTATATCTAGAATCATTTTGGCTAGGACACCAAAAGATGCTTTGTAAGTTCTCTGGTTGAATTATAAAAGCAATGTAGTTTGCATGCTGTCCTGGAAAGGTTTTGCTTTAGAGAAGTCTGAGGGTAGAGGGCTGTAGACCCTGAGATCAGTATAGTAGATACTCCACGCAGACATTCGGCACTGTCTTGTCAGCCATGGGAGAAAGCTTTCTTGGAAATAGATCCATGGAGCTCAAAGTTAGCTGCTTCATCATATGCAGCAAAGCTGCATATGTCCTTAGTTTTCAAAATTAATGGTTATGTTTCTCACTTTCTAGGTTTGGAGGTAGTTTGCCACAGTAATAAGTGAGAACTGACTCCCTTTGTGCCTGAAGGAGAGAAGGGAAGGACTAGTCACTAAATCCCCCGAAGGTAGAAAGGGTCGTGCATTATTAACTGTTGCCTTCAAAAGAGTAGAATGAGGAACAAATGTGCTAATCTCACCAGCTTCCTTCCTGACGGACTCCTGCTGGTTCTCTCATACGCTGAACCCAATGGGGTACCAGAGGGTGAGAAAGCCTACTGATCTGATTCAGGCAAGTTCACCCCATGAGGTACGGAACAGTGTAGAAAGTGATACAAAGAAGAAACTCAGACCAAACTCAACTAACCTTCAGGGTTCTATGAAATACAATCTAGGATACACTGACCTCCATGAAAATGATGCTGTTTTCATTTGGTTGCTTTTAAAATTCTGCAATAGATTACCCCATCTCTTCTGAATGTCATCAACATGGATGTGTAGATCAATACATATTAAATAGACCAATATGCAGGTAATAAATGTAGATATGGCTTAGTATACCATCCTGTCAAGATATTGGTGATTACTGACACTTTAATTTTCTTTTCTTTATTTTGTCCATTTTGTTTCCTGTAAGGAACAAGTACGACTGTAGACATTTTCAGAATTGTAATACAAGTGAAAGGTAAGATTCAGTCAACTCAATACAGACTTTTAAGTGTAAATATTTCTTCTTGGTTTAAATGAAAATTGTCCTAGCCATGAGTCTTTTACCAGGTAATATAAATACAGTTTAAAGACTTCATGAAAGGAAGGCTTTGATGGGAGTGAAAAGAAAGGCTTTTGTGGATAATGAGCAATGAGGTAGAGGTGAAAAGATACAACAAGATCACTTGAAGTGGGGTCTGAAAGAGGCAAGTTACTGAGTCGACAGATGTGTGAATATTCCTGTGTGATTGAGGGAGTAAAGGCTGCTCTAAGAAAGATGTCACTGGGGAGCACCAGAAGGCCTCCAGCCTGCTCTGTCGAGCATGTGTTTGCCTACATCAAACCCTATGCTGCCCTCAGTTGCTTGGCTGCATGGCTCTTCAAGGCCTTTTGATGTTATCTAAGATAGTCCCCCAACCCCAGGATCTAGCAAAAAGTAACCTCAAACCCTGTAGCTTAAGAAGCATGTCTGTAACTCAGAGAGACACTAATTTTAAGGACTAATGTTCATTATCAGGTTACAGGCTGGCTGAACACCAGCTGAAGAGCCTCCAGAGTTTTGTACATGTAGCACACTCATTCTTTGAATATACTCAGGTCTTCTGAGAGATGCACTCCACAGAACGTGGAGTTATATTTTGGGATGTTTAGAAGAATCTTATTAAACATTTCTTCCGAAGTAGCAATCCAGGCTTTTGAGAGCCTGCCTGACACTTAAGTGAATTATTCATGCAAGACTCTGTAAGATGGGGAAGTTTCCTGCCAAGAGTCACACAGCAGGGGCTGTTAGGAAACTGAAATTGGTATGTGTAGAACGACTGATGGGAAGATTTCAAAGAATGATCTCTATGCTAGGTAGGGAAAACCCTCTAGACCTTTAAGCGCTGCTTTCTTTCTAAACACTTCTCTCCTGCTATTCCTTGTCACCTTGCAGAAGCCGAGAACTAAAAACACGGGTCTCTCCTGTGCTGGCTTAATTAGAATAAGAAAAGAGTTACAAATAGGCCAATCAGTTCTGAAAGGACACGTTGGCATTTCATTGTAGGAACCAATTCTTTCAATTCTGTGGCGATGAAAGGGGTTTGAAAGGGTTTGTATTGTAATGGTGAGAAGACACTATCTTAAACAAACAAGCAGGCTGAACTTGGCCATGCGCCTTTCTTAAGCTTCAGACAGGAAAACTAACTTTGGCTATGACATGTAGCAATAGTACAGTGATGATTGCCAGTCCAAGGATTAAAGCCTTTGAGTCTTCCCCACATTTGGAGGATTTAATACTTTGATGCAGTGCTATTGTGGATCTATAAAGAAATAAAGCATATGTCACTGATGGTACATCCTGCTGAGCAGCAGTAAGTAAGCTCACAACAGTGATAAAAGAAGCCATCCCCGAGTAAGCAGTTAGAAGAATAAACACAAACTGTAGATATTACTTATCTGGTCCGACCGTACAATTCTAGGGTGAACAGATCGCTCAGCACTGAAGAGTACTGATAATGCCACTATGAATAATGCAGACAGCCAGTAGACCAGGGGAGGCCATCATTAATGCAAAGCTACTCTATGCCTCTGCAAATGTTCTTTTTATTTTAATTTATGTCTTAGGGAATGTCAAATACACACCATTCACAATTAGGCTGGAGAGCTTAACAGCCGTTTATTCTAATTCAGTCTCCATTAGGGGTTTGGTGGCAAACCGCCTTTTCCTTAAGCAAAGCACACTGTGATTGTCTGTAGGTTGTTATTCCAATTCTCATAATATAAGAAGCTTTAGCTGGAAAGTAACAAAGAGTTCCTTTGAGTTTGAGATTCCTACTCTTTCCAAAATGCCCCTAAAGACTGTAATTTTCATCTTTGGAGAGACACCTCAATGCTCTGCTATGGAGAGCTCTGCAGATGTGTCACTATGGCGAGATACAGATGTATGCTTCATCTTTGGGGAGACACCTCAATGCTCTGCTATGGAGAGCTACAGAATGTACACAATCTTGCCTGGCCTCTGAGAATACCCCAGGAAGTCAACAGACAAGGGCAAGATGAAGATGCCCAGTGGCCAATGGGAAAATGAAAAGTACACATGGTGCAGAATAAAGGTAAAATGCATATTGTGCCCTGAAAAGAGTGGTTGGTGCTCTGAATGGCTGCTGGATGTTTTTCTTAAAAAACAAAACTAAACAAAACATGAAACTGGTGAAATGGTTCTGTCATTTAAATGCACAATCATGAGCATCAGAGCTCACAGTTGTTCACACTCCATGAGAAAATCTGAGTGTGTCACTGTCTGCCTGTGGCTTCAGTGCTGTGAGGACAAGCTAGGGACAAGCAGATCCACAAAGCTCACTGGCAGCCAAGCCCTTCTGAATGGATGTGCTACAGGTTCAATTAGAGAGCTTGTCTCAAAAATAGTGGTAGAGAATGATCAAGTAAAGACGCCAGACATCAGTCTCTGGCCACAGCACACGTGGCACGCGCACACACACACACACACACACACACACACACACACACACACACACAGACACCCCACACAGTCACATACATGCCAGAAAATAGAAATGAACATAAAAATAAAAAGAATAAGTAAAAACTTAAAAAACATATATTTTCAGTCTACCAGTCTATTTTTATGAGAATATTTAAAGATATTTAGTCCTTGCTTTGTCTTTGAGAATTAAATTAATTTCTTGATCCCTAGGTTAATAAGTTGATCTGAGTGTGTCCCATGGATAAATGCAATCTTACTAATTCTAGGCCAATCCAGATTTAAAACTCTTGGTTCCTCCTCTAGCACCATGTCTGTCTGTGAACTGTCTGTCGTGCTCCCTGCCATGATGATAATGGACTGAACCTCTGAACCTTTAGAGGCTAGCCCTACATAAGTGTTTTCCTTTGTAAGACTTGCTGTGATCATGGTGTCTTCACAGTAACAGAAACTTTAACAACTTAACCCAATTCTCTAATTAGGGGTATTTTCTTGAATACCCTTGTCCACAATATTTTGAGAACATTAATTAGCAACAAGGGCTTGGCTGTTTCTAATTTCAAATACATAGACTTAAGTAATTTCACTTGTCTTAAAGTGTGTTGTAAATAATAGAAAACCAAAAATACATTAGCCTAAATAATTTCTGATTATCAATGAAACAATATCAGATATGAAAAATGAGTAAAATGTACAGCTAAATGTACAGAAAACATATATATCTCAAGCAAAGTTTCTCATTATCCACTGGAAATTTTACTTTTTAAAATTTGCAAAGATTTAGCACTGTAGTTTATTAAATATTGGAGCTTGTGATGACTCACATGATTTATATGGTAAATGCATACCCAAGTTATGTCATAGAGAGTTTAAAAAAAATAATGGTGCATTCTGTGCTGTGCAAAATGATCCAATGTAGGCCAAATTAAGTTATATACATGCAGGTTTATTGGATAGCAGAGGGAAAGATAAATAATATGCACATGCAGAGAGAGAGAGAGAGAGAGAGAGAGAGAAAGTGAGAGAGGAGAAGAACAGAGAGGAAGAGAGGAAGGGGGCAGAAAGGGGAGAGAAGAGAGTGAAGGGAACAGCCAGAGGGGAAGAGGCAGAGAGAGAAAGCCACCAGGATTTCCCGGTTATAAAGGTAGAGGCTTTTGGGGGTGGGGCATGCTCCATAACAGGTAGAAGCTAAGGCATTCTGGGAGAACCTGGAACTCAGGCAGACCTAACACAGAAATGTCATTGAATTTTTAAAATATTTTTTAAACTTTCACATTTAATCAGAAAATATGCCTTTAAATAACATTGAAGCAAAATGCAGTCAGGTTAACTTTAATATCTTAATGATATAATTTTTACAGTTTGGATCTGTATAAATAAGCCTAGAATAAACACAGCACTACATTGGCAGGTTCTTAATGAAATAATTTTCATTCTTAATGAAAACATTTTCAGTGCACATACAACCAGAATCTCACATGAATATATCCTTTGTGTTTATAATCTGTCTTAGGCAATACAATCTGTGTAAGAAAAGTTTATAAAAGAGACTCCAAAAACATGCAAGTATTACAAACTGAGTTTTTTAAAATGTTGCTTTGATAAAGTTATGTGTCATGATGAAATATTTTTGTAATTTTACATAAAATGAATAGCTGCAAGTTGAAATAAGAATGTATGTTAAACCCCTTCACACATTATTTGTCATTTAAACAGTTAGCCAATATATTAAATTGCTGAACAGATCTACTTGAAACATATTCCAACACTTTACAACAAAAACAGAATCAATACACACCTAAAAGGATTTTTATCATCTGTTTATTTTTAACAGTATTTAGTAATTGACAATAAAATAATTTTTCTCTCCCCTTTATCACTGTTGCTCTTATTATTAATTTCATTTAAGTCCAGTTCCCTTAGAAGACTTCTACCCACAAGGTTAGGCTTAACAGTCACCTTTGTATGAAATCAGATTTCCATCTACTAACTAGGACCACTAAGTGATAAGTGCTTGCATGAAAGAAGTACGTTTCCACAATGGAATATTACTCAGCTATTAAAACAAATACATCATGAAATTTACAGACAAATGGATGGAACTAGAAAAGATCATGCCGAATGAGATAACCCAGACCCCGAAAGACAAGTATAGTATGAAGTCACTTATAAGTGGATATAGGCCATACAGTACAGGATAACCATACTACAATCCGGAGTCCAAAGGGAGATGGGTAGGAGGGTGGGCGGCGGGGGGGGATCCATGAATCTCACAAAGAAAGGGATATAGGATAGACAGGGGGGGGGGGGGGGGGGATGGGAACAGGAGAGAACAAGTAAAAGGAGAGAGGAGGGAGAGAGTACTAGGAAAGACAACTGGAATTGAGAGGGGGCATCTCTGGGATCCCCTAGGGCCAAGGAAACTCCCAGGAATCTATGAGGGAGACCATAGTTGAGACTCTTAGCAATGGAGGTTATGGATCCTGAAAGGGCCATCTCCTATAACCAGAAAAGACTTCCAATGGAGGGATTGGGACATCAACCCAGCCGCAAAACCTTCGACCTACAATTTGTGATGCCTACAAGATGTGCAAAGGTAAAGATGGAGCAGAAATTGAGGGAATGACCAACTAATGACTGGGCCAGCTTCAGACCCATGCCATGAGAGAAGCCCAACCCTGACAATATTAATGATATTATGCTATACCTACAGACAGGAGCTTAGAATGACTGTCATCTGTGAGGCTTCACCAAGCAACTGATGGAAACTAATGTAGAGAACCACAACCAAACACGTGGAACTTGGGGAATCTTGTGGGAGAAGGGGAGGAAGATTGAAGGAGCCATAGAGGTCAAGGATACCACAAGAAAACCTACAGAATCAACTAATCTGGGCCCATAGAAGCTCACAGAGACTGAAACGTCAACCAGAAAGCATGCATGGGATGGACCTAGACCCTCTGCACCACAGATGTGCAGCTTGTTCTTCCTAACAGCAGGAGCAGGTACTGTCTCTGACTCTGTAGCCTGCCTTTGGATACTTTCCCCTAACTGGGCTGCCTTTTCTGGCCTCAGTAAAAAAAGATACACCTAATCTTAGTGCTACTAGATATGCTAAAGTGGATTGATATCCACAGGAGGCTTCTCCCTTTAGAGAAGATAGGGAAGAGGGGAGTATGGGGTGAGGTGGAGAGGGAGGGACTGGGAAGAAAGGAGAGAGGGGAAGCTGTGATTAGAACATAAAGAAATTAATTAATAATAAAAAAAGAAATTTCTAATTTAGTCAACTGCAAAGAAAGTAAGGCAATTACAAAGATAAAACAATACATAATAAGGTATATAATGCTCATTTTGATTATTCAGGTTTTCAATGTAATATGAGTTTGGAACTGATATGGGCCTCAGAAGACAAAAGAGAATGAAACTACAATGGCCAGGAGGTTCAGAATCCAGTGGGAAGATCAGATAAATGCAAAGAAAAAATAGTAGCAGAAAGACAAGCATCCTTGCTGAAGAGTGAGAAATTCTTTGATGCCTTTTCAAAATGATGACACTTGGGTTCGATATGGAAAGAGCAGTCATTGCCAATCATAAAAAGAAAAGAGAAAGGATTATTGTGGGGATGGCTCAGTAGGCAACAGTAATTGCTATGTGTGAGGATCTGAAACCCTAGCACATGTGTAAAAAAGCTGTGAATGTCTGCAATCCCAGAACTGGGGATGGATAGGCAAATAAAGGTGGATATAGGGAAATCAATGGACACTCAGCCTATCCAAAATGACCAGCTTCTGGCTCAATGAGAGACCATTGGCCATAAGGCAGAACTCAAAAGAGGAAGAAACTGCACATCTCCCTCTTGACATATTATGCAGGTGGATCAACACACACATGCTTACACTATATATCATATATCACAGACACACAGAACAGAAACACACACACATGCTTACACTACATACCACATACATCACACACATACACATATATGCTTATATACATACCATGTACACAGACACACACACACACAAAACACACACAACTGAAGAACACACACTAACAAAAGGATTACTAGAGACAGAGACATGAAATTTTGCCATAACCCTGAAAATTTCCTCTAACGAAGCTGAACCATGTTGATATTCAGCTAAATCACAGTTCCTAGGAAGTAAAATGTACCCCTAAAAACTGAAACACTGATTTTGAAACTGAGTATTTATTATTAAACCAGTCATAATACCAAAAATATTTTGTCTAATTTAAAAAATGTCACAAAGG
This sequence comes from Lophiomys imhausi, assembly GCA_907164525.1. Taxonomy (NCBI): domain Eukaryota; kingdom Metazoa; phylum Chordata; class Mammalia; order Rodentia; family Muridae; genus Lophiomys; species Lophiomys imhausi. The sequence goes on from CAJQZJ010001896.1 coordinate 4,102,829, forward strand.
GTAAATTATACTTTTACAATATAGTGCCAAATAAAATTTAATTAAATCAATGACAGAAATAGATTGTAAGAATAAAATCTTAACAAATAATAAAAACAACAGTTTTGCATATTTGCAACACAGCCAATAAATACTTCATACATTTATTGATTAAATCCTCACAGTAATTTTTGATATAGTTACTGTCATTGGCAATAAAGAAATGAGATAAGTGGTCTATAAATTTAATTGAAATGTAAGACTTTATAAAATGGAATTTTCTAACTTTCTTAATGTGTGTGTACATATTCACATGTATGTGGATGTGCATAAGTGTATGAGGGTATGCACATGCGTGCAAAAAGGAAATTTGGAAAGCCAATCAAGATAATGCTTTCTTAGGCACTATCTCCTTTTTATTAGAGGCATGGATGTCCACTGGCCTAGAGCTCTCCAAATAGGTCAAGCTGGTAGGATAGTGAAGACCAGGGACTTACTGTCTCTGCCTCCTGAGTGCTAGGGTTACAGGTGTGTTTAACTACACCCAGCATTTTTAATGTGAATTCTGAGAGTGAAACTTGGACAACTCATAATTGCAAGACTAGGAATTACTGACTGAGTTAGCCCCCAGCCCCATATTTCTGCCTCTTTAACATGTGTTTCTCAGTTTTACATCACTGTGATGAAGAACCTGAGAAAACCAAACGCAAATGAGGAAAGGCTCATTTGAATCTTAGTGCCTCAGTATACTACTGGTTAGTTGGCTACAATGCTATGGTGTCTAGGGTAAGCGGACATGTCTGCAGGAGCAGAGCTGTTTATTTTATGGTGACTGGTGTACAGAGGGTATGGGGGTATGGGAGTCAGGAGTTAACAATGCCCCTGCAAAGTTGTGCTGCCAATGACCCACCTGCTTCCCACTTGTTTCCACCATCACCCAGTAGTGCCACAGATGAGCAATAAATGCTTTGGGTGTATATTTATTATCAATAGTAAAGGATCAAAGCAGAAAAGGACACATAAGCTTTATCTAGATAGTCTCTCAGTAACCCAGAGAGAATACATTTCTTCACTAGTTCTTAGGATAGTTAGCTTTGTTGAGACCTGTGTTAGAGTTAAGAATGTTTGGTTACATGTTTGCAAGACATCCTGATGGGTCTTTAATATATTTTTGTCTTGGTTAATATTTATTTTTATTAATTAAATGTTTTTTAAAATTTTTATACATGAATTTAGTGACTTTACTCTCTCCCTCTACTCTTCTCTATTTCTCTCCCACTTGTCTTCTCACCTACTCATCCCCCAATCACTTGTCACATCCATTCCTTTTGCTTTGTTTTGTGATCCACTGATTTTACCAGGACTGTCTGTGTGGCCAAGGGTTTGGAACTATCCCTTGGAGCCTGGTAGCTCACCATTTTGATGCACATATGAAGAGAATGACTTCCTTGCCCCACCTCAAATCCATCGGTCACCATAAGTCAGTATGGAGAGTTAGAGCCTTATGAGCACACTCTGATCAATAATCGGCTGTTGACAGGCCCAGTCTTGCAGGCCAGTGCTGGCAACCATCACCCACCAGCATCTGCGGTGACACCATGTTTGCAAAGGCTGTGTCATGCCCTAAAGATAGCACTTCACAGCCGTTAGCCCTGTAATCTGGCTGTTATAGTTTCAATTCCTTCTACCAAGATGTTCCCTGTGCCTAAGGGGAGATGTAAAAGCTGATTTGAATAATCTTAAAGGCATGGGCATTCCAAAGGGGACTTGAAGACCTTTCTACTAATTCAAGTGTGTATTCATCACTAACTGCAAAACCTGAGTTCAGGTATTGCTCTGCAAAGTAAGTTCTGAACACACAGTATTGCAGTTATAGTGATAAATTAAGTTACCATACTATTTATTCAGTTGCAATGGACTTTCAGATTCCCAATTGTTCTTTCTGGTTCTGTAATAGACTTACAGACTCCCAATTGTTCTTTCTGGTTCTTTTTTTGCCTCATCTGTATAGATTAGGTTTGGTACTTTGATCTCAGCAGCATATAAAAATTAAAAATAAAACTATTTCTATGGAGAAATTTGAATTATTGAGTCATAATTTGAATCAAGTTTCTGCATGAAATAGACACTGAGTTCACATTTGTGGCTCTTGTCACTGGCAGCTAACTGAGACGTTATAGCTTTGCATAATTCAGATTTGTTTGTTCCAAGGTTAATAGCACAGAAACATATTTTATGCATAGAAATATTTAGAACTATATTAAAAGTTTTGAAGATGGCATTTGGTCTTATTTTTGGATAGAAGAAAAAAGGTTGTCTGGAGAGATAGCTCAATGATTGAAAATGTGTGCTGCTTTTGCAGGGAAACTGAGTTCATTTCTCTGAACCCATGGTAAGTGTTAACAATCACCCATTATTTCAGTTCCAAGGGAAGTGATGCCTCACTTGAACATAGCCCATGTAGCATATGTAAGTATGCATATGTATACACATATACACACACGCATATATATATACATGTAAATATGTATACACACATATATATGTATACATATGCATATGTACTTAATGTAAAAATATTTAAAAATAAACAAAAAGGTCATTGGATGGAATTTATTCATTTTTAAGTATTTAATATGTTGCAGTTAGCCAAAACTCATCTAGATTCCAGATGCCAACAGAAATACAGCACACTATAATTTGAATTCAGTTGAAAAGCACAATATATAATGTACATACAAATCCATATTTTAAGGAACAATAAATTGAAAACAATCTCTATACAAAATTATATGCTGTTGCTGACACTTAGTAATGGTTGAGTTTATATAATACTTGGGTATTATCAGGCAAGAGTTTGGAGAAAATGAACCAGTATTAGAATTTGTAAATCCAAGACACTTCGGGCTCAATAGTAATATATTCTGTAAGTTCAACTTAATGATGAGTGTCTCTAGAAGGGTACCAAAAGATGTCATGGAATGAAGAATCAGAAACACAGAGGGTCTCAGCTAAGAGTCAGAACTAGGACCTCACAGAAAGCATTTTTATCCAACCCCACACCTGTTTTCTTTTCCTTCTCCAACACTGTGCAGCTCATTTCCCACTACTTCTAAGCATTGGATGCTAGTGAAGATGCAAAGTTTAACTCTTGAGTCAGCGACAGAGTTTCAGATCTCTGTCGCTGATTTGTTATCTCTCCCAGGAAAATTAATTTGGAGCTTTTTTGGGTTCCTGGTTTCTCATTTTGATAAATACCAGAGGTGCAGCCTTGGTAGTGCTGTTGGGGACATTAAGCGAATAAGCATTAGTAAGCTTATTCCATGGAATATTCCACATCAGGACCTTGTGAAGTATGTTTAATGTGACCAAATGTGGTGCTAAGACCAATTAGTAAATTGGGAATCTCAAATGTTCATCTATTCATAAATTCATATTATGAGAAAATTAATGACCCATTTTCCTTGGAAGCATTACTTAAATAGATACCTCAAACCAGGTAATCATATAATCTTGAAAAAAAATCATGGCCTGAATCCCTACCTATATATATTTTTTAATAATTTATTTTTTATTTCTTCAAGTTACATCTCAATCACAATCCCCTCCCTACTCCCCCATCCAGTCCCACCCTTCCACCCTCCTCCCCATCAGCCCCACCATCCTCTTTCCTTCTTTTTTTTTTTTTTTTTTTTTTTTTTTAGTTTAAGGTATTTATTTTTCCCCCCAACTGCTCTCCCTTTCAGTCCAAATAATGGTTCTTTTTCTTTTTTTTTTTTTTTTTTTTTTTTTGGTTTTTCGAGACGGGGTTTCTCTGTTTATCCTTGGCTGTCCTGGACTCACTTTGTAGACCAGGCTGGCCTCAAACTCACAGTGATCCGCCTGCCTCTGCCTCCCAAGTGCTGGGATTAAAGGCGTGCGCCACCACCGCCCGGCTGGTTCTTTTTCTTATAACTATAAATACAATACAAAACAACAGAAGTAAATAGGCCACGATTATAAGAGTTATATGGCTTAGCATACATTCCCAATGTCCAGTCCATATGTATTTGGCACCTGACTTTAACATTCTAGTATCTAACCATCTCCATGAGTTTAAAGTTCTATATCTAACTCAGCTTTCATACTAACTTGCCTCATAATTTTAAAAATATCTTCTTAGATCCAGAACACCCTCTTGATTCCTAAACAACTCAAAATTTAACTATGACACTCTAGGTATCTATTCTTCAACCACCAACACCTACCTATATTTTTATAAACTGAATTCTGTTGGAACTAGGGGCAGGATTAGGGTGAGGGAAAAGAGAATGGGCTGTGAACTACTGGAATCTCTTCATATAAAATTATCGATAGTGTTTTTTTCTCCCCATCTTTTGTGAAACAGGTTTAAATCTTCTTCAAAGATTCAATAGAAGAAAAGAAACCCGGGGGATCCAAGATGGCGGTGGCCCGCACAGACGCATTTTGAACGTGGGGAAAAGAGCCATAAAAAGCACAGAGTTATTGGACACTGTGCAAAAACTGGAGGGGCTAGACCCTCGAGGAACACACACAGCTCCCAAGGGACTGTTAAAAGTCCCAGGGCAAGGCTCTCTCCCCATCTCTCCCAGACACGGAAGCGGCTAAATCCAGGACTCGGGAACTCCCATTTGGAGAGGCGCCTGGTAAGATCGACTCTAATACATAGCAGGCAGAATCAGATCCTACACAGGGATCACTCACCAGCCTACTAGGCTCCCCACACCTCAGGCTGACCTTATAGCTATTTAGGAAACTTCACAGGCTAGTTGAAGTCTTAGCAAGGCAGAAACAGGGCACACGGTGGGAGGTCCACAACCGTGCATGCCCACAGCTAAGGATCCAGGCATAACACCAAACAGGGGGAGAGAGCAGAGACGTGAGCCCGCAGCTAAGGAACCGGGCAGAAGCCCACACAGAGGGGCAGGACTGAAGCCTGCACCCCCGCAGCTAAGGAGCCAGGCGGAAGACCGCACAGGGGGGTGGGGCAGAGGCGCTGCACCCACAGGTAAGGAGATGGGAGAAGCCGGCACAGGGGGGGCGGGGCAGAGGCACCGTGCCCGCAGCTGAGGAGCCAGGAGGGGAAACCAGCACAGTGAAGTGGCAGGGCTGGGAGTGCACAGAGGCACACAGAGGCAGAGCTAGCAGCAGAGACGCACAGAGGCCGAGGGCTCCAAAACGTGGAAGCCAGAAGCCAGGGGACCATAGCTGTATTCTGGAAAACCCAGACATATTAGGCATGGAGCCGGGCCCTCGCAGTCTCCGTGGGGACAACCAGAGTCCACAGAATCCGTGCCTGGGCAAACAGGTCCATACCATCAGAACAACTACAGGCTGATCACTCAGTGTGCAACATAGAGAAGTCTGACTTGGGAGCAGTGAAACAATCCCGGACCATTACTCACTACCTGGGAATAGGCTGCACCAGTTCACAGTGCTTCAGGCTATTAGAAACACAGTGACCCTGAGATCCCCCTGTAAGCAATGACAGATATCCAAGCAATTCCATTGCTACACCAAAGCATCCCCTGTGGATCCAAGCCCAGAAGATATTGAGAGCAGACAGCTAAACACATCCATATGGCCAAAGGTCCAAGAAAAAAACAGAAATCAAGGAAATATGACTCCAACAACACAGAACTATCCTAGCTCATCCAATTTGGATGATCTCACAACAGCAGAAACACATGAAAATGATGACAATAATACATTATGGAAAGTATTAGAGTCCCTTCAAGAAGGACTTAAATCTATGAAGGAATTCAAAGAAGCCACAATTTTACAAGTCAAAACAACAAATAACACCATTAAAGAGCTCCAAGCCAAGGTGACTCAGCTTGAACAGGAAAAGGACAGAGCAATGAAAGATTTCCAGGCAAAAACAAGCAAACTGGAGAATGAAATGTACAAAATGAACACTACCATTCAAGACATGAAAATATAAATAGAAACAATAAAGAAAACACAGTCAGAGTTAAAAGAGGAAATGGAGAATCAAGAGAAGAGAACAGGAACTACGGATGTGAGTATGAAAAATAGGATGCAAGAGATGGAAGACAGGATCTCAGGCATGGAAGATTCGGTGGAAGAAATCAGTACAACATCCAAAGAAAATGAGAAGGCTAAAAAATCTCTCACCCATAACATCCAAGAAATCAAGGACTCAATGAAAAGACAGAACCTAAGAATTATAGGCATAGAGGAAAGAGAAGACTCCCGACTCCAAGGTCCAGGAAATATCTTCAACAAAATCATAAGAGAAAACTTCCCAAACCTGAAAAAAGAGATGCCAATAAAAATCCAAGAGGATTACAGAACACCGAACAGATTAGATCAGAAAAGAAACTACTCTCGCTACATAATAATTGAAACACCAAATGTACAGAATAAAGAAAGAATATTAAAAGCTGTAAGAGAAAAAGGTCAAGTCACATACAATGGCAGAACCATCAGAATTACACCTGACATCTCCTCAGAAACGTTAAAAGCTAGAAGGGCCTGGACAGATATCCTACAAGTCCTGAGAGAACATAGGTGCCCAGCCAGACTAGTATACCCAGCAAAACTCTCTTTCAACATAAATGGAGAAAACAAGATATTCCATGACAAAATCAAATTTAAACAATATCTACCCACAAACCCAGCCCTACAGAAAATCTTAGAAGGAAAATTTCAACCCGAGAAGAAAACTGCACCGAAGAAAACAAAGGGAATAGAAAACCCCACAGCAACTAAACCAAAAGAACCACAGGACGATCACCTATACCAAACTAATGGGAAATTACAACCCCAGGTCACAAATATCCATCAACATCAATGGACTCAACTCTCCAATAAAAAGACACAGGTTTACAGATTGGATCCGCAAGCAAGACCCGTCTTTTTGCTGCATACAAGAAACACATCTCACTATCAAGATAGACACTACCTCAGAGTAAAGGGCTGGGAAAAGGTTTTCCAAGCAAATGGACCGAGGAAGCAAGCTGGAGTAGCCATCCTAATATCAAACAAAACCGACTTCAAACTGAAGTTAATGAAAAAAGACATAGAAAGGCATTATATACTCATTAAAGGGAATATTCATCAAGAGAACATCTCAATATTGAACATCTATACCCCAAATACAAAGGCACCTACATTTGTAAAATAAACACTTTTATTTATTTTTTTCCTTTATTTTTTATTTCTTCAAGTTATATCTCAATCGCAATCCTCTCCCTATTCCCCCTCCAGTCCCACCCTCCCACCCTCAAACCCCCATCCTCTTCCCTTTTTTTTTCTTTTAAGTTTAAGTTTAAGGTATATCTTATTTCCCCCTACAGTTTCCCCTTTCAGTCCAACAAATGGCTCTTTCTCTTATAATAATAAATACAATACAGTACAACAGAGGTAATTAGGCCACAGTTATGAGGGTTATATGGCTTAATATACATTCCCAATGACCAGTCCATATGTATTTGGTACCTGACTTTAACATTCTACTATCTAACCATTTCCATGAGTTTAAAGTTCTATATCTGACTCAACATTCATACTAACTTGCAACACAATTTTAAAAGTATCTTCTTAGATGTATGACACTCTCTTGACTCCTAAACAACTCAAAATTTAATTATGAGACTCTATCTATCTGTTCTTCAATCACCTCAGAGACCTGAGCGGGATAAATATATCTAATTTTATAGGAAGTACAGGGTCTGTAGCTTCCCAAACTAAGCATGACATACCAGTGGCTGCCTGGACAGTTCCCATTTTCTCTACATATATTACAGCATCGCTCTTCAGTCATTTGGTCCCGCTTCTCTCACAGACATTGATTGTAGAGCAGGGGTTATGAAGGACTTGCCTACCCTGTCTTGGCAGAGCTAGGCTGTCGACTTACCTGCTTCCAGGTTTTGTTCTTTTTGGACAGCATTCTATCTACAGTTGGAGCAAGGGGATTTTCCTACCAAGAGATAGGCTTGCGACTAATTCAATCATCTCCCACTGGAGATTCTTCAATGCTCATCTTCTACTTGGAGGAGAATAGGGGGTGCTGTCAGGAGTTGATATGTCTTGATATAAAAAAATCTAAAGTTACGAAAACATCTTTGAATGCCATATTCTGCAGATCTCTTGAGGTTTTTGAAGAGGACCTATCTATCTCTGATATTACGGTAAGCAGATGTTGCTTGTCTCTTGCCGGTTTATTTCTGATTAGCTGAGAAAGTAACTATAATAGGCTGTCATAGTACCTAACTGAATGACCGGCTTGCATAAACATTAGTTTGAATTTCTTAATTATCCTAAACAATTTGTGACAGTTAGTAGTAAAAGGCCGAAACATCACATTTCATTTTTTTTTCTTTACCTCCTAACCCTTCCATCCCATTTCTCTGGGGTGGGGTGTACTTATATAACAGTCCCTCATCTCAGTTGAGAGGTCGTATGAGGGCCAAGAGCCTCTTCATTCATTGGGGATCCACAAAGCAGTACCATCAGTGAAAAGTGTCTCATTGCCCGGGGGAGAGAACTAGTAAACAAACAAACCAATAAGCATACAATAGATAAAAAAGACTAAAAATTAGAAAAAAAATTATAACTAAAATATAAAAAATAAATAAGGAATAAAAATTAAAAATAAGAAGTCTATGTCCAAGTTCCCTTTGGTGTATTAGATGTAGTGTCGATACTTTCTACTATATAGCTAAAATCCTACTATAAGTGAAGAGATGCCATATGTGTCCTTCTGAGTCTGGGTTAGTGCACTCAGGATGAGCTTCTCTAGTTCCATCCATTTGGCTGCAAATTGCATAATTTCATTGTTCCTGATAGCTGAATAATATTCCATTGTATAGATATACCACATTTTTTGACCCATTCTGCGGTTGAGGGACATCTGGGTTGTTTCCAATTTCTAGCTATTACAAATAAGGCTGCTATAAACATAGATGAGGAAACTTCCTTATGATTCCATGAAGAGGCATTTGGGTGTATACCCAGATGTGCTATGGCTCGGTCCTGAGGCAGAGCTATTCCAAGTTTTTAAGATATCGCCAGACTGACCTCAATACTGGTTGCACAAGCCTGCATTCCCACCAGCAACGGAGGAGGGTACCCCTTTCTCCACACCCTCGCCAGCATGTGCTGTCATTTGAGTTTTTGATCTTAGCCATTCTGACAGGTGTGAGATGGAATCTCAGAGTCGTCTTGAGTTGCATTTCTCTGATGATTAAGGATGTTGAGCATTTCTTCAAGTGTCTCTCAGCCATTAGGGATTCCTCCTTTGTGAATTCTCTATTTAGCTCTGTCCCCCATTTTTTGATTTGATTATTTGGTTTCTTGGCATTTAATTTCTTGAGGTCTTTGTAGATTTTGGATATTAGCCCTCTGTCAGATGTGGGGTTGGTGAAGATTTTCTCCCAGTCTGTAGGCTGTCATTTTGTTCGAATGACAGTGTCCTTTGCCTTACAGAAGCTTTTCAGTTTCATGAGGTCCCATTTATTGATTGTTGATCTCAAGTCCTGAGCTGTTGGTGTTCTGTTCAGGAAGTTGTCGCCTGTGCCAATTAGTTCGAGGGTTTCTTCCACTTTATCTTCTAGTAGATTTAGTGTGACTGGCCTTATGTTAAGGTCTTTGATCCACTTGGACTTAAGTTTTGTACAAGGTGATAAGTATGGGTCTAACTTCATTCTTTTACAAATGGACATCCAGTTGGACCAGCACCATTTGTTGAAGATGCTGTCCTTCTTCCATTGTGCTGTTTTGGCTTCTTTGTCAAAAATTAGGTGGCCATAAGTGTGTGGGTCTATTTCTGAATCTTCAATTCGATTCCATTGATCTACTGGTCTGTTTCTATACCAATACCATGCTGTTTTTACAACTATTGCTCTGTAGTACAGCTTGAAATCTGGGATGGTAATACCTCCAGATGCTTTTTTATTGTACAGGATTGATTTAGCTATTCTGGGCTTTTTGTTGTTCCATATGAAATTGAGGCTATCTCTTTCCAAGTCTATAAAAAATTGTGTTTGTATATTGATAGGAATTGCATTGAATCTATATATTGCATTTGGTAGGATGGCCATTTTCATTATGTTGATCCTACCTATCCATGAGCATGGAAGATCTTTTCATCTTCTAAAGGCCTCTTCCATTTCTTTATTCAAGGGCTTGAAGTTCTAGTTGTACAGGTCCTTTACTTGCTTGTTTAGAGTTACCCCCAGGTATTTTATGTTGTTTGTGGCTATTGTGAAGGGGGTTGTTTCCCTTATTTCTTTCTCAGCCCATTTGTTTGTTGTATAAAGAAGGGCTTCTGATTTTTTTGAATTAATTTTTTATCCAGTCACTTTGCTGAAGGTGTTTATCAGCTGTAAGAGTTCTCTGGTGGAATTTTTGGGGTCGCTTATGTATACTATCATACCATCTGCAAATAGGGATAATTTGACTTCTTGGTTTCCGATGTTTATCCCCTTGATGACCTTAAGTTGTCTTATTGCTCTAGTAAGAACTTCAAGTACTATATTGAAGAGATATGGTGAAAGTGGACATCCTTGTCTTATCCCTGAGTTTAGAGGAAATGCTTCAAGTTTCTCTCCATTTTTTTTTATGTTGGCCACTGGCCTGCTGTATATTGCCTTTGTTATTTCTAGGTACGGCCCTTGTACGACCGTTCTCTCCAGAACTTTTAGCATGATGTTGTGTTGGATTTTGTCAAATGCTTTTTCTGCATCTAGCGAAATTATCATGTATTTTTTTTCTTTCATCTTGTTTATATGGTGAATGATGTTGATAGATTTTCGTATGTTGAACCATCCCTGCATCCCTGGGATGAAGCCTACTTGATCATGGTGCATGATACTGTTGATGTGTTCTTGAATTCGGTTTGCTAGTATTTTATTAAGTATTTTTGCATCAGCCGGGCAGTGGTGGCGCACGCCTTTAATCCCAGCACTTGGGAGGCAGAGGCAGGCGGATCTTTGCGAGTTCGAGGCCAGCCTGGTCTACAAAGTGAGTCCAGGACAGCCAGGGCTACACAGAGAAACCCTGTCTCGAAAAACCAAAAAAAAAAAAAAAGTATTTTTGCATCTATGTTCATGAGGGAGATTGGTCTGAAGTTCTCTTTCTTTGTTGGGTCTTTGGTTTAGGAATCAGGGTGATTGTGGCCTCGTAGAATGAGTTTGGCAATGTTCTTTCAGATTCTATTTGGTGAAGTGTTTGAAAAGTATTGGTGTTAGCTCCTCTTTGAAGGTCCGGTAGAATTCCGTGCTAAAGCCGTTTGGCCCTAGGCTATTTTTGGTTGGGAGATTTTTAATGACAGTTTCTATTTCCTTATGGGTTATAGGGCTTTTTAATCTGTTTATCTGATCTTGATTTAGCTTCGGTAGGTGGAATCTATCAAGAAAATTGTCCATTTCACTTAAGTTTTCAAATTTGGTGGAGTGTAGATTTTTAAAGTAGGATCCAAATATTCTCTGGATTTCCTTAATGTCTGTTGTTATTTCTGATTTTGTTGATTTGTGTTTTTTCCCTCTTTCTTTTACTTAATTTGGCTAAGGGTCTGTCTATTTTGTTGATTTTCTCGAAGAGCGAACTCTTGGTTTCATTGATCCTTTGTACAGTTCTTTTTGTTTCTAAGTTGTTGATTTCAGCCCTAAGTTTGATGATCTCCTGCCTTCTGCTCCTCTTGGGAGTGTTTGCTTCTTTTTTTTCCAATTCACCCAGTTTAGCTGTTAATTCGCTAATATGAGCTGTCAAACTTTTCTTTTTGAAGGCACTTAGTGCCTTAAATTGCACATCGATCACAACACATTAGTAGTGGGAGACTTCAACACACCACTCACAACAATGGACAGATCATCAAGATTGAGACCAAACAGAGAAATATTGAGTCTAACAGAGATCACGAACCAAATGGACCTAAGAGATACCTAGAGAACGTTTCACCCAAACAGAAAAGAATACACATTCTTCTCAGCACCTCATGGAACCTTCTCCAAAATCAATCACATAGTTGGACACAAAGATAGTCTCAACAGATACAAGAAAATTGAAATAACACATTGTATCTTATCAGACCACCACGGAATAAAGCTGATCTTCAACAGCAAAAGAATCAACAGAAAGCCTACACACACATGGAAATTGAACAACTCCTTACTGGATGACTACTGGGTCAGGGATGAAATAAAGAAGGAAATCAAAGACTTCTTAAAATCCATCGACAAAGAAGGCAAAACATACCCAAACTTATGGGATACAATGAAAGCTGTGCTATGAGGAATGTTCATAGCACTAAGTGCCTTCAAAAGGAAAATTGTGAGAGCTCATATTAGCAAATTAACATCTAAACTGTGTGAATTGGAAAAAAAGAAGCAAACACTCCCAAGAGGACCAGGAAATAATCAAACTTGGGCTGAAATCAACAACTTAGAAACAAAAAGAACTATACAAAGAATCAATGAAACCAAGAGGTGGGTGACGGAGCTAAATAGAGAATTCACAAAGGATGAATCCCTAATGGCCGAGAGACAACTGAAGAAATGCTCAACATCCTTAATCATCAGAGAAATGCAACTCAAGACGACTCTAGATTCCATCTCACACTTGTCAGAATGGCTTAGATAAAGAGCTCAAATGACAGCACATGTTGGCGAGGGTGTGGATAAAGGGGAACCCTACTCCACTGCTGGTGGGAGTGCAGGCTTGTGCAACCACTATGGAGGTCAGTCCTATGAAACCTTACAAAACTTGGAATAACTTTGCCTCAGGAACCAGCCATACCACCTCTGGGTATACACCCAAAGTACTCCTCAGGGAGTCATAGGGAAGTCTCCTTATCTATGTTCATAGCAGCCTTATTTGTAATAGCTAGAAATTGGAAACAACCCAGATGTCCCTCAACTGAAGAATGGATTAAAAAATTGTGGTACATCTATACAATGGAATATTACTCAGCTATCAGAAATAATGAAATTATGCAATTTGCAAACAAATGGATGGAACTAGAGAAGCTCATCCTGAGTGAGCTAACCCAGACTCAGAAGGATGCCCATGGCATGTATTCACTTATAATAGGATTTTAGCTATATAGTACAGGATATCTGTACTACAACCAACACACCAAACGGAACATGGACATAGAACTTTTTTCTTTTTCCTTTCTTTTTATGTTGTTCTTCTTTGTTTTTGTGGGTTTGTGTGTTTGTTGGTCTTTTTTTTTTAGTTTTCCCTTCCTAGAAAGGAGATACCTTTCACTGGCGGTACTGCCTCGTAGGCCCCCAGTGTATGAAGAGGCTCTTGGCCCTCATATGACTTCTGAACTGTGGCGAGGGACTGTTATGTAGGGACACTCCACCCCAGAGGAACAAGAGGGAAGGATTAGGGGGTATAGGATAGGAGGGTGGGGCTGGGAAGCGGGGAAAGAGGACAATATAATAGAGATGTAACCTAAACCAACAAATAAATAAATTTATTAATTAAAAAAGCAGGTAACAATTTTAAAACTGTAAATAAAATAAAGGTTACAGCCATTCAACCTGGTTTTATAAACCTCCAGGAGTCGAAAAAACTAAGAGCTAAGGTAAAATACATGAAATGTGTGGTGTTAGCCCATGCCTTTAACTTCAGCAGAGATGGGAGGAGCACTATAGAGTTAGTTGTCTTATAAATTCTAGAGTTACATGGAACAGTGTGGTGATGGTGCACACCCTTAAACCCATCATTCAAGAAGAGTACACACTTAATCCCAACACACTAGAGACAGAAACAGGCAGATCTCAGAGCTTAAGTTCAACCTGATACAAAACAAACTCTAAATAGAGAAAAACTTCAATCCAGGAATTCACACCTTTAATCCCTTCAAATGGGAACCACAGGTCTTTGATCCCAATAATTAGAATGCAGAGACAGACACATAGGATTTGGAAGGACTTAATGTTAAAAGCTACTTACAAAAGGCTTACTCAATACAAATAAATTGTCCTTTGATATCTCAAAATATATACACTAAAGCTTGTTTAGCTCCAAATAACAAAATAATTTCTTCTTTAATCCAGATTGAAAGATAATACTTTATATATTGTCAAAAAACCAAATTTGCTTCAGGAGAAATATTACCTGACCCCCCCCCCCCCAAAAAAAAAAAAGGTTAATTGTCCCAGAGTTAGGTTTAGGGCAGGGCTCTGTTCTTACCTTTACAGGAGATTTAAATCATCCATTCAAGGAATCCAGGGACAACTGGACAACGGAATCCTCAATAGAAAACAGAATCAGACACCAAATAAGACGAGTGGCCCAGATGATTCAGCCTTGCAGACTCCCTTAGTAGCTGTTTCCATGAAAACTCTACAACCACAACAACTCAAAATCATAAGATCATTGAGCTCCACACACTGCCCCAGCCAGAACTTCAGTAAAACCTGGAAGATCAGCTTCTGTCTACAAACTTTTTAGGACATCTAAAGAGTTGAGTACAAAAGGACTGAACATAAAAGGATTGTACTAACATTTTTAACCATTTTTCCATTCTGGTTCGGGCCCCAAACAGGTTTACTATGACCCAAATCAGCAGGAAGTCATTTTAAGAGAGTGACGTCCCATGCACAGAGAGTGGGGAGGGTGTTTCTCCCCCCCCCCCTTTTGGTTATTTGATGGATAACAGAAAACTCTGTTATTTAGGGGAAGAGATTACAAGCTGCTAAATGGTGCTTTTTAAAGGGTTTTGGAGGTTAGACCCAGGGACTTCCTTCTTTCAGTTTTCTGTATCCTTCTTTCTCTCCTATGTAGGAGTGCACGGACTTGAGAAAAATGAGACATAGACATAGCACAGGAACAACCAAGAAGAAGGGACAGATTATTGAATATGCCCTTATACCTTTGTATATTGATACAAAATTAGCATTATATTTGGCTAAAGTGGTATTGACCATTGTATATTGTGCAAAAATAAGATTGTATTGGACTACATCGGTATTGATCTTTGTATATTGATACAAAATTAAGATTATATTTGGCCACAATGGTATTGACCCTTATGTATTGACATAATATTAAGATTGTATTGGCCTACATAGGCATTGATCTTTGTATATTGATACAAAATTAAGAGTATATTTGGCCACATTGGAATTGTTCTTTGTATATTGATACAAAGTTAAAGGTTACGTTTCCTAAAGGTATTGTACCTAGTGATACTTAAAAATGAAATGTGTAGCTCTGGCCTCTTGATACCAACTGTCTTAAACTGTTTAGGATAGTTAAGAAATACAAACTCCTAGTCATGCAAGCGTGTCATTTTTTTAGCTACTATGACATGACAGTCTATCACAGATTTTCTCTAAGCTACTCAGAAATCAAGTTGTTAAGAGACAAGCAACATTTGATTATCTAAATACAAGAGATAGATAGGGCATCTTCAAAACCCCCAAGAGATCTGCAGAATATGGAATTCAAAGATGTTTTCTTAAATTAAGATATTTTTTATATCGAGACATATCAGCTCCTGACAGCACCCCCTATTCTACTCCAAGTAGAAGATGAGCATCAAAGAATCTCCAGTGTGAGATAGTTGAATTAGTGGCAAGCCTATCTCTTGGCATGAAAAACTCCGTGCTTCAACTGTAGACAGACTGCTGTCCAAAAAGGACAAAACTTGGTAGCAGGGAAGTCGACAGCCTAGCCCTGCCAAGACAGGGTAGGTAAGTCCTTCATAATTCCTGCTCTACAGTCAATGTCTGTCAGAGAAATGGGACCAAAAGGCTGAAGATTTATGCTGTAATGTATGGAAAGAAAACAGAAACTGTCCAGGCAGCCACTGATATGTCATTTCTTTTTTTTTTATTGCATTTTGTAATTTTATTAATCTCAAAAATATATAAGATTAAGTCACTGCTGTTTACATTTCTGATTTTTTTTTTTTACAATAATGACAAAGTCCATGTAAGATCCATGGTCTCACCCACTCAGGACCTCATTATGACTGGTATAATTTTTTTTTTATTTTTTTATTTTTCAGGTTTTTTTATTAAATACTTTATTTTTTTTTCTTCAAGTTACATCTCAGTCACAAACCCTTCCCTATTCACCCTTCCTGTCCCACCCTTCCACCCTCTTCCCCCCAACAGCTTCCCCTTTCAGTCCAACAAATGGTTCCTTCTCTTATAACATTAAATAATACACTAAACAACAGAAATAAATATGCCACATTTATGAGAGTTAAATGGCCCAGTATACATTCCCAATGTCCAGTTCACACATATTTGGCCCCTGACTTTAACATTCTACCATCTAACCATCTCCATGAGTTTAAAGTTCTATAACTGACTCAGCTGTCATACTAACTTGCATCACTATTATAAACATCTTCTTAGATTTAGAATGCCCTCTTGATTCCTAAACAACTCAAATTTTAACTATGAGACTCTAGCTGTCTATTCTTCAACCACCTCAGAGACCTGAGAGGGATAAATATATCTGATTATGTAGGAAGTGCAGGGCCTGCAGCTTCCAAAACTAAGAAATGACATACCAGTGACTGTCTGGACAGTTCCCATTTTCTCTCCATACATTCCAGCATCAGTCTTCAGCCTTTTGGTCCTGTTTCTCTGACAGACATTGATTGTAGAGCAGGAATTATGAAGGACTTACCTAATCTGACTTGGCAGAGCTAGGCTGTCGACTTCCCTGCTACCAAGTTTTGTCCTTTTTGGACAGCAGCCTGTCTTCAGTGAAGCAAGGAGTTTTTTTCATGCCGAGAGATAGGCTTGCCACTAATTCACCCATCTCACACTGGAGATTCTTCAATGCTTATCTTCTACTTGGAGTAGAATAGGGGGTGCTGTCAGGAGATGATATGTCTCTATATCAAAAAAAAATCTTAGTTTAAGACAACATCTTTGAATGCCATATTCTGCAGATCTCTTGGGGTTTTTGAAGATACCCTATCCATCTCTTGTATTTAGATAAGCAAATGTTGCTTGTCTCTTAACAACTTGATTACTGAGTAGCTTAGAGAATATCTGTGATAGACTGTCATAGTAGCTAACAAAGTGACATGCTTGCATGACTAGGAGTTTGTTTTTCTTAACTATCCTAAACAGTTTAAGACGGTTGGTATCAAGAAGCCAGAGCTTCACATTTCATTTTTAAGTATCTCTAGGTACGATACCATTAGGAAGCGTTACCTTTCATTTTGTATCAATATACAAAGATCTATTCAAATGTGGCTAAATATACTTTTAATTTTGTATCAATATACAAAGATCAATGCCTATGTAGGCCAATACAATCTTAATATTATGTCAATATACAAGGGTCAATACCATTGTGGCCAACTATAATCTTAATTTTGTATCAATATACAAATATCAATACCGATGTAGTCCAATACAATCTTATTTTTGCACAATATACAATGGTCAATACCACTTTAGCCAAATATAATACTAATTTTGTATCAATATTCAAAGGCATAAGGGCATATTCAATAATCTGTCCCTTCTTCTTGGTCGTTCCTGTGCTATGTCTATGTCTCATTTTTCTCAAGTCCGTGCACTCCTACATAGGAGAGAAAGAAGGTTACAGAAAACGGAAAGAAGGAAGTCCCTGGGTCTAACCTCCAAAACACTTTAAAAAGCACCATTTAACAGCTTGTAATCTCTTCCCCTAAATATCAGAGTTTTCAGTTATCCTTCAAATAACCAAAAGGAAGGGCGGAGAAACACCCTCCCCACCCTCTGGGCATGGGACGTCGCTCTCTTAAAATGACTTCCTGCTCATTTGGGTCGTAGTAAACCTGTTTGGGGCCTGAACCAAAATGGAAAAATGGTTAAAAATGTTAGTACAATCCTTTTATGTTCAGTCCTTCTGTTCTCAGCTGTTTAGATGTCCTAAGAAGTTTGTAGGCAGAAGCTGATCTTCCAGGCTTTACTGAAGATCTGGCTGGTGCATTGTGTAGAGCTGAACGGTCTTAGCGATATTGAGTTGTTGTGGTTGTAGACTTTTGGTGGAAACAGCTATTGAGGGAGTCTGTCAGGCTGAATCATCTGGGTCACTTGTCTTCTTTGGTGATTGATTCTGTTTTCTGCTGAGGTTTCCGTTGTCCAGTAGTTTCTGGGTTCCTTGAATGGATGCTTTGATTCTCCTGGAAAGAAAAGAACAGAGCCCTACCCTAATCCTAACTCTGGGACAATTACCCTCTTTTTTTTGGGGGGGGGGGTTAGGTAATATTTCTCCTGAAGCAAATTTGGTTTTTTGACAATATATAAAGTGTTATCTTTCAATCTGGGTTAAAGAAGAAATTATTTTGTTATTTTGGAGCTAAACCAGCTTTAGTGTATATATTTTGAGATCTCAAAGGACAATTTGTTTATACTGAGTAGGCCTTTTGTAAGTAGCTTTTAAACTTAAGTCCTTCCAAATCCTATGTGTGTGTCTCTGCATTCTAATTATTGGGATCAGAGACCTATGGTTTCCATCTGAAGGGATTAAAGATGTGTTCCACCACTCCTGGATTGAAGTTTTTCTCTATTTAGAGTTTGTTTTTTATCAGGCTGACCTTGAGCTCTGAGATCTGCCTGTTTCTGTCTCTAGTGTGTTGGGATTAAGGGTGTACTCTTCTTCAATGATGGGATTAAGGGTGTGCACCCTCACCACCCTGTTCTGTGTAACTCTAGAATTTATAAGACCACTAACTCTGTGGTGCTCCTCCCGTCTCTGCTGAAGTTAAAGGCATGGGTTAACACCACATTTCTCATGTATTTTACCTTAGCTCTAAGTTTTTTCGACACTTGGAGGTTTATAAAACCAGGTTGAACGGCTGTATCCTTTATTTTATTTACAGTGTTTTAACATTATTACCTGCTTTTTTTAATTAATAAATTTATTTGTTTGTTGCTTCAGGTTACATTCTTTTCATATTGTCCTCTTTTCCCCCTTCCCAGCCCCACCATCCCATGCTCTACCCACTCACCCTTCCGTCTTGTTCCTCTGGGGTGGAGTGTCCCTGCATAACAGTCTCTCACCACAGAGCAGGAGTCATATGAGGGCCAAGAGCCTCTTCATACACCGGGGGCCTACTAGGCAGTACTGCCAGTGAAAGGTGTCTCCTTGCTACGGGGGGGAAATTAAAAAAAGACCAACAAACACACAAACCTACAAAAACAAAGAATAACAACAAAAAAGAGAGGGAACAAAAGGAAAAAGAAAAAGAAAAAAGAAAAAAGTCTATGTCCATGTTCCTTTTGGTGTGTTGATTGTAGTACAGATATCCTGTACAGTATAGATAAAATCCTACTATAAGTGAATAGATGCCATGTGCATCCTTCTGAGTCTGGGTTAGCTCACTTAGGATGAGCTTCTCTAGTTCCATCCATTTGGCTGCAAATTGCATGATTTCATTGTTTCTGATAGCTGAGTAATATTCCATTGTATAGAATTACCACAGTTTTTTAATCCATTCTTCAGTTGAGGGACATCTGGGTTGTTTCCAATTTCTAGCTATTACAAATAAGGCTGCTATGAACATAGATGAGGAGAATTCCCTATGACTCCGTGAGGGGTCCTTTGGGTGTATACCCAGAAGAGGTATGGCTGGGTCGTGAGACAAATTTATTACAAGATTTCTAAGATATCGCCAGACAGACCTCCATAGTGGTTGCACAAGCCTGCACTCCCACCAGCAATGGACTAGGGTTCCCCTTTTCCACACCCTCGACAGCATGTGCTGTCATTTGAACTCTTTATCTTAGCCATTCTGACAGGTGTGAGATGGAATCTCAGGGTCATCTTGAGTTGCATTTCTCTGATGATTAAGGATGTTCAGCATTTCTTCAGGAGTCTCTCGGCCATTAGTGATTCCTCCTTTGTGAATTTTCTATTTATCTCTGTCTCCCATTTTTTTGATTGGATTATTTGGTTTCTAGGCATTTAGTTTCTTGAGTTCTTTGTAGATTTTAGATAATAGCCCTCTATCAGATGTGGGGTTGGTGAAGATTTTCTCCCAGTCTCTTGGTTGCCGTTTTGTTCAAATGACAGTGTCTTTTGCCTTACAGAAGCTTTTCAGTTTCATGTGGTCCCATTTATTGATTGTTGATCTCAAGTCCTGAGCTGTTGGTGTTCTGTTCAGGAAGTTGTCGCCTGTGCCAATGAGTTGGAGGGTTTCTCCTACTTTTTCTACTAGTATATTTAGTGTGACTGGCTTTATGTTAAGGTCTTTGATCAACTTGGATTTAAGTTTTGTATAAGGTGATAGGTATGGGTCTAATTTCATTCTTTTGCAAGTGGACATCAAGTTGGACCAGCACCATTTGTTGAAGCTGCTGTCCTTCTTCCATTGTGCGGTTTTGGCTTCTTTGTCCAATATTAGTTGTCCATAGGTGTGTGGGTCCATGTTTGAGTCTTCAAATCGATTCCATTGGTCCACTGGTCTGTTTCTATACTAGTACCATGCTGCTTTTATTACTATTGCTCTGTAGTACAGCTTGAAATCTGGGATGGTGATACCTCCAGATGCTTTTTTATTGTACAGGATTGATTTAGCTATTCTGGGCTTTTTGTTGTTCCATATAAAGTTGAGAATAGCTTTCTCCAGGTCTATAAAGAATTGTGTTGGTATTTTGATAGGAATTGCATTGAATCTATATATTGCTTTTGGTAGGATAGCCATTTTTATTATGTTGGTCCTACCTATCCATGAGCATGGGAGTTCTTTCCATCTTCTAAAGGCCTCTTCCATTTCTTTCTTCAGGGGCTTGAAGTTCTTGTTCTATAGGTCCTTTACTTGCTTGGTTAGAGTTACTCCCAGGTATTTTATATTGTTTATAGCTATTGTGAAGGGGTTTGTTTCCCTTATTTCTTTCTCAGCCCATTTGTTTGTTGTATAAAGAAGGGCTTCTGATTTTTTTTGAGTTAATTTTGTATCCATCCACCTTGCTGAAGTTGTTTATCAGGTGTAAGAGTTCTTTGGTGGAGTTTTTGGGGTTGCTTATGTATACTAACATATCATCTGCAAATAGGGATAATTTGACTTCTTTGTTTCCAATATTTATCCCTTTGATCTCCTTTAGTTGTCTTATTGCTCTAGCAAGGACTTCAAGTACTATATTGAAGAGATATGGTGAAAGTGGACATCCTTGTCTTATCCCTGAGTTTAGAGGAAAGGCTTCAAGCTTCTCTCCATTTAATTTATGTTGGCCACTGGCTTGCTGTATATTGCCTTTATTATTTCTAGGTATGATCCTTGTATGCCCACTCTTTCCAGAACTTTTAGCAGGAAGGGGTATTGGATTTTGTCAAATGCTTTTTCTGCATCTAGCGAGATTATCATGTGTTTTTTTCTTTTATCTTGTTTATATGGTGAATTACATTGATAGACTTTCGTATATTTAACCATCCCTGCATTCCTGGGATGAAGCCTAGTTGATCATGATGTATGATACTTTTGATGTGTTCTTGAATTCGGTTTGCTAGTATTTTATAAAGTATTTTTGCATCTATGTTCATGAGGGAGATTGGTCTGAAGTTCTCCTACTTTTTTGGGTCTTTGTGTGGTTTAGGAATCAGAATGACAGTGTTCTTTCTGTTTCTATGTGGTGGAAGAGTTTGAAGAGTAATGGGGTTAGTTCCTCTTTGAAGGTCCGGTAGAATTCTGTGCTAAAGCCATCTGGCCCTGGGCTTTTTTTGTTTGGGAGATTATTAATGACTCTATTTCCTTAGGGGTTATTGGGCTGTTTAAGCTGTTAATCTGATTTTGATTTAGTTTTGGTAGGTGAAATCTATCGAGGAAATTGTCCATTTCACTTAGGTTTTCAAATTTGGTGGAATATATATTTTTAAAGTAGAACCCAAATATTTTCTGGATCTCCTCAATGTCTGTTGTTATTTCTCCCTTTTCATTTCTTATTTTGTTGATTTGAGTTCTTTCCCTTTCCCTTTTAGTTAATTTGGCTAGGGGTTTGTCTATTTTGTTGTTTTTCTCGAAGAACCAACTCTTGGTTTCATTGATTCTTTGTATAGTTCTTTTTGATTCTATGTTGTTGATTTCAGCCCTAAGTTTGATGATTTCTTGCCTTCTGCTCCTCTTGGGAGTGTTTGCTTCTTTTTTTCTCCAATTGACCCAGCTTAGCTGTTAATTCGCTAATATGAGCTGTCACAATTTTCTTTTTGAAGGCACTTAGTTCTATGAACTTTCCTCGTAGCACAGCTTTCATTGTATCCCATAGTTTTGGGTGTGTTTTGTTTTCATTGTCACTGGATTTTAAGAAGTCTTTGATTTCCTTCTTCATTTCTTCCTTGACCCAGTGGTCAACCAGTAAGGAGCTGTTCAATTTCCATGTGTGTGTAGGCTTTCTGTTGATTCTTTTGCTGTTCAAGACCAGCTTTATTCCGTGATGGTCTGGTAAGATACAAGCTGTTATTTCAATTTTCTTGTGTCTATTGAGACTATCTTTGTGTCCAACTATGTGACTGATTTTGGAGAAGGTCTGTGAGGTACTGAGAAAAAGGTGCATTCCTTTGTGTTTGGGTGAAACGTTCTATAGATATCTCTTAGGTCCATTTGTTTCATAATCTCTGTTAGACTCAATATTTCTCTGTTTGGCCTCTATCTTGATGATCTGTCCATTGCTGTGAGTGGGGCATTGAAGCCTCCCACTACTAATGTGTTGTGATCGACGTGCGATTTAAGTTTTAGAAGTGTTTCTTTTTCAAAAGTAGGTGCCTTTGTATTTGGGGAATAGATGTTCAGTATTGAGATTTCCTCTTGATGAATATTCCCTTTAATGAGTATATAATGCCCCTCTTTGTATTTTTTCATTAACTTCAGTTGGAAGTCTGTTTTGTTTGATATTAGGATGGCTACTCCAGCTTGCTTCCTGGGTCCATTTGCTTGGAAAACCTTTTCCCAGCCCTTTACTCTGAGGTAGTGTCTATCTTTGGTAGTGAGATGTGTTTCTTGTATGCAGCAAAAGGACGGGTCTTGCTTGCTGATCCACTCTGTAAACCTGTGTCTTTTTATTGGGGAGTTGAGTCCATTGATGTTGATGGATGTTAGTGACCTGGGGTTGTTATTTCCCATTAGTTTGTTATAGGTGATGGTCCTGTGCCTCTTTTGGTTTAGTTGCTGAGGGGTTTTCTATTCCCTTTGTTTTCTTGGATGAAGTTTTCTTCTCTGGGTTGGAATTTTCCTTCTAGGATTTTCTGTAGGGCTGGGTTTGTGGGTAGATATTGTTTAAATTTGATTTTGTAATGGAATATCTTGTTTTCTCCATCTATGTCGATAGAGAGTTTTGCTGGGTATACTAGTCTGGCTGGGCACCTATGTTCTCTCAGGACTTGTAGGATATCTGTCCACGGCCTTCTAGCTTTTAAAGTTTCTGAGGAGAAGTCAGGTGTAATTCTGATGGGTCTTCCATTGTATGTGACTTGGCCTTTTTCTCTTACATCTTTTAATATTCTTTTTTTTCTGTACATTTGGTATTTCAATTATTATGTGGCGAGAGGAGTTTCTTTTCTGATCTTATCTGTTTGGTGTTCTGTAAGCCAGTTGGATTTTTATTGGCGTCTCTTTTTTCAGGTTTGGGAAGTTTTCTTCTATGATTTTGTTGAAGATATTTCCTGGACCTTGGAGTCGGGAGTCTTCTCTTTCCTCTATGCCTATAATTCTTAGGTTCTGTCTTTTCATTGAGTCCTTGATTTCTTGGATGTTGTGGGTGAGAGAATTTTTAGCCTTCTCATTTTATTTTGATGTTGTACTGATTTCTTCCATCGAATCTTCCATGCCTGAGATCCTGTCTTCTATCTCTTGCATCATATTTTTCATACTCACATCCGTAGTTCCTGTTCTCTTCCCTTGATTCTCCACTTCCTCTTTTAACTCTGACTGTGTTTTCTTTATTGTTTCTATTTCTATTTTCATGTCTTGTATGCTTGTATGGTATTGTTCGTTTTGTACATTTCCTTCTCCAGCTTGCCTTTTTTTTGTCTGAAAATCTTTCATTGCTTTGTCCTTTTCCTGTTCAAGCTCTGTCACCTTGGCTTGGAGTTCTTTAATGATGTTGTTCATTTTTTTGACTTGTAAAATGTGGCTTCTTTGAATTCTTCATAGATTTAAGTTCTTCTTGACTGGATTCTATCACTTTCCATAATGCAGAATTGTCATCATTTTCATGTGTTTCTGTTGGTGTGAGGTCATCTGAATTGGATGAGATGGGATAATTCTGCGTTGTTGGAGTCATATTTCCTTGATTTCTATTTTTTCTTGGACCTTTGGCCATATGGAAGTGTTTAGCTGTCTGTTCTCATTGTTTTCTGTGCTTGGATCCACAGGGGATACTTCTGTGTAGGAGTCGAATTGCTTGGTTATCTGTCATTGTTTACAGGGGGATCTCAGGTTCACTGTGGTTTTAATAGCATGAAGCACTGTGAGCTGGTGCAGCCTATTCCCAGGTAGTGAGTAATGGTCCGGGATTGTTTCACTGCTCCCAAGTCAGACTTCTCTATGTTGCACACTGAGTGATCAGTCTGTAGTGGTTCTGATGATATGGATCTGTTTGCCCAGGCACAGCATCTGTGGGCTTTGTTTGTCATCATGTAGGCTGACAGGGACCGGCTCCATACCTAATATGTCTGGGTTTTCCAGAATACAGCTATGGTCCCCTGACTTCTGGTTTCCCACTAGGCTCTCCACCACAGGCCTGGCCCCTCAGCCCCGCCCGCCTGGGCCGGCTTCCCTCCCTAGCTGCTCTGCCGAGAGTGTGCAGGGCTTCAGCCCTGCCTGCCACCTGTGCTGGCTTCCCTCCCTAGCTGCTCTTCCGTGGGTGCGCATAGCTTTATCCCCGCCCACCCGCCTGTGCTTGCTTCCCACCCTGACTGCTCTGCTCACCGGCTTCCCCCTCTCTCGAATCCTCCACGGTTCGAGCAGCTGTGGACCACCCACAGTGCACCCTGTTTTTTCCTTGCTGAGAATTCAACTATCCTGCAAAGTTTCCTAAGTAGCTATAATGTCCTCCTGAGGTGTGGGGAGCCCAGTAGGCTAGTGGGCGATCACCATGTGGCCTCTGATTCTGCCTGCTATGTATTGGGGTCGATCTTACCAGGCACCTCTCCAAATGGGAGTTCCCAATTCCCGGATTTAGTGGCTTCCGTGTCTGAGAGAGATGGGGGGAGAGCCTTGCCCTGGGACTTTTAACAGTCCCTTGGGAGCTGTGAGTGTTCCCGGAGGGTCTAGCCCGTCCGGTTTTTGCACAGTTTCCAATAACTCTGTGCTTTTTATGGCTCTTTTCTCCCACGTTCAAAATGTGTCAATGTGGGTTGCCGCCATCTTGGCCCCCCCCCCGATAAGTCATTTCTTAGTTTTGGATGATGCAGGCCCTGCACTTCCTACATAATCAGATATATTTATCCCTCTCAGGTCTCTGAGGTGGTTGAAGAATAGATAGCTAGAGTCTCATAGTTAAATTTTGAGTTGTTTAGGAATCAAGAGGGCGTTCTGGATCTAAGAAGATGTTTTAAAAATTGTGATGCAAGTTAGTATGAAAGCTGAGTCAGATATAGAACTTTAAACTCATGGAGATGGTTAGATGGTAGAATGTTAAAGTTAGGGGCCATATATGTATGAACTGGACATTGGGAATGTACGCTGGGCCATTTAACTCTCATAAATGTGGTGTATTTATTTCTGTTGTTTTGTATAGTATTTACTGTTATAAGAGAAGGAACCATTTGTTGGACTGAAAGGGGGATCTCTTGGGGGGAAGAGGGTGGAAGGGTGGGACAGGAAGGGGGAGCAGGGAAGGGATTGTGACTGAAATGTAACTTGAAGAAACAAAAAAATAAAGTATATTAAAAAAATTCAATAGAATTAAATCAGTGAATATTTCCCATCGTGCTCTTTTCTTTGAAGGGAGATTATTGACAACATCAGTCTCACTGCTTGCAAAGTCCATGTTAGTTTAATGTTCTGGATTTGGTTCTCTTGGGTCATATACATTCTGAAACTCACCCACTTCGAGGCTCTAAGCTGTTTGGAGTGTGTTTTCAAAATATTCTTTAATAAAGTTTGTATTTCTCTGAATTCAGTTGTAATAGCATCCTTAATATTTCTCATTGCATTAATTTAAGTCTTCTCTATCTTTTTTGTCAGATTTTCTACCAGTCTGTCAATCTTACTAACGTGCTCAAAGAACTTTGTTTGATTCTTCTTATCCCTGCATCTCCTAGATTTGGAATTAACTTCTTGTTGTTTTTGAGAGCCTTGAGGCACATGATTGTGTTGTTTATTTGATACTTCTCAAATCAATTGAGAATGTGTTCTGACTATGAAATGTGAAAGTTTATCACTATAAATTTTCCTCTTAGTATGTCTTTGGCCATATCCCAGAGATTCTAATTGTTCTCATTTTTATTTATCTATAGGAATTAGCTCTCTCAGCCATTATTCATTTGATAGCAAAAGATAAAGATGGGAGAAATCAGAAAACCACAGACAAATTTCTTTGATGAACATTAATGCAAAAATTTTCAATCAAACATTTGCAAAACAAATTCAGGAATAGGATAGAAATTTCATATATTATGACTGAGTGGGTTCCATCCTAGAAATGTAAGTTTAGTTCAAAATCTGTAAATCAATAAACTTAAGGTTGGAAACCACATAAGCATTTCTACTGACACCAAAAAGGAATTTGCCAAAGTTCAATATGCCTTAGCAATAAAAGCCCTGTGACAATAGGAATAGATTAAACATACTTCAAAATAGCAAAGGCTCTATACAGCAGACCTATGGCTAATGTCATATCACATGGAGACAAACTGAAAGCAATCCAGTCAGGAGATGAGGGTGCCTACACTCCCCTATCTTACTTGATAAAGTGTTACAAGTCTTTCCTATGGCAATCAGATGAGGGAAAGACATACAAGGGACAAAAATTGAAAGAGAAGTAGTCAAATTGTCCTTTTGTAGATGATATGATTCTGTACTTTAAAGGCCCTACAGAATTGACTAGAATACTCTTAGATCTAATAAATACAATAAAGTTGCAGGTATTAAATCAATACATATGAAGCTGATAGGCAGCTTGGTCTTTATGCAGATTCCTTAGCAAGTGTGGGAGGGTTGTCTCTGACATGGACTCTGTAGCTTGTTCATGGAACATCTTACTCTACTGGGGCTGCCTTGTCAGGCCTCATTGGAAGAAGAACCTCTTAGACCTCATGCAACTTGATGAATCGAAGTGAGTTGATATGAGGGGAGGTTCCACTCATCCAAAGAGAAGGAGAGGGGGGAAGAGATATAAGAGTGTGGGTTGGAGGGTGTGATCAGGTGCAGAGGAGGGAGGGGTCTGCAATCAGAATGTAATTGGAGTAAATAAATTAATTAAAAAAAAGAAATTTAAAAAGTAGCTTTCAGAGAATCCAGTAATGTTCTCTTAGAGAAGCAAAAGTTTCCTCCACAAATTAAGTACTTAGGAATACACCTGACCATAAACATAAAATACTTCTAAGGTGAGCACCTCCAAACAGTGAAAGAGCAAATCAAAGTAGATATTGAGTGACAGAAAGGACTTCCAGAGCCGGGCAGTGGTGGCGCACGCCTTTAATCCCAGCACTTGGTAGGCAGAGGCAGGTGGATCTCTGTGAATTCGAGGCGAGCCTGGTCTACAAAGTGAGTCCAGGATAGCCAGACCTGTTATACAGAGAAACGCTATGATAACCCCCCCCCCAAAAAAGAAAGCATTTCCATGCTACTGGATTTGCAGAATTGATACTTTGAAAATGATTATTACCAAAATGAATCTACAGATTTAATGAAATATCTATGCAAAATCCCCATGTGATATTTTATAGATCTAGAAAAAAGAAAAACAATCCAAAAATATGTATGGAATCATAAATAGCCAGAGCAGTCATAAGGAGTAAGAAGACAGCTAGGTGTATTACAATAACCAATCTCATATTCTGCTATAGAGCTACAACAATAAAGACAGCCTGGTATTGGCATAAAAATAAACAGATGAATTAAGCAGAATTGAGGACCTATAAATAAATTGATAAAGTAATGGACACCTAAGTTTTAACAAAGGATTAAAAAATAATAAAGTAGAACAAAGAATATATATTCTTTTTTTCATTATTCATTTATTTATTCAAGTTACATCCCAGTCACAGTCCTCTTCCTCCTCCCCTCCCAGTACTACTTCCCTCCCCTTTCTCCCTCTCCTTTCTATCCTTCTCCTTGTGTGAGGTGGGGCTCTCCCATATGCACCCAACTCAGTTCATCAGTCCCATGAGGGATAAGAGCTTCCTCTTGCTCTGAGGCCTGACATGGCAGCCCAGCTAGAGTAAGATTTTCCTAATAGACAACAAGTCCATGACTGAGTCTGCCCCCCTCTTTTCTAAAGGATCTGTATGGTGACCCAGTTACCTATCATCTATATATGTTCCAAGCTTTTTTTCTTCTTCTTTTGGTTATTGTTTCAGTCTCTGTAAGCCACTAGGGTCCTAGGTTGCTTGCTTTTTTAAATTTTTATGTGTTGTTCTTGACCTCTGCAGGTCTCTCTATTCCACCTCCCTCACTTATATAACACTCCCAGAGTTCCACCTAATGTTTGACTGTTTGTTTCAGCATCTGTTTTGATCCATGGATGAGTGGATTTTTTTCAGTTATTCTTGGGTCTGTGGGTTGTAGATGTATCATCATCCCTGATTTCCAGCTATACTACAGAGCAATAGTAATAACACCAGCAAGGTACTGGCATAGAAACAGATCCTTGATGGAATCGAATTGAAGACCCAGAAATAATCTCATACACCTATGGTCACTTAATTTTTGACAAAGAAACCAAAACCATACAATGGGAAAAGCATCTTCAGCAAATGGTGCTGATCTAACTATATGTCAACATGCAGAAGAATGCAAATAGACCCATATTTATTACCATGCACAAAACTTAAGTCCAAGTGGATCAAGGTTCTCAACATAAAACGGGACACACTAAATCTAATAGAAGAGAAAGTGGGGAAAAGCCTCAAACTCATTGGCACAGGTGATAACTTCCTGAACAGAACACCAAAAGCTCAGGCTCTAAGACCAACAATCAATAAATGGGACCTCATGAAACTGAAAAGCTCTGCAAGGCAAAGGACACTGTCATTAGAACAAAACAACAGCCTACAGATTGGGAAAAGGTCTTCACCAACCCCACATTTGACACAGGGCTAATATACAAAATTTACAAAGAACACAAGAAATTAAATACCAAGAAACCAAATAATCCAATCTAAATAGCTGAGCACAAAAGGACTGAACATCAAATGAGTCTATTAACATTTTTAACCATTTTTCCATCCCTATTTGGGCCCCAAACAGGTATACTACGTCCCAAATCAGCAGGAAGTCATTTATGAGAGCGACGTCCCAGGCCCAGAAGGTGGGGAGGGTGTTTCCCCCTCCTTTGGTTATTTGTTGGATAACAGAAAATTTTGTCATTTAGGGGAAGAGACTACAAGCTGTTAAATGGTCGTGTTAAATGGGTTTTGGAGGTTAGACCTAGGGACTTCTCTCTGTTTCTTTTCTGTATCCTTCTTTCTCTTCTATGTACGAGTGAATAGACTTCAGAAAAAATGGAACATAGACATAGTATAGAAAAGATCAAGAAAAAAGGACAGATTATTGAATAAGCCCTTATACCTTTGTATACTGATATAAAATCAATACTATATTAGGCTAAATTTGTATTGATCATTGTATATTAATGCAAAATTAAGATTGTATTGGACTACATCGGTTCTGATCTTAGTATATTGATACAAAATTAAGAGTGTATTTGGCCACATTGGTATTGATCTTTGTATATTGTTACAAAATTAAGGGTAACACTTCTTAAAGGTATTGTACCTAGTAATGCTTAAAAAGGAAATGTGAAGTTTTGGCTTTTTGCTACCAACCATCATAAACTGTTTAGGATAATTAAGAAATACAAACTAACAGTCATGCAAGCGTGTCATTTGTTAGCTACTATGACAGTCTATCACAGTTATTTTCTAAGCTACTCAGAAATCAAGTTGTTAAGAGACAGCAACATTTGCTTATCTAAACATAAGAGATAGACAGGGCGTCTTCAAAAACCCCAAGAGATCTGCAGAGTATGGCATTCAAAGATGTTTTCTTAAATTAAGATTTTTTTGATATCAAGGCATGCCAGCTCCTGACAGCATCCCCTATTCCACTCCAAGTAGAAGATGAGCATCAAAGAATCTCCAGTGTGAGATGGTTGAATTAGTGGCAAGCCTATCTCTTGGCAAAAAAAAAAAAAAAAAAACAGAAAACAAAAACAAAAAACTGTGCTTCAACTGTAGACAGACTGCTGTCCAAAAAGGACAAAACTTGGAAGTAGGTAAGTTGACAGCCTAGCTCTGCCAAGACAGGGTAGGTAAGTCCTTCATAATTCCTGATCTACAATCAATGTCTGTCAGAGAAATGGAGCCAAACAGCTGAAGATTGAGGCTGTAATGTATGGAGAGAAAATGGGAACTGTTGAGGCAGCCACAGGTATGTCATTTCTTAGTTTTGGAAGCTGCAGGCTCTGCACTTCCTATATAATCATATATATTTATCCCTCTCAGGTCTCTGAGGTAGTTGAAGAATAGATAGCTAAAGTCTCAGAGTTAAATTTTGAGTTGTTTAGGAATCAAGAGGGTGTTCTGGATCTAAGAAGATGTTTTTAAAATTGTGATGCAAGTTAGAATGAAAGCTGAGTTGGATATAGAACTTTAAACTCATGGAGATGGTTAGATAGTAGAATGTCAAAGTCAGGTGCCAAATACATATGGACTGGACATTGAGAATGTAAGCTAAGCCATATAACTCTCATAATTGTGGCCTATTTATTTCAGTTGTTTTGTACTGTATTTATTGTTATAAGAGAAAGAACCATTTGTTGGACTGAAAAAAAAGAATTATGCATTCGTGGGGGAAGGGTGAGAGGGTAGGAGGGTGGGGCTGGGAGGGGTGGAGGGAGAGGGCTGTGATGGAGATGTAACTTGAAGAAATAAATAAACATTAAAAAAATAGGGTACAGGGCTAAACTGAGAATTCACAAAAGAGGAATCTCTAATGACTGAGAGACACTTGAAGAAATGCTCTACATTCTTAATCATCAGGGAAATGCAACTCAAAAAGACACTGAGATTCTGTATCACACCTTTCAGAATGGCTAAGATCAAAAACTCAAGTGACAATACATGCTGGTGAGGTTGTGGGGAAAGGGGAACACTCCTTCATTGATGGTGGGAGTACAAATTGGTACAATCACTTTGGAAATCAATCTGGCATTATCTCAGAAAACTGGGAACAGTTCTACTTCAAGACCCAGACATACCTAGGCATATATCTAAAAGATTCTTCAGAAAATCATGGGGATATCAGCTCAACTATGTTCATAGCAACTTTATTCTTCTTTTTGTTTTGTTTTGTTTTTCGAGACAGGTTTTCTCTGTATAACAGCTCTGGCTGTCCTGGACTCTCTTTGTAGACCAGGCTGGCCTCAAACTCACAGAGATCTGCCTACCTCTGCTTCCCAAGTGCTGGGATTAATGGCGTGCGCCACCACTGCCCAGCCAGCAACTTTATTTTTTTTTCCAAGATATATCATAAAAGTTTATTATACAGATTTAAAAATGAATTAAAATATCTTATATTTCTCATTATTAATTATAAACATAGATACAGTTGTCTAAAATTTTTATTGATGGAATATATAAACTATTTTTAAGAGGTACGTTTCTTTTTTTAAATAATTTATTTTTTATTTTTTCGAGTTACATCTCAATCACAATCCCCTCCCTACTCCCCCCTCCAGTCCCACCCTTCCACCCTCCTCCCACTCAACCCCCCATCCTCTTCCTCCTTTTTTTTTTTAGTTTAAGGTATTTCTTTTTCCCCCCAACAGCTCTCCCTTTCAGTCGAACAAATGGTTCTTTCTCTTATAACAATAAATACAATACAAAACAACAGAAATAAATAGGCCACAATTATGAGAGTTATATGGCTTAGCATACATTCCCGATGTCCAGTCCATATGTATTTGGCACCTGACTTTAACATTCTACTATCTAACCATCTCCATGAGTTTAAAGTTCTATATCTAACTCAGCTTTCATACTAACTTGCCTCACAATTTTAAAAATATCTTCTTAGATCCAGAACACCCTCTTCATTCCTAAACAACTCAAAATTTTACTATGAGACTCTAGCTATCTATTCTTCAACTACCTCGGAGACCTGAGAGGGATAAATATATCTGATTATATAAGAAGTTCAGGGCCTGCAGCTTCCAAAACTAAGAAATGACATACCAATGGCTGCCTGGACAGTTCCCATTTTCTCTCCATACATTACAGCCTCAATCTTCAGCCGTTTGGCCCCGTTTCAGAGACAGACATTGATTGTAGATCAGGAATTATGAAGGACTTACCTACCCTGTCTTAGCAGCTAGAAACTGGAAACAACTCAAATGCCCTTCAATGAAAGAATGAATTTTTAAAAAAACTGTGGTACATTTAAACAATGGAAAACTAGTCAGCTATCAGAAAGAAGGAAATCAGGCAATTTTCAGCCAAATGGATGGAAGTAGAAAAGATCATCCTGAGTGAGCTAATCCAGACCTAGAATGATACACATGGCATACACATAACATAAATAGGTTTTAGCCCTATAGTAAAGGATAACTATCTTCTTCTCTAAAGAATATTTTGTATTCACTCTTGCACAACTTCATACATATTTGCAATTTATCTACATCATATCTACTATAAGCACAACAAAAGAAAACTATCAGTAAGTGTAATACACAGCCCACAAATGGGAGAAAACCTTTACCAGTTATGTATACTTCAGACAGAGGGTTAAGATTCATAATATACAAACAACTGCATAAATTTAATTCAAAGTGAATAAAACTACTCACAATCAACAAATGGACTAATAAAATGAACTGTTTCCAAAAGAAGCACAAATATATAAATTCTATTTTTAAGGACTTAATTAATGTCTTTAGTCTTACAGGAAATGTATATTATGTCTTCTTTGAAACATTACTTCCGCTCATTAGAGAGCTATTATTAAGAAATATGACAAGCAAAGTTGCAGATGATGTGGAGAAAGAGGAACTCATTCACTTTTTATGGGAGTGTTAATTAATAGAGCCATTATGTGAATAGATTTGGAGGTTCCTCCAAAAAAAGAAAATACAACTGTACTATAACACAACTATTCCATTTGTGGGAGTATACCCAGAGGATGCCATATCCTACCATGGAGATATTTGCACATCCATATGTACTGCTGCTATATTCCCTACAGCAGGAAAATAGAACCAGTCTAGCAGTCTGTCAACAGAAAAATATTGCAATGACAGTACATTTACAAAATGCAATATCATTCATCTGCAAAGAAAAATGAAATCAGGAAAATTGCAGGAAATGGATGTACTTAGAATGTAAAATATTAAACATGATCACCCAGAATCAGAAAGTAAAACCTGCATGTTATTCCTCATATATAGATCTTGACCTGTAGTGTATATATGTTTTTATGAAACAGCTATAACTGTGGATAACAATATAAATGGGCAAATGTTTGTTTGTGTGACTTCCTTATATAGCCATGTTATATTTTTATTTGAGAGTTCATCACAGAAAAAGACTATTTTAAAATAAGATAAAACTATATGCTAGCCACCATAGACTTTTCACTAAAATTTTAATTACTATCTTATTAAAATCTTGTTTTAATTACTGAAGCGTTTGGAATGCCGCTACATTTTGAGGCTGAGGTAAGGGCCTTACCTGTCTCACTTGGGTCCTGTTCCTGTAACACTCATTATGAATAAACAAGCCTGCAGCATTTCACTAATCAGCTTGGTCATAGATTTTTATTTTCTTCCTAAACTATACAGACCTAGCATGTGGCAAAAGACACTTAATGAAACAGTAATCTCTAAATGCCAAAGCACTTATCCCTTTGCCTTCAACAAAAGGGCTCCTCATTCCAAGGAGAAAGCAATAAGAGCCTAATAAAATAAAACCTGGATAAGGGTGAATTTTAAGCTCCATCAGTTATACTCTGAGATATTTCCATAATTAGTCTGGCAGCAATTGCAATGTCTATTGGAATTACATGGCCTGAGTGTGGTACAGATGGTCTTGTACTGATCTGGGACTTGGTTCCAACCTCTTTTTTCGGAGTGCAGAGCCAGGACTTGATTTATCATGTGAGGCTACAGGGTGAGACTAATTCTAATTGAATTAGGAGGCTGTGGCCTTGGTGGTCATTTAGGACCTCATAGCAGTAAAGCTCATTCACAGGAATCGGACGTAAGGGGATGAAGCAGTTTTCACCATGTGCTTTCCCTGTCTCAGTTTCTACTGTGATGACTCCCTTCATCTGAAGTACAATATCTTAGTAGACCAAATGTCCTTATCTCACAGGATACCCAGAGGATGCCATATCCTACCATGGAGATATTTGCACATCCATATGTACTGCTGCTCTATTCCCTACAGCAGGAAAATAGAACCAGTCTAGCCGTCTGTCAACAGAAATATATGATCACAGTATATTCTATTTTACCCTTTTTTGTCTGAAGGCCTGAGTTGTGAGTTCTGAACATATTTTGATACCTATTCCCTCAAAGCAAGACTCTAACTCAGATTTCTCAAATACAAATTATTACCAATGGCATCCGAGTATCTTATTATACCTTAATGGAAACTGGATACAGCATCTAACTTTACAAATAAAAACAAGCTGTGTTAGTCTCTTAAGGTATTCATACATAATATATTATCTATACACCATTTTTTAAAAACCTTCTTAGGTTAGAAATTACACTTTATAACTAAAAATGTAATATTACTTCTAATAGCTAATATCTGGGAAGCTAGCACAGCTCTGGTTATTACATATCTGTGAACTCATTATTACTAACAATGCAAGTGACATTGTTATGACCCCAGGTTTAGAGCACAGGAAATTGCTTGATTGAGAGGAAAGTGGAAGGATAATCAAGTTTATTGCTTCACCGAAATGATTTTTTCTTTGGTGTTATTTTCTCATCATAACGTGACTTCTCATCATTATAAAAGACTCTGAGTCTCAATGTACCTTGTAAAGGAACCAGAGTCCTTAAAAGGTGTGGGAAGGCCAGAATCAAGCAAAGATGTTTTATGCTCTTATAGTTTAAAATTTCCATAAGTATTTGGATACAAGTCTTGCCATTTTGACCCTCTATTTATAGAACATTCACAATCTAATGAACACATAAAGAATGACTATATTTTCCTGAACCTTTTCTGCATTAATTGAATGACAGAAATGTCAGATCCCTCAATTCCTCCATGCCTCCCTCTGTACTAATGATACTGTGTCAACTTTTATAGCCCAAGTTAATCAATCTGAAGTTAACTTAAATTTCTTTTAAAAATATATACATAGAAGCATATGCATACACACACATATATACATGTCTGTATATATACAGATTTTGTATTTTGAGATAGCTTTTATGTATATGTGTTCTGTCTGCAAGTATAGCTGCAGGCTGGAGGAAGGCACCAGATTTCATTGTGGATGGTTGTAAGCCACCAAGTGGTTGCTGGGAATTGAACTCAGGACCTCTGGAAGAGCAGCCATCTCTCCAGCCCTCTTGAGATAGCTTTTAAATTTGTGTCTATAAAGCTTTATTTATAATTCTTCATTTTAGTCAACCTACCCATTCCTATTCCTTTCTTCTATTCCACAGTCCTCATATATATTTAATCTTTTAACTCTTAGTATTGTCACCTCTTCTTTTTCTCCTATTTGTTATACTACCCCTACACACTTTTATGTTGGATTGTAAAATAATAGTCATCTATATTGCATTTCATACCCCTTTCATTTGGGGTTAGCTTTTACTTTCACCCCCTGATTTTCCCTTTACACTAACAGCCTCTCTGCTTAAGCCTTTCCACCTCCATTATTTCACCTTACTATAATCTATGATTCTCCATTCCTTCACATGTCTCTTCCTTCCCTAGAATAAGCCTGTTTCTTAACAAAACAAAAGATTTGTAACTAGGACCTCATAGGAGAGAAAACATAAGCCTGAGTTACCCTGCTCAGTGTCATTTTTTCCAGTTCCATTCATTTACCTGCAAATTCTACTGTTTTTTATAATTAGTAATATTCCATTGTGCAAGAATAACACTTTTTATTATCAATTTCTATGTTGATGAATATCTAGATTGAATCCATTTTTCATTAGTTTTTAAAAGAGAAGCCATGAACACAGGCATCCAGGTATCTCTAAAGTAGGGTATGTGCCTCAAAACAAAATAGATTGGACACAGGCAATTATATTTTTAGTTTCTGGAGAAACCTCCAGACTGATTCCACACATGGTTGGACTAATTTATAGTCCACCCCCCCAACACACGTATAAAAAGTTCAAGTGGACCTACCCTCTATGTGAACAATATTGATTCCAGAAGACATGGATTATTTAAAAAAAAAAAACTTTGGTACAAGGTATGGAATACCTTTCTACAACTTATTGGTCATAGGCTCCATAACACAGAGTATTGCCTTGCCCTTTCTCACTCACCATAACTACATGGCCAGACCCTATTGCTTATGATACTGTAACTTTGTCTACATAACATAAAGAAATCATTCTCACACCAACTCTAAACTTCTCCCCAGCTGGCTAACTGTCATAGTGTGGAAGGTGTTATGCAGGCTACTGGATGAGAAAAGATATCAATGCTCTTATCCAGCATTGGAACATCATGCTACAGTACCAACCTCTCTGGAAAGATATGCTTCCTGGTACAATAGTGACACAACTGTTATGGGATAACTAACTGCTTTCTTGTTGCCTTTAAGACCTATTATACAAGAAGGACATTCATGTGTATTATATCACATCATAACATGCTATGTCATATCATATCATATCATATCAGCATATGTATTTATGCTAATCCTACTCAAAATCCCATGATTTGAGAGATTAAAGGCCCTATCATAGAATGTAATATTCTTATTTTGCTAAATGGCCATGCTTTCAAATTGCCTTCTAAATATTTATATTTACACCCTTAAACCTCGATTGCTCTAAACCTTTGTCAGAGAGGCTCCTTTATTCAGTGGGCAGAAGTTAATATAGAAATGGGTGACTAGCAGAATTGCTGAGAATAAGAGACTCAGTGTTCAACCCTCCTAAATGGAAGATCTATATTACCCCCAAGACCACCCAGACTGAGGGAACTTACAGAAGAGACTGAAAGAATCTCTGAGTCAGAGAATGGAAGCTGTAAAATGTTATCTCTGTACATAAAATTGCTATCAGTGTCATGAACTCACAGTGCCTGTGGTTACCTACACAAGATCAAGTGAGATAAAATATCAAGATAGATGGGATGGATTGTCTCCAGGCCATAGTCTTTACTGAGGAGGTATTACCAGTAGGTAGTTTCAGGAAGAGAATTCTTCTTTTTAAAATGTAGCCACTGTAAAGATCCCCATGCACCAGTGAATAGCCTCATGTTCATTCACATATGGAAAGAACCAACTACACTTACTGGATTATAAAAAAAAATGGCATTGGGGAAATAGAGGAGAGATGGGAGGGTGACTGTTTCATCACATACATACCTATATTAAATTTTATAAAATGAGTAAAGAAATGGATTTTAAAGAGTTTTTTTTTACACATGCATGAGTATGCACACACACACACACACACACACACACACAATATCAACAAGAAAAGTTGCAGTTTCTAGCTAGTTACCAGGGAGGAATATAAATACACTATTTTGGTTAGAGAAACAGAATAAGAATGTAGGAAGTAAGAGATTATTTCCCATAGTAAAAGTGAATAATGGCAAGACCTACAGCAGCCCAGAAAGACTCTTCAGCATTAAAAATAATTCTGCATCATGCTGGCCTCTGGCAAAACAGAAAAAAAGAAAGAGGGTGGATTTAGAAAGATCCCCTCTGTGAATGTTTTCTCAGTTGAGCCTTATACTTTGACAACCTTGGGAGTCGTCAATTAAAGCTAGTGTCTCTAAACAAGACTGTAGATACAAATCATTTGGAAGCTTTTTTGATAACATGAACAATTTTGCCACACACACCCTACATGCTGATTTAGTGAGAGAGGACAAAGAAAGTATTGTAGAGCTACATATCCACCCTGCCACAGAGGAACTTGGTGGTGAGGGTGGTGGTGAGTGTCTATGCAGGAGGGTGTTGTGGGCAGTAACTGAAGGTATAAGCAAGGGCTGTGGAACCTGATGCCCAGATCAACATGCACTACTTAGCTATATGACTGTAGGCAAACATTTAACTCCTCTTGATTACAGTTTTGTTTTACCTCTAAAGTCAAATAATGATGCTAAAACCTTCACATGGGCTGTATGGAGGCTTAAGTGACAGACTAGTTCTAATACTGCCTTGTAGAAAGAAAGCACTATGTAAGACGTTACTGCAATTATAATAAAAAATAAGAGCTTCATTCCTGAATATGCCAGCATATGTAATGATGTGTGTTCAAATGAATGAGTGGATTACTCAAAACCATCCAGAAAGACATACATCAGTTTTTGTTGAGGTTAGTCTTATGCACTGGTTATTCAAAAACTGAATTCTATACCCAGACTCCAACCTGTTATTGGGTCACTGTATTAACCAATGTGGTATAAAGAATGCTCCCCATTAATCCCCGATTGGTCAATAAGTGGCTGGGGATTATAACTGGGCAGAGAGGATAGGAAGGCAGCACTTAGAATGGAGTGAGGAGTATGAAGAGACACCAGAAGGGAGGAGAGAGAAAAGGAGGTCATCATTAGATGGGATGGACCAAGAGCACGTGGACAAGAGAAGATCACCCTGAGCACAGGTTGATGGAACAGAAACAGCCCAGGATACAACAAATTGGCAAGTGACAGACATTTCTGTGGGTTTTAAAAGGTGGAAGGATTACAATAGCTCTGAACCTGCAGCATAATACCCACAGCTTATTAATAAATTGTAGTGTCTCTGTGTCATTTATTCTGGAATTATATGGGCATAAATGGGGTAGAACCCCCCAATAGATTTTAAATCATAAGAGGGGGCATAGCAGCCCCCCCAGAAAAATTAATTTTATTTTATCCTTTCTGAGGCAGGCTTGCAGGTTTTTGGTCACCATGCAGCAGCCAGTGCTGTGTCAGAGATCCCCCCCCCCATTTGAGTAAAAGTCATTGGTAAACAAAGAGCCAATGGAAGAGCTTATGCTATGACCAGGACTGCCACAGGAAAAGATAAAACAACATGAACAGACAAGCAGGCTCTCTCTGCCCTCCCTGTTCTCCACTGAGAGAGGTGAATGAAAAGGCAGTTCACCAGCATGCACAAAGGGAATCTGCATGAAGGTGTTCAACAAACAATGCTGTAGCAATCAGTGGTGGTGTAGGCCTACAATTCCAGTGGTTGGGAGGCTGATGCAGGTGGATTATGAGTTTGATGTGTGTATGGGATACATGGGTAGAATATTAAAAAAAAAAAAAACTAACTGAATATGCTCCCACATAGAATTCTACAGGAAAGAAGTGAATAGGACACGTGCCATGCTTGGTGGTGGTAGTTAGCCTACCTTGGAGTTATAGTTAGAAGATTAACAATGGGTGATTTCTTTTGAAGTGTCCTGTGTTCCATCCAGATGAACTTAGCATGTCTCATGAGAAAAAAAAATGTGTTTTGTTGCAAGATTAGTATTAAAGCCAGCATTCCAGAACTTTCCCAGGCAAGATAGCTGAACAGAAGCACTCTGTACAAGACCCTGTCACAAATAATAATAATACGATCACAAATGAAAAGCTAGATTTTGAGAGGAATCCTCTAGGGAAGTTTCTAAAAATTCAAGGATTAAAACAGAACAAAAAGTAATGAAGGCAACCAACAAAAGGCAAACAAACAAAAATTCAACTTCAATACCAGCTCCCTGGCCCTGGTGGGGGAGATGCGGGCAGTCATTTCAAACTGCCAGAAAAATGTAAGGGAGAAAGTGTCAACAGCTGCCTTCATAATCGCTGACCACTAACTATGGACTGCACACACTTTACACAACTTTGGGGAACTGACTAATTGAACAGTGACTGTCCTGATCAAAAAAAAAAAAAAAAATGCACTTCGATTGGGCATCTTCTTTCCTTCAAAACTGTAGCTGCAATGGACAGCCTTTGCCTCAGTTGGTCCCTGGCACTGCCAGAAGCTTTGAGCCAGTGTGTAAATCACAAGACAAAGGATAACTCCTTGAGCCTCAGCTTTAAAACTTCACCTGCCATAGCCAGCAGCTTATGTCCCATCAATTCTTTCCTCATGGGGATTAAAGGAGTTCTCTTCCTAAATTCACATTCTTGAAACTGTGGTTGTTGGTACAAACTGCCAGCTTCCACCTTTTGAGAACATCCTTATCTGGGAAAGATACTTGTTGCACCAGACATTTGAAACAAATGGTTTCTAGTGGCCTCAATCTCCAGCTCTACCAGTAGTCAGTTCACGGGAAGAGCGATTTCCTAATAAACACACAGCCCTGGGATTGTGGTTATTGGGACCCAAATACTAGCATTAGACACAAGTGACATTTAGGGAATTCTCCAAAATTTCTTCTGTAAATCCAGTATAAACCTGATAGCAAAATCATATGAGAACCCAGAGAAAATAAAACTAATGGTTAATATCCAATATGAACACATATACTAAAACCCTCAATAAACTACCAGTTAACTTAATTCAATAACTCATTCTAAAGTGTTTGTAGCACAACTTGGGATTAATATGCAGAATATATAAGAAACTTAAAAAGTTAAACACCAGATAAATACAATATACAGATATGAAGGGAATAAAAACCTAAGTAGACACTTTCGTACAAATGGTCAAGTCCAGTCTTACTCTTTTGCAGGAAAATGCAAATCAGAACCACAGTACGATAACATCTCCCTACACTTAGAATTCCTTGGTGTTATCATGGGATATGAACAAGATGGAACCTGAATACAGTAGTAGTTTCAATGAAAACTGCCATAAACATTCTGGAAATCCCAGAAAATTCTAAAAACTGATCTAAGCCATGATGGGTTGTTTATGCAGCAATTCTACTATGGTGTGTCTATCTGAAAGAGGTAAAAATACCATTCCCAAACAGTATCTGTACTCACAAGCAGAAGAGGAGTCACCATAATACAGTCATAGAGGGACATCTAGTCTAGTTTCCTATAACACAGATGAGTGACTATTTGTCATGTTTTCAATAATGTATTTCAAAATTATTGGAAAGGTTTGATTTCCCCAATTATTTTTTAAAATTTTACATATTTATTCATTCATTTTACATCCTAATCACAGCCCCTTCCCTCCTCTCTACCTGGTCCCATTCATTTCCCCCTTTCCCTCCTCCCCTTCTCCTCAGAAAAAAAAATCAACCACTTCCCCGATCCCCCATCAATCCACCCCAGCTCATCAAGTTGCATCAGGACTATGAGTATCCTCTCCCACTGAGGCCAGACAAGGCAGCTCAGCTAGGTTAACGTGTTCCACAAACAGGCAACAGAGTCCATGTCAGAGAAAATCCCCCGCTCCACTTGTGAAGGGAACTGGATGAAGACCAAACTGCCTATTAGCTACATATGTGTAGGGGCCTAGGTCCAGTCTATATATGCCTTTTGGTTGGAGCTTCAATTCTTTTTGAGCCTTCACGGACCTAGGTTGATATTCTTGTGGAGTTTTTCTCCCCTCTGGAC
This sequence comes from Lophiomys imhausi, assembly GCA_907164525.1. NCBI lineage: Eukaryota > Metazoa > Chordata > Mammalia > Rodentia > Muridae > Lophiomys > Lophiomys imhausi. The sequence goes on from CAJQZJ010001896.1 coordinate 4,144,634, forward strand.
CCCTCTATTCTTTATCCCATCTTCTATAAGACTCCGGAGTTACACCTAATGTTTGGCTGTGGGTCCCAGCATCTGTTTCGATCTGCTGCTGGGCGAGGTCTCTCAGAGGATAGTTATGCTGGGTTCCTGTCTGCAAGCATAGCAGAGTATCATTAATAGTGTCAGATGTTGGCTCTCTCCCACTGGGTGGGTCTCAAGATTGTGCCAGTCCTTGGCTATTCACTTAATCACTGCTCCATCTGTAGCCCAGTACATCTTGTAGGCAGGGTGAATTATGGGTCCAGTGTTTTGTGGGTGGAAGATGATTCTTGTTTGAAGAAATAGAAATATGTACTAGTGCACTGTGAGTATCACATATTTCATGCATGTACTGAACAACCACAACTTACCTCTTAAAGATGGTCAAATATTATATCTCAGCAATAAAGAAAAGATCCTTAATTTTTTTCAGTGTTAGTAATTGAACCCAAAGCTTTGAAAAGGCTGTTTACATATTCTAAACTGCATATTCATTTTTGGAGAAGCAAAACTTTCTAAGGGAGAAGTAATGTTTTTACAAACTCAAAGATTCCAGAGTAACTGGTTGAAATTACATTGATACAAAAATGGAATTAAAATGAAACTTTGGTTTGGAGCGGGGAAGCCTTAGTGACATCTCATTATAACCAGAAGAACAAGAGAGAAGAAGAGGGCAAGGGAGGAAGAAAAGGAAGTAGAAGTGGGGTGGAGCTGGAAGAGAATGGGGAAGGAGTAGCAGGAAGGGGAAGAAAAAACTGAGGTGGAGGAGGAATAGGAGAAGCAGGAAGAAAAGCTGAGAGAAACAATACCATTTACAGTTCACAAGTTCTTTAAACAAACAAGAAATAGATGGGCATATAAGTTGCTGAACCTGTTTTCAGGGACATAAACTCAAGTATTGCCAGCTAATGTGTTTTGTGGCCTCACTGACCTTTCCATAAAAATATTAAAGAATTGTGTCACTGGCAAATTATTAAAGTAGGGAAATAGAGTATGTTGTAGCAATAACACTTTAAGAATCTCAGATTTTAATTAGGAAAGGTTAATACCAAATATGTTGCAAAGAAAAGCATTTTTTCAATTATTTTTTAAGAAGGAAGAAAGTACAAAAATATTAGAATTAAAGAGTCTGTCAGAGAAAAGATGCACAAAACAACCTTTTTTTGGATCATTCTTTACAACACTTTCACCGCATCCTAAGTTGTTTCAACCATGGTATTAGCATTTTTCATTTGCTATTAAAATGTCATTTTTTCCCACTCTGTTCTGTTAACTTCAGCTTCCAAATAATTTTCTACCTAATTATTTTTAATGTTGAGATTCACCACAACCACCTCCTTGAGTAGCTCTCCTTATCAGTTTCTGAAATTTTCTTTTGTATTTTTATTCCTTTTATTTTTTTGCTAAACATTGATTATTAGGTGCTGCAGAGATAGCCCAGTAGTTAAGAGATTCCTGCTCTCCTGGAGGATCCAAGTTCACTTCCTAACACCCACATAAAGTGGTTCATATCCACCTGTAGCTCCAGGGCATCCAACGCCCTCTTCCAGCCCCGTTGTTACATACACACATGTATATACATCCACACAAACACAGACATAGACACATAAATATATAATGAAATGCATTATATATTTATTATTATTTCACAAAAATTTACCTCTCATTTCATAATTTTGGTTGGCAGGAACACAGACTTGCTCAAAGAACCAGGGAAAATAAGTTTTGTTCATAAATGAAATTGTATAGTGAGTATGTAAAGCAGGCTGCTATGTATTCAGAAAGGTCATGCATGGACATAGATAGGAATACATTTGCTCATTTACAAGCTTCCAATTTTCTCATAAACTCTTGGTAATACCCTTATTATGCAAATAAAGCCACAGTTCCTTTTTCTTTTCCATAAACTATCTTCTTATTCTCTCACATTCTCTAGGAAGTTTAGATATCACTGTAGCACTAGACTACATTATACAATTTTCCATAATGCTCATACTATATTCAGGAGGTCACAACTAGAAATTGGAGTCATATTTTATTATACTATAAGGACAAAGGGAGGGAAACTTCAATACCAGGAAGGCAAATGCTTCTGTGTGTGGACAGATGATGGGAGAGTATTAGCAAGATGTGTGAGGCTGCTGTGGTCCTCAGAGTACTGTTGCTATGGGCTACTGCCTCATCATTTCTATTAAGAAAAAGAGGACACAGGCATGTATCCTTATCACTAGGGAGGCTGACAGAAAAGTGTCTTGAGTTTGAAGTCAACCCTATTGGCAGATTAAGATCTGTACTCCAAAGGGGAAAGAAAGGAGGACAAGAAAAAAAAATAAAAATTTTATTTAACATGGACAATCAGAAAAACTGCTGGAGGTTTTATATATATATATATATATATATATATATATATATATATATACAAATATATATATGTATATATATACAAATATATATGTATATATATATATATATGAAAATAGGTTCTTCTCTCATACTATTTGTCCTGACCACAGTTTCCTCTCCCTTCACTCTTCCCAGCTCCCCTCAACCTCCCTCTCTCCCATTTCCATTTCACAAAAAAGGAAGCCTCAAAAAGACAACAGACAAACAGGACAAAACAGGATACAATAGGGCAAAACAAAAGGCCTCATATTAAGGCTGGACAAGGCAAAAAAAAAAAAAAAAAAAGGCTGAACAAGGCAACACCATAGGAGGAAGTGAGTCCCAAGAACAGGCAAGAGTCAGATATACACTTATTACCGCTGTTATAGGAGTCCCACAAAACTACCAAGTCAGAAGACATAACAAATATTCCCCAGGACCTGGTGCATATCCATATAGGTCCCATTTCTACTTCAATCTTTGTGAGCCCATGTGAGCTCTGCTTACTTGATTCAGTGGGCCATGATATCCTGGTATCCTCCACCTTCTCTTGCTCCTACATCATCCCTCCCTCTCTTTGGAAGGATTTCCCTAACTCGGAGGGGAGGGACCCAATGAAGACATCCAATTTAGACAATCTGTATAATTTCTGGCTGTGAGTCTCTGTATCTGCTCCTATCTGTTACCAGAAAAAGGCTCTCTGATGATAACTGGACAACGTACCAGTCTATGAGTATAGCAGAACATAATTAGGAATCATTTCTCTGATTTTTCTTTTCAGTCATCTTTGGTTCTATCCTAGGTCTATGGGGCGGGGGGGGCTATCCAGTCTCTGATTCCTGGCCATCCAGGCAGTTTCGGGCATGGGCTGTCTCTCATGGCCTGGACCTGAAGTTAAATCAACTATTGGTTAGCCACACCCACAAGTGCTGCACCACCATTGCCCAAGCACATCTTGTAGGCAGGAAAGATTTAGGTTGAAGGTTTTGTGGCTACATGTTCTTAGTTATTCTACAGAGCTACAGTAATAATATGAGCACGATACTGGCATAAAAACACACCCAATGATCAATGGAATAGAATTGAGGAGCCACAATAAGCCCACACTCTTACAATCACCGGAAATTTTTTTTTTTTTTTTACATAGCTATCAGAAAATTTAAATAGCCTAGTGCTCATGATCCAAAATCTGAATTGTTTCATACTTGAGTATGTCTTACCATATTGCTTCTTTGTTAGATTTAAATACATAAGCTGGAGTGTGTGGATTACATTTATGTAAATAACCAGTCCCAGTGATGTTCTCGCACAAATAAGCAGATATTGGACAAAATAATGCATACATAGATTGCTGCCGACCACCGTGGGCGGGGGTCGTAGCTTTCCGATCCA
>CAJQZJ010001896.1:4148825-4172905 GCA_907164525.1 Lophiomys imhausi
CACACAGCGGTCGTAGCCTGCACTGTTGGCGAGGCGGGTGTGGCAATAGATCTGTAGCATTTAATCAGAAGTTTCATCTAAAAAGAACTCAGGTGTGCAGTGCTCACACATGGAAGATACACAAGAGTATTGACAACAGTACCTGTTAAAAGTATAGCATATATATATATATAAAATATAAATATATAATAATTATAGAAGAATGGATCATGAATTTAAGATGCAATGGACTAAGAGAGAGGAGATGTTGAAAGAGGAAGAAGTAGGAGTAGAAATGACATTAATCCAGTGCTCAGCTATGAAATTTTAAAAACCAACTTAAAATTTTAATTAAAAAATTGAGGTTTTCAAATAATCCAATCCAAAAATAGGGAACAGAGAATTCACAAAGGAGGAATCTCTAATAGCTGAGAGACACTTGAAGAAATGCTCAGCATCCTTAATCATTAGAGAATTGCAACTCAAGACGACTCTGAGATTCCATCTCACACCTGTCAGAATGGCTAAGATCAAAAGCTCAAATGACAGCACATGCTGAGGAGGTTGTGGAGAAAGGGGAACCCTCCTCCATTGCTGGTGGGAGTGCAGGCTTGTGCAACCACTATGGAAATCAGTCTGGCGATATCTTAGAAAACTTGGAATAGCTCTACCTCAAGACCCAGCCATATAACTTCTGGTTAATAATCCAAATGATTCCTCACCAAGCCACAAGGACATCTCCTCATCTATGCTCATAGCAGCCTTATTTGTAATAGCTAGAAACTGGAAACAACCCAGATGTTCCTCAACTAACGAATGGATAAAAAGGCTGTAGTACATTTACACAATGGAATATTACTCAGCTATCAGAAACAGGGAAATCATGCAATTTGCAGCCAAATGGATGGAACTTGAAAAGCTCATCCTGAGTGAACAAGATGCATATGGTATCTATTCACTTATAATTGGATGTTAGCCATATGTTACAGGATAACTATCCTACAACCAACACACCAAAAGGAAAAGGAACATAGACCTTGTTACCTGTTATTGTGACACTTTGCCCTAGTCGTGCTGCCATGTAGGAACTCAGTGCATGAAGAAGCTGTTATCCCTCATATGACTGCTGAACTGGGAGGGGGGCTGATAGGTAGGGACACCTCACTCCGGTGGAGTAGGATAGGAGGGAGGGGTGGGAATGTGTGATTGGAGGGGTAGAAAGAGGGCACTGTGATGGAGATGAAACATTATATGATAATAAATAATAATTAAATAATTTTTTAAAATAAGTAAACATTAAAAAAATAAGAAAAAGGCCCGGGCAGTGGTGGCACACACCTTTAATCCCAGCATTTAGGAGGCAGAGGCAGGCTGATCTTTGCGAGTTTGAGGCCAGCCTGGTCTACAAAGTGAGTCCAGGACAGCCAGGGCTACACAGAGAAACCTTGTCTCAGAAAACAAAAAAGAAAGAAAGAAAGAAAGAAAGAAAGAAAGAAAGAAAGAAAGAAAGAAAGAAAGAAAAAACAATTGGAAGTTTTTGTTTGGTTATTTCTGTACTTTGTTTTTAATATTTAAACTAATGATTTTTTCTAGACATTGGTCCCAGAAAAAGAAATACTACTCTAAAGCTTTGTGTAAGATGGCTTTAGTGATACAGAAAAAAAATGACAACAACAAAACTAACCAAAATCAATGAAACCTAGATCTATGGAGTAAACGTCTTGAAAGCTCCAACAAAAGAGCTACAGGAGGTGGACATCCAGTCCTATTGGTTCTCTTGCTACAGTAAGAAATCAACTTTAAACTAGCTTCAAAAGGCAAGAGGATAGTTGAGATACCGTTTGGAGGATCAATGGCTCCTGGTGTCAGCAGCAGCTCTGTTTGATGGTGGCCTTCTGGTTGGCAGCACCCCGAAATAACACAGGATGTTTATGACAGGAGACTAGGGATACCTATGTTTTTGTTTATGCCAGTTGTTGGTCTTGTTTATATAAAGCCATCAAGATTTAGCCATGAAACTCCCTATAAAAACCAAAGACCAATCATGTTCACCAGGCCTTACCTCTAAATACTGGATGGATTTTTTTCTATGCTTTTATTACTATTCACGTTTGATTTATGAGATTAAACTCTTGAATGAGTTAGTGTAGTGAAATGGAAAAACAAATTCCACAAATTACATTACATTGCTTGAAAATGACCCCTTACATGATAAAAATTAATCAAATCAAGTTCTTCCTTACCTAAGGTGAATAGCTTATACTGAAGCTAATGCAAGCTACTAACACTGATGTTTCTATATAAAGTCTGAAACCAGGTCCAAGCAGTTGGATATGGGAATATATTCACAGAGGACTGCTGGTCTAGAGTGTAATACCAAGCCATGGAAATATTAGTCTCAATATTTCAATAATGACAGTATTGTAAGGGCCAAAATATACCAGGAGGAGATCATAAATCCTAAGAGAAATAGTGTTTCTTTAGAGGATGTCATGTTTGCAGTAGGTATATATTAATGGCCATCTTTCCTTTCCTTCTGGTTATTGAGAGATTGCATAGTATAGATCATCTCATTGTTCATGGAAATGTTAAAGACTATAGCAGATCAGGCCACATTTTGAGATCAACATGAGCAAAGTATCTAGCAGAATACCCATGGAAAAAAATAATGAACATTTGGCTTCACATTAGTTTGGATAACCCTATCTCAGAGCAAACATCAGTGGATACATTGTGGGATATCTGCTTATCAGAACCACAAAAGGTATTGTTCTGACTTAAAGAGATGACCCATGGGATGGGAAGATAGCTCCGTAGACAAGAGTGCAGGCTCTGCAATCATGTAGATTTTAGTTTGAGTCCCAGCATCAACATAAAAAGCCAGACATGGCTGTGTGTGCCTCTACTTTAGGGTTGGTGGGGAAAAAATAGGCAGAAGTCTAGAACTTGCTGATCCACCATCTTAACTGACAAACTGAACTTGTATTTCAGTAAGACTATCCTGCCTCAGTGTAGCAAGGCAGAGAGCAATGAAGACACCCAATGATAACACACACACACACACACACACACACACACACACAAACATATATGTGTATATATATGTTTCATATATATATATATGAGACAGACAGACAGACAGACAGGTAGACCAAAAAAACAAAAACAAAAAACAGTGAAATCCTCAATGGTTGGAGGTGAGAAGAAACTGTATGAATTCAGTGAGAATATTCAGTTCATTTTAAAATGTTATTTTCACAACACTATTGAAATCAGTTGTCATCATGTTTGTCTAGACACTAGGAGATTTGCATAAACCAGGCCCTATTTTCTCAAAGAGATTGCATGTTATGCATTATGGATGCTTATGGATGTTTTATTGCCTATTATTGCATACCAAGGCAGCCCAGAACTTGGTGATTTTAAAGCCATTACTGCTCACTGGCTTATAATTCCACAATTTGTGCCTCGGTGGCAGGGGATGGGCCATTTCTATGAATCACGGAACTGAAGTAGCTAATGTCCTTTACCTGACTGAGTGATGACTGAGGCTGGACCTCACAAAATGGTTCACTCACATTCATGCTCATACCTGGGTACCTCAGTTGAAGTGACTGAGGGGGCTCATATGGGCTTCTGGGCTCTCTTTGTCCCTTCCTTGTTGTTATTCTTTTCTCTCTCCTTTCCTCCTTTTTTCTTCTTCTCCCTTCCCCTTTCCTCCCTCCCTCCTTCTGTCTATGACAATTCTCTGCAGATCTCATGGTGGCTAGATCCCAAGAAATCAAAACCCCAAGGTTGTTCAAACCCATTCTTAAACTGGCTGTCTGGCTATCTCTTGTCACCAAATAAGGCTTCAAGTATCAGGACTGGGTTGCATTCAATTCAGTTATTGGCCAAGGAGGCCCCATGAAAATCCTAAGTGACCCACACTTGCTTAGATAATGGGTTTCTCTCCAAAAGTTGAAAATTGGACCCCATTCAAGCGGACAACACTCATACAACTTATTGAACATGGAGAAATTGATCTGGTGCTTACATGGAGCCTTCACCCCCACATTTTAGTGTCTTTGGTATAGGAAGGTACTCTGCAAGCTACAAAAAGAGAAATATAAACATCAACCCAGCCACAAGAGCTTTGACACACAATTTATTCTGTCTGTAAGATATGCTAGTATAGGCATATTATTGTTCACTGTGTAAAGATTGGCATGATGATTTCTGTACCCCCATATCTGGTTGCCATCCTTGTTCTCAGAATCTCTCGTCTCAATGTTAAGTAAACATTGATCCCCAATTGTTCCTCAATATGTCAATAAAAAAGCTGAACAGCCAATGATTGAGCAAGAGAGAGAATAGGGCTGGACTTCTTGCCAGCCAAGGGAAAGGGAGGAAGTGGGAATTCAGTCATGAGAAGAGATCCAGGAAACATCGTGAGAAAACAGCTGGAGCAGAGAAAGCCATAAAATATAAGCATATTGGACATTTTGGCTGGGAGGTAATCAGATTAGCTTAAAGGATTGAAAATAGATTAATAATGCTCAGTTGTCACACCTTAAGGCTGCTAAATAAGTGTAATAGTCCAATCTCAATTATTTGGGAGCTAGCTGGCTACAAGAACAATTCTACACATTTTAAAATTGCCATTAATAAGCTAGTGCAATGGTGGCACCGGATTTGTGGGAGTAGCCAACCAATCTCTGGTTTGACTTAAGGCCTACTCCACAAAACAGAACACAAACCCAACACTGCTTGGGCAACCAATAACCAGAAACTAGATAGCTCAGAGACCTAAGGCAAACCCAAAACTCACTACAGGTCTAAAAGAAAAGAATCAATAAAATGACCCCTACTCATATTCTACTGTACTCATAGATCAGTGCCTTATTTAATCATCAACGGAAAAGCTTCCTCCTGCATCAGACAGGAATGGATCAGAGACCCATGGCCAGATGTTATGCAGAGAGAAAATATTTGGAATACACAGTCTAAATGGGATGCCTCCATCAAATCCCTCCTCTCAGACCCAGGCAACCCATGGAAGAGGATGCAAAAAAAAAAAAAAAAGTGTAAGAGACAGATGAGATTGAAGACATCAGAAGAACACCTTCTGAATCAACTAAGAAAGGCTCATATGAACTCTCAGTCTTATGGAGCAAGCACAGGGCCTACTTGAGACTGCACCAGGTCCTCTACACACATATTACAGCTTTCAGCTTGGTATTTTTATGGGACTTTTGAGTGTGTGGATGAGTGGGTCTCTGATTCTTTTTCTTGCTCTTAGGACTCGGTTCTTTCTGTTTGGTTGCCTTATGTAGCCTTAATGTGATGGTTTTGTGTCATCTTATATTTATTTTGTCATCTTTGGTTACCTTTTAGAATCCTGTTTTTTAATAATGAGAGACAGAAAGGGAGTGGAACTGGGAGAGGGGAGGAAATGGGAGGAATAGAGGGAAGGGAAACTTAATCAAGATATATTGTGTGAGAAAAAATAAATTTTAAATAAAGGGGGAAAATGATGCTTGGATTCAAGCCACACAACACAACTACAACAGCATTGTAAGGGCCAAAGTAAATGCATACATTTAAGGAAAGGAAAACAGACCTCATCCTTGATAGAATAGCTGGACATTCAGGAACAAGAGGAAATGCTAGCAGCAATCTTTCCAAACAAAGTACCATAGTTCACAAGATGAAAATGAATCTAAAATATATGGGGCAAAATCTAATGTAAAACATGAAAGAAAACAAAAGCATATGGTATTGATTGGTATTCGTTTTGTCTAGAAAAGAAGTCTATATCAGTATTATTGTATGAAATTCCAGAAAATAAAAGTGATTCAGATATCAATAGAGTTTTTGTGAAAGAAACCATGTTTCATACAGATATAAAAAGATTTAAGGGTTAAGTAGATAGGAGGAAAGTGGAAGATCATTCCAAACTAACAAACATCATAAAATATTAAATTGCAAGTTTTTGTAAGAAGCTTAAAGGGTAGTGTAGAAGTACATATGTGCATGTATATGTCCTGTTTTTATGCACATGTATGAATATATGTGGAAGTGTGTACATGTCCACATTCATCTGTGTGTACTTGCTTAATGAGTGCTACATAAAGAAAATCATGTGTCCTAGAGTTAGTCCTGGAAAACGCGGTTCTGAAAAATGTATAGAAGCTGGTTCCATTACATGATCAGTGATTTGAACAATAAGGGAAGTTCCTCAGGATTTTCTGATTTTCCTGGGGGATAACTTTGTGCTAGCATTTTCATCACTGAATCATCATCAACAACTAGGTCTAATTTAATTCACTTAAGTAAGGGAAGTGCACCCAAGCTTACATAAATGTCCTTTAACTTTAACCAATGATACTATGCTGTTGGAAGATGTATGAAAAAAAAAAAAAACCCTCATGCAGTCTCATCAAAACCTTAGCCTGCTCAACATTGACAGGGGTGATAAAGTTTCAGATTCTGCCTGGGTGACACACTGGGAGTGCAGAATGATTACTTGTTGAGGCAATGATGAGCTAGCTGTCTCCCTTCTGAATTAGCATCCTCTCCCATTGGCTGCAACTCATCTCTCCTGCCAAATGAGATTACCTGAGGGGTCCATAATTGGCACAGTCGTCCCCTAGAAGGCAACTTAGCATGTCTAAATGCCCCAAGTCAGTGTTTGACAGGACATGGACCGCATAAAGCACAGACAGGTTCGCCTCAGATTCACAATGCAGGAATATTTCTACTACTCACTGGCACCTGGGAAGGTGAATGCCATTTTGGAAATCATATCTCTTTAAGAATGTAAATGGTTTGGCAGGGCTCTGCTCTGCTACTTTCATTAAATGTGAGGATGCCTATCATAGCTGTCACATGTCATGTGTTTTTATATTAAGATAGAGCAGCAAAATAAAAATAAAAGAACCACACATATGCTTGATGGACAGAGTCTGGTGAGCCATTCCTTACCCAGCAGGAACAATTCATGAGCAAACTTCATATACAAGGGATTTTTATTAGAGATATCTGTATTACTTATTTTCCTTGGTGCTGTGATGAATACCTGACAAGGAACAAATTAGGAAGGAAGGGCCTGTTTGGGCTCACAGTTCAAGGAGATTTAGTGATAGAGAAGGTATGAAGACAGGTGCTTGAAGGGTTGATCACACACCATCAATACTCAAAAGCAAAGAGAAGACAATAGTGGGGCTTGCCTACCAAATCTCAGGGTCCATCCCTAGTGACTCACATTGTCTAACAAGGCTCACAGTATCTCAAAACAATACCAACAACCAGGGACCAAGAAAACCAACACATAAGCTGATGTGGGATACCTCATACTCAATCTCACAACATATTAGACAAGAGTGAATTCTACTGGGCGGAGTTCTGGCCTGGGTATTATAAAAGAATGTACATTAAATTTACCAGTTTAGGTGGATAACTCAGCATTTTTGCAAATGATATTTTTTATTTAAATGTTCATTTATTAATTCAACCTACATCTCCATCACAGCTCCCTTTCTCCACCCCTCCAGGTCCCACCCTCCTACCTCTGCCACCTATCCTACTCCTCCAGTGTGAGGTGCTCCACATATCAGTCCCCATCAGTTCATCAGTCACATGAGGGCTAAGAGTTTCCTGTTGCACTGGGGGCTTATATTGCAGTTCCACCAAAACGAAGTGTCCCACTAACAAGTAACAGTTTCTTTGGGTCTGTTGATTATAGGATAGTTATCCTGTACTATATGGCTAAAATCCAGTTATAAGTGAATACATGTCATTTGCATCTTTCTGGGTCTGGATTAGCTCACCCATGATGAGCTTTTCTAGTTCCCTCCATTTGGTTACAAATTGCATGATTTCCTTGTTTCTGATAGTTGAGTAGTATTCCATTGTGTAAATGTACCACAGGCTTTTTTTTTTTAAATCCATTTTTTAGTTGAAGGACATCTGGGTTATTTCCACTTTCTAGATACTATAAATAAAGCATTATGAACATAGGTGAGGAGATGTCCTTGTGGTTTGGTGAAGAATCTTTTGGATATATGCCCAGGAGTGGTATGACTGGGTCTTGAGATAGAGCTATTCCAAGTTTTCTAAGATATCACCAGACTGATTTCCATAGTGGTTGTACAAGTTTGCACTTCCACCAGCAATGGAGTAGTGTTCTTCTTTCTCCACAACCTTGCCAGCATGTGCTGTCACTTGAGTTTTTGTTCTTAGCCATTCTGGTGGGTGTGAGATAGAATCTCAGAGTCATCTTGAGTTGTATTTCTCTGATGGTTAGGGATGTTGAGCATCTTCAAGTGTCTCTCAGCCATTAGAGATTTCTCTTTTGTGAATTTTTGATTTAACTCTGTACCCCATTTTTTGATTGGATTATTTGATTTCTTGGTGTTTAATTTCTGGAGTTCTTTATATATTTTGGATATTAGCCTTCTTTGAGACGTCAGTTTGGTGAAGATCTTTTTCCAGTCTGTAGGCTGCTGTTCTGTTCGAAGCAGACCAATGGAATCAAATTGAAGTCCTAGAAATAAACCCACATACCTACACTCACTTAATTTTTGACAAAGGAGCCAAAACCATACAATGGAAAAAGGACAGCATCTTCAAAAAATAGTACTGGCATACTGGATGTCAACATAGACCTATATTTATCACCTTGCACAAAACTTAAGTAAAAGTGGATCAAAGATCTTAACATAAGACTGAACACATTAAATCTAATGGAAGTGAAAATGGGGAAAAGTCTCAAACTCATCTGCACAGGTGACAATTTCCTGAACAAAACACCAATAGCTCTAAGACCAACAATCAATAAATGGGACCTCATGAAACTGAAAAAGCTTCTGTAAGCCAAAGGACACTGTCATTAGAACAAAGGCCAGTTTTATTTCACAGTCTCTTGTCTTCTTAGAAGAACCAATCCCTCTACTCTGAGCTCAAACATACAATTACATGAGCTTCTCTTTCCACACTCTGACTTTGTGCTATACCAGCCTCCTGCTTAGTGACACTCCATTTGAAGGAATCACAAATAGAATTATACTGCAATAATTGGAAAAACACGAAACATTATGTTGGTACAAAGCTAAAATACTTCTTTGCTTAGTATGTTTATAAAACTTCATATAGATTTAGAGACAGGAAAAATGGAATGGGAGAATTGCCCCTCCTTATGGACCTATGAGAGCCATTTTCATTCAGATCGTCACAGTTGGTAATGTACCTGCTATGAAAGCATGAGGACATGAGTTTAAATCTCTAACAACTACATAAAAGCCAGGCACGAGATCATCTCTGCAACATTAGTGTTGGGAGGGAGCAGTGAAGAGAGACAGATTCATGGAAATCTCTACCCAGCCAGTGCAGCTAACTCAGTGATTTTCAGGGTCAGTGAGAGGCTGTGTCTCAGAAATAAGTTGGAGAGAAATGGGAAGATTCCTGATATTACCCTCTGGTACCTAATGCACCCACACATATGTACATATTTACATGAACATATACATATTCCACACATGTAAAACATAGGCAAACAAGGATAAGCAACATACACTCTTTTCTATAAGTGTAGTTGGGTAGCATTGTACTTTTATCATCACAATACACTTGAAAACATAGTGGCTTAACACAATATATGTTTAGCTCCTCACATTGTGAGTCAGATATTTGAGCGGAATTCATGTGGTTTACTTTTGGCTTGCCAGGACAATTTATACATTTACATGTATATTCAGTAATATTTTCAGTAGTTTGGGAAGTGATTGGATTAGGAAATCCTGAGCTAGACAGATCCTTAGCTATAAGAGTTCATTCTAGTCTATCTTCTCTTTAATCTCTATGAAGGCTGGTAGAACCTCACTGACAAGGTGGTGAGTTAGTTTCTTGAGCCAAAGAAGTTAATTTGTAACATGAAAATACTTTTTACAACTTTGTTTTCATTGTGTTTGTGAAATAACCAAAGTAAGTAAAAAAAAAAGACTTCATTTTCTATCTTTGTACATCTCCATCTATTTCTGTATGCCTGTCTCTCTGTGTCTATCTGTCTTTGTCTCTATCTCTGTCTCTCTCTCTCTCTCTCTTTCGCTCTCTCTATGTGTGTATAAGAGCAGGCAAGCATATGCCAAGACATGTGTGTGTAGGTCAGAGGACACCTTTGAATGTCAACCCTCACCTTCTGTCTTGCTTTTGAGTGAGGTTCTCTTGTTGTTCAACCCTGTGTACATCAGACTAGCTGAGCATCCAGCTTTCAGGAATTCTCCTGTCTCTTCCTCCCATTTCACTTTAGGAGTGTGAAATTACAGATACACACTAACTTGTCAAGGTTTATGTAAATGTTGGAGATCTGAATTTAAACATGAAAAACTCTTCAGTGAATGAGCCTGAAGTATGACACTGCAAATACATAATTTTGGTTGAAGAAGAAGTTAGTGTTGTTTATAACATAGTGCATATATTTATTACAAGCTATGATGCTGAGCTAATTCTGGAATTTCTTAGAATTTATCAACAATGGAAAAATCAGAGGAATAATAACTTTTGAACAGTATTTTAAAGTTCTATGCATTATTCTAATCTCTGTACACTCAGTTTGTTATTCTACTCTTATAAAAACTTGATGTCTATCAAAAAGTGTTCATGATATAGTATACAAAATATAGGCTTTAATTCAGAAAAATCTATGCATGATTTAGTTTTTTCCTTATGCAAGGCTTTTTCAATATGAAAATAACCCAAGGGAAAGTTGTTATTTAGTTTCTCTGTGAATCAGTTCACAACCTACAAAATGGAAATATGTCTGTTTTTATCCTTTAAGAAACAGCTGGCGCCGGGCGTGGTGGCGCACGCCTTTAATCCCAGCACTTGGGAGGCAGAGGCAGGCGGATCTCTGTGAGTTCAAGGCCAGCCTGGTCTACAAAGCAAGTCCAGGACAGCCAGGGCTGTTACACAGAGAAACCCTGTCTCGAAAAACCAAAAACAAAACAAAAAAAAAAGAAACAGCTGGCATGCCATAGTTCAATGTCAAGGACATACCAGCAGAAGAGTGATGAAGGAAGAATCTGCAGAACATTCCACAGTTCTGGCACTGAGAAAGGCAAAAAGCTCCTCTTTGACTTATTTATTGATGTGTTGTGAACGTGCACACTCCCTGGCACATGAGACAAATTAGAGGCTTTCAATCTGCAGTGATTAATCTTCATTGTCACCTTGAATGGATTGAGAAGCACTTGAGCAACAAACTTCTAGACATGTCTGCAAGGATGTTTCCAGAGAAATGTATCAACTGATGAAAAATAAAAAACCATTTTGACTGTTAGTGACACCACCCTATGGACAGGGATTATAGGGAAAATGAACAGTGGAACAGGGTGACACACCAGCATTCATCTCTCTTTGTTTCCTGACTGGGAATTGAACATCACCAGTTGCCTTACTCTCCTGTTCCCATGACTTGTCCACCATGACAGACTCTACCCTCAAACTATGAATCATAGTAAATCTTCAATTCTTTAACTTTCCTTTATCAAATATTTTGCCAGAACAACAAGAAAGCTAGCTTAGTATGCACCTCAACTACTAGCTGAACACGTTGATTCAGATTTCAATGCAAAGATCAAGCCCAATATCAAATGCAATATACATGCTACACTGGCTAGCTTTTATGTCAATTAAACACAAGCTAGAGTCACTCTGAAAGGAGCCACGATTGAGAAAATACCTCCACCAGACTGACCTCGGAAAGCTTGGAGTGCATTTTTTTGATTGATAATTAATGTGGGAAGACCCATGTCACTGTGAGTGATTCCACTACCCCTCTGCTGGTAGTGGAATGCAGGCTGAGCAAGCCATGAGCAGCAACCTGTAAGCAGTACTCTGCCATGTCCCCTCTGCATCAGCTCCTGGCTTTAGCTTCCTGCCCTGACTTCACTCAGCAATGGAGTGTGACCTGAAATAAGCTGGAATAAACACTTTACCACAGCAATAGAAACCCTACCTAAGACATATGCTTGTACAGTTGTGTTCCATATCCAGCAGCTACAGTAAACATCTATTATATTATTAACAAGTCCACTTTACGGTCCCTATTCTGCTCTGTGGCCTGTCTCTTTTATACAATGTTGGTACAGATGATACAACCATGTGTATATAACTCACTTCTACCATATCAGAGGCAATGTCTACACTTAGAGTGGGCAGGTGAGTCAAAATGAGCTCATGGCATTCTTCTCTGGGAACTGAAAGATGGGGAAAAGCCAGTCTGGCTACTCTCCAGATGGTTGGAGTATTAACAAGAGATAAAGGATGTTACCATAAATACAGAATGTCACGGTATCAAAAGGAAGTAAGTGAGGTAGATTCAATGAAAAGGATAGGTGAGAAGGGTAAAATGACTGTCCTTTTAGAATGGAGCCTTTTCTAACTCCATCCATTTGGCCGCGAATTGCATGATTTCCTGGTTTCTGATACCTGAGTAGTAGTCCATTGTGTAAATGTACCACATTTTTTTTTTTTAATTCCATTTGTCAGTTGAGGGACCTCAGGGTTGTTTCCAGTTTCTAGCTATTACAAATAAGGCTGCTGTGAGCATAGATGAGGAAATGTCCTTGTGGTTTGGGGAGCAATCTTTTGGATGTAAACCCAGAAGTCGTATGACTGGGTTTTGAGATAGAGCTATTCCAAGTTTTCTAAGATATCACCAAACTGACTTCCATAGCGGTTGTACAAGTTTCCACTCCCCCCAACAATGGAGGAATGTTCCACTTTCTCCACAACCTTCCCAGCATGTTCTGTCACTTGAGTTTTTGATCTTAGCCATTCTGACAGGTGTGAGATGAAATCTCAGAGTTGTCTTGAGTTGCATTTCTCTGATGATTAAGGATGTTGAACATTTCTTTAAATGTCTCACTGCCATTAAAGATTCCTTGTTTGTGAATTCTCGGTTTAGCTCTGCTTTCCATTTTTTTTCATTGGAGTATTTGGTTTCTTGGTATTTAATTTCTTGAGTTCTTTATAAATTATGGATATTAGTCCTCTGTTGGTAGTGGGGTTACAGACTCAGAAAGATGCACATGGCATCTACTCACATATAATTGGATTTTAGCCATAGAGGACAAGATAACTATCCTACAACCAATACACCAAAAGGATCAGGAACATAGACTTTGTTACCTATTAAGGGGACAATTTGCCCTAGGAGTGCTACCATATTGGCCCCCAGTGCAAGAGGAAGCTCTTAGCCCGCATATAATTGTTGAGCTGAGAGGGGCTGATATGTAGGGACACTCCACATTGGAGGAGTGGGAAGGGTGGGAGAGGGAGGAGAAGGTGGGAGGGTGGAACTGGGAGGGGTGATGAGGGCACTGTGATGGAGATGTAACTTGAAGCAATAAATAAACAATAAGTAAGTAAGTAAGTAAGTAAGTAAATAAATAAATAAATAAATAAATAAATAAAACAAAACAAAACAAAAAAGAATGGAGCCTCTTACATCTCAAAGTCTGATACATTCACATCTCTTATTTATGTTGCACATAAACATATTGTATACTTCCATAACATATTTCTACTCATTGTCTTTAGATTGAACCATGGGCTTTGGTAAGAAATGATATTCAACAAATACAACTGTGGGGTCTGTCTGCAATTAAGCATAAATGCTTAGGAAATCATGGTAAAATAACAAATAAAATAAATAAAAATAGAAAGAGGTCATCTACACAGCAATGCTGCTTGTGAAAAAATAGGTGTTTCCTAAACAACAGTCCTTGGTGGCTTCCTAGTTAGAATAGGAATATTAAACATACAAATTGAAAGTACACTGAAAACTATACTTAAACTATATGAAGAAAACAAATTGCTTGGAAAAGCTTACCAGAGTGTAATTATGAAAATGAATAGAGGAGTTTTAAACATGGGGAATTACTAAATAGAAAGACTGTTTGCAGGGTTATTTCTTCATAGCTTAGAATTCTCCAGTATTAAAAGACATTTATGTGGTGTTAGCAGAAATTGCTTAATCGAAAGTATTTAAGTAGATGGTGGATGATGGTTCTCATGTGGGTATGCAAAAATTGATTCTATTCTGTCCAACAGACTGAACCAGAGTCCAATTGACTCCATCCATTTTGATTTTAAAAATAATCTCTTTTATAATATAGTACATGAAGCATTAAAGAAACTGAAAAGACTCCAATAAACATATAAAATGATGTTTGTCCTTACCACAATAAAACTGGCCACTACAATACTCAATTTGATAATTTGAAAGTTAAATTGTCTTCCAATATGTAGTATTGGCAAGAATAGATAAGATTAGCGTTCATACTCCACAGGCAGTTCCTTTCAGTGTTCTTATGTTAATAAATATGCCTGTACATGAAATTTGTTAGTGTATGTACATCCTGATCCAATAATTCCACATCCATATTTATAAATGAATTATCTTTGCATATTAAACAATAAAATGTGTGCACATGCTCATTGATGTTTATTTTTAAGTAGTAGAATTTAAATAAAAAGACAAAGGCAATGGAAATTTTTCCCAGTTGAGAAAATGCTTGCAGCACAAGCATGAAGACCCAAGTTCCATCCCCAGCACCCAATTAAAACCTTGGTTTGGTGAAACTTGCCAGTAATTCACCATTACAATAGAAAGAACGGAGAATCCACAGAGCCTCTGAGACAGTGATCCATAAGATGCCTTGTCTGAAACAAGATGAAGATGAAGGTCAACACCGAAGGTTCTGTTATGATCTCCATATCACACCATAACATGCAAGTACACCCAACACATATACACACAAAAAATGTGTTTCCATTTAAATTATTTCAATGTCCATCTATATACAAATATTTGATATATGATATAGTCATAAAACTAAGTCCTAGGGAAGAAGATTTCACTCAGTCAGTAGAGTCCTTTGTAACTAGGGTGTGCAAAGTCCAAAGTCCTGTTCCTAGCAGTGAATAAATTGTGTGTATCCTTTAATTCCATTGCTTTGGAGGTAGAGGCAGAAGGTTTTAGTTCAAGGTCATTATTGGCTACATAGGGGTTTGAGGTCAGCCTGGGGTAAAAATATTCTTTAATAGAATACAAAGAAAAGAAGGGAGGGAGGGAGGGAGGCAGGAAAGTGACAGGCTTCTAAATCCTACATAGCAGTCCAAAAGAGTGTTCTAGATCTATATAAAAGGTAGCAAAATATTTGATACAAAATTTATGTAAGCTGGTATAGGGGTTACATACTATGACATCATTTCAGTATGTCTTTTGTCTTGCAAGGTATATTTGCTGTGCATATATATGCAGTCCAGAATTTTATTAATAGAAATGTGTGCATGGCAGGAAATAAGAAAGCAGTTGGGAAAAACATGGGAAGCCTTGAGTTACAGGTAGCGGGTCTAAATTGGGTCAGAATTATTACTCTTCTATAAGCTGGGCTTTTGAAGACTCTGTAACAATTTACCTAACAATAGGAGCCAAACAGACATGGATTTCAGCAACTGGTGTTTATAACAAGTAGAGAAAAAGCTGTGGCAAGAGGATACTGGACAGGATTAACACCTCCTCAAAAGACTGATTTCATTTTAATAACATTTCATACTATCGCTTTCCACTACGTTCCTTGGGATATAAGCTGTACAAGTTGGTGTCTTTATGGTCTTTGTGTGTGTGTGTGTGTGTGTGTGTTATATTTGTATTAAATCCCAATGAATCCAAGAATGACCTTGAAGTTAAGACCTTCTTGCCTCTACCTCCAATGTGCTCAGATTAAATACTACATAAGTATGTAGGGATGGGAGTGTAGTGTAGGTGCTGGGGACGGAATTTAAAGCTTTCTATCTGCTAATTACAAGGGACTCTACTTACCAAGCTAAGTCTCCAGTTCTAGGCTTTAGTTTTATGATTGTGTCATATCTTATATATGCATCTATTAATGAGTATTTCTATTATTTAAATGTAAACACAATTTGTGTGTGTGTGTGTGTGTGTGTGTGTGTGTGTGTGTGTGTGTGTACAACCATGCCATTGTAAACACGAGGAGATCAGAACACAACCTCAAAAGGTGGAGACGGGGGATCCCCAGAGCAGGGTGACTAGCCAGACTAGCCAAATCAGGCAGTTCTGGGTTTGACTGACAGGCATTATTTCAATGAATGGGGTGAAAAAACAATTGAAAATTATTCCCAACATTAACCTAAGGGCCTTCACTTTCATTCATATGCACATTCTCTCCCAGCTGTTCTCTCCCAGCCCTTCTCTCAAACATATGTACACATATACATACACATATATGCAAATGTATATACATATATACATACAACTGCATACTACAAGACCAACACCTGTACACCCAAAGGACAAATAAATATATAAAATTAGAACTTAGGTTATGAACATTTGTCACTGTGAATGTATACACTGACACAGCATACCACTGGGAAAGAATAAGTTTACTAACCCAGACAAATTTTGTCCCAATGTATGCTCTATAGAAAATATGCAGCCCATTACATAAACTTTTATGTTTAAATGTTAAATGGCTAGAAATAACTGTAAAACTGAAGCAACTTTATTTGTACATTAAATAAAAAGTGAGGTCCAGGGGTAGAGGCAGGATAGTGCTGCCAGATAAAAGCAAAATGTTTTTTATTCTGTGCACACAACTAGTAACAAGAGATCCTTGTGCCACATTCATCCAAACATTTGCTGATATCTCTTGAGGAAAGTGCCCTTTTCTACTAGCCACTTCTGTGAAAGTCACTGATTCATAAATCATATCACGCTTCCAATTTCCCCATCTTCATCAGTTTTACAGAACACAGTGCTATCTGTTCAGTTATTTAATGTCATTCCACTTTAATGCAGAGTGCAGTGCGGGATTCATGTAGTGATTACAAATACAGCCTCTTTTGATGAAGAACATTTGTTCTTTGAAGAGTCCATGAGAGGGGACTCTGAACTTAAGTGGTTTATTCTCTTGTGTGTTATTAATTGGCAGATCATAAGTGAATAAAATCAATTGAATTGAGTAGAAGTCAACAGAGAGACAAGTTTATAAAATTCTAATATTCGAAGTTCTTCCTGAAGGACTTTATCAGAACCATAAAATTTCCAATATATGATAGCTTTAAATAAAAATGTCAATCATTTTATATATGGAAATCATTCTATAGTTCTGAAAATGCCTAATGTGAAAAATAACAGAATTATGATTCACAAAAGAAAGGTCTTTGTCATTCTCCTTTTTCATAATGCACCAATCTTTCCCCAACACCATGTATGTTATTATTTTTAAAAATTATAATAAAAAATAGTATTAGTAATTTATAGTTAGGAAAACTTGACCAATTCACACTGTGAAAAATATTCACCAAGAAATGAATATTTGCAATAGTATTGTTAGAAGTAAACATTTTAAATGCCATCTGACACACTAAACACTAAATTAGGAGTAAAGTGGTTCAAACAAATGATGTGATTACATTTTGATTAGTACTATCTTTATTTTTGCTATATTACCAATGTCAATAGACAGTTCTATTTCATAACTTTCATATAGCACCTATGTGGAATTGGAGATTATGACATAAATCGGGGTTTGGAAGTGATCTACAGAAATTATGAATTGTAAAGTTTGGTGATAGAATTGATAGGGTAGTAAAGGTCCCAAGAGTTGGGAAACTGATCATGCCAAATACTAAATTATGAACAGGTGATAATTATGACTTTCTTTAGTCCAAATAGGGTTATCATGATCTTTCCTTTTCATACGGTCAGAGTCAATGGCCAATCTGATGTCATGTTTCTATTAGTTTGCATGTTTGTGTTTTCTCATGAACTCATTTTGTAAGCATTGGCAAGAATGTGGGTATTTACATAGGTTTTTGTGTCATTTCACAAAAGAATTCATTTACATCCTGATTGTGAAGCATCTGCTTTCTGATTTTTTATCAAACATAAATGTGTTTCAAACTAATCTAAACTGAAAGAGGAAAACTATATCTAGAAATGTGGAGAACATACATATATGCAGTCATATATTTAACATACATATATGCAGCCATGTATTTAACATACATATATATTCCCTTCTAGTCAGATGAAGAGGGAATCTCCCAAGGTTACCATTAATTTCTGGGACTTACAATCTCTCAAATGCTAGTCACATGTGTTAACCCCGTATTTGATGATTCTTATGTTTAAGAAAGGGGTAACAGATGTAAGACCGCTGCAGTATCAACATGATAACCACAACCTCATGTGGCTACTGAATTATACATAATATTTTTTCACTGTTTCTCCTTGTTTGTTTGTTTGCTTGGTATCATTGTTTTTTTATTGAACATTCTCCTGGAGAATCTACTCAACACAGAATAACTATAAACGGAAATGAAAGTTCTTAGTTGGCCAAAATAGAAATACAGTGGAAATTTCTTACAAATATCAAAATAATTTCTATAACAAGTGTAATAAATTCATGAAAATCTACTGGAATTAATATGCAGGTTTATCAAGTTATTGAGGTAATAAATCAGTATATAAATATTGACTATGCTTTCATACCTAAACATAAGTGAGCATCTACAGATTACAGTTTCTTTTTTTGTCATTAATGCATTCATTTATTCACTGTACTTCTCAGTCACAGCCATTCCCTCCTCTCCTCCCAGTCACACCCCTCTCCTAACCTTTTCCCATACTTCGCTTCTCTTCTCAGAAAAAGATTGCCCCACCCTATGCCAACCCTCCTCAGCACATGAAGTCACCTCAGGACTAAGCACCTCTTCCACTGAGGTCAGAGAAGGCAGACCACCTAAGAAAAAGTGATCGAAAAGCAGGCAACAGAGTTCACGTCGTCAGAAATAGCCTGTACTCCAATTGGTAGGGGACCCCCCACAAAGACCAAGTTGCACATTCCTAGGTCCAGTCCATACATGCTCTTTGGTTAGTGGTCCAGTCTCTATGAGTCCCTATGGGACTCGGTTAGTTGACACTGTTAGCTTTCTTGTGGAGTTTTTGTCCTTTCCGGATGCCACTATCCTTCCCCCAACTATTCCACAAGAGGACTAGATCTCTTTCTAATGTTTAGTTGTGGGTCTCAGCATCTATTTCTATGCACTGCTGGGTGGAACCTCTCAGAGGACAGTTATGCTAGACGCCTGCCTACAAGCATAGCAGAGTATCATTAATAGTGTCAGGGGTTGGCTCTCTTCTTGGGGTGGTTTTCAAATAGGATGAGTCATTGTTTAGCCAGTCCATCAATCTCTGCTCTATCTTTATCCCGGCACACTTGGTAGGCAGAGTAAACTTTGGGCCAAAGGTTTTGTGGCTGGATTGTTGTCTCCCCTCCCTCCACTGGAAGTCCTGCCTGGCTATAGAAGGTGGCCACTTCAGTCTCCATATCCCCTGCTTCTAAGGCTCTCATCTAGAGTCACTCCTATATCCTTCCAGGAGCCTACCTCATCACAGGTCTCCATCTTGTCCCAAAGATGCTGCTCCCATATTTCTCAGCCCTTTCACCACTCACCCCACTTCTCCCTCCACACCTGATCCTCACCCTCATTCCCTTCTCCATCTCTTCTTTCACCCAGTGCCTTCTCTTCATCCACTTCTGCTGTCTATTTTATTTCTCCTTCTGAGTGAGATTCAAGCATCCTACCTTGGGCCCTCCTTGTTACTTATCTTCTTTGGGTCTGTGGATAGTAGTACAATTATCCTGTACTATGTGGCCAAGATCCACCTATAAGTATGTGTATACCATGGTCTGAGTTAGCTGACTTGGGAAGATATTTTCTAGTTACATCTGTTTGCCTGCAAATTTCATGATGTCTTTTTTTTTTTTTAAATAGCTGAGTAGAATTCTATTGTGTAAATGTACCACAGTTTATTCATTATTCAGTTGAGAGACATCTGGGTTGTTTCTAGTTTCTGGCTGCTATGAACATAGTTGAGCAAATGTTCTTGTGGTATGGTGAAGTATCTTTTGAGCATATGCCCAGGAGTGGTACAGCTATGTCTTGAGGTAGAATTATTCCCAATTTTCTGAGAAAGAGCCAGATTGATTTCCAAAGTGGTTGAACCAATTTAAACTTCCACCATCAATGGAGGAGTGTTCATCTTGCTCCACATCCTCACCAGCATGTGTTGTCTCTTGAGTTTTTGATCTTAGCCATTCTGATGGATGTAATATGGAATCTCAGAGTCATGTTGATTTTAATTTCCCTGATGACTAATGACGTTGAACGTTTCTTTAAATGGCCATTAGGTATTCCTCTGCTGAGAATTCTCAGTTTAGCTCTGTATCTTTTATTTTAATAGGTTTATTTGGTTTGTTGGTGTTTAATTTCTTGAGCTGTTTATATATTTTGGATATTAGCCCTCTGTTGGCTGTAGGGTTGGTGAAGAACTTTTCACATTCTTTAGGCTGCCATTTTGTCCTATTGACAGTGTTCTTTGCTTTACAGATCTTTTAAGTTTCAGGAGGTCCCATTTATTAATTGTTGATCTTAGTGCCTGAGCTGTTGGTGTTTTGTTCAGGAAGTTATCTCCTGTACTAATGTGTTGAAAGCTATTCCCCACTTTCTCTTCTATTAAAATCAGTGTAATTCAGGTTATGTTGAAGTCTTTGATCCACTTAGACTTAAGTTTTGTGAAGTATGATAAATATGGATCTACTTGAATTCTATTACATGCAGATATACAGTTAAACCAGCACAATTAATTGAAGATGATTTATTTTTTTTCCATTGTATAGCTTTGGCTTCTTTGTGAAAAATCAAGTGTCCATAGGTGTGTGGTTTTTCCCCTGGGTCTTCGATTTGATTCTACTGATCAAGCTTTCTGTTTTTATGTCAAAACCTAATACCATAAAGTTTTTATTACCATTGCTTATACTGCAACCTGAAATCATGGATAGTGATACCTCCAGAAGTTGTTTTTTTTTATTGTATTAGATTGTTTTTACTATCCTGAGATGTTAATTTTCTATACTAAGTTGAGAGCTATTCTTTGAAAGTCTGTAAAGAATTATGTTGGCTTCTTTGTTTCCAATTTGTATCCCTTTGCTCTCCTTTAGTTGTCTTATTGCTCTAGCAAGAACTTCAAGTGCTATGTTGAAGAGATATGATGAAAGTGGGTATCCTTGCCTTGTCCCTGAGTTTAGATGAAATGCTTTAAGTTTCCCTCCATTTAATTTGATGTTGGCTACTGGCTTTCTGTATACTGCCTTTATTATTTCTAGGTATGGTCCTTGTATGCCCAATCTCTCCAGGACTTTTAGCATGAAGGGGTGTTGGATTTTGTCAAATGCTTTTTCAGCATCTAGCAAGATGATCATGTGTTTTTTTTTTTCTTTCAGCTTGTGTATATGGTACATCACATTGATGGATTTTCATATGCTGAACCATCCCTGCTTCCTGGGATGAAGCCTACTTGATCATGGTGTGTGATGCTTTTGATGTGTTCTTGTATTTGGTTTGCCAGTATTTTATTAAGTTTTTTTTTTTTGCCTCTATGTTCATGAGGGAAATTGGTCTGTAGTTCTCTTTCTTTGTTGGGTCTTTGTGTGATTTAGGAATCAGGGTGACTGTGGCCTCATAGAATGAGTTTGGCTGTGTTCCTTCTGTTTCTATTTTGTGGAAGAGTTTGAAGTTTGAAGAGTATTGGTATTAGCTGTTCTTTGAAGGTCTGGTAGAATTCTGTACTGAAACCATCTGTCCCTGGCTTTTTTTTCTTTTTCTTTTTTTTTTTTTTTTTTTGGTTGGGAGACTTTTAATGACTGCTTCTATTTCCTTTGGGGTTAGGACTGTTTAAACTGTTAACCTGATCTTGATTTAACTTTGGTAGGTGGAAGCTATCAAGAAAATTGCCCATTTCCCTTAGGTTTTCAATGGGAATTGCATTGACTCTGTAGATTGCTTTTAGTAAGATGGCCATTTTTACTATGTTAATCCTACTGATCCATGAACATGGGAGATCTTTCCATCTTCTGATATCTTCTTCAATGTTTTTCTTCAGAGACTTGAACTTCTCGTCACAAAGGTCTTTCACTTGCTTGGTTAGAATTACACCAAGATATTTTGTATCATTTGTGGGTGTTGTGAAGGGTGTTGTTTTTCTAATTTCTTATTACTTCTTTCATTGTGACCCATAGGTTTGGGTATATCGTGCTTTCATTTTCATTGAATTCTAGAAAGTCTTTAATTTCTTTCTTTATTTCTTCCCTGTCCCAGTGGTCATTGATGAGAGTTGTTCACTTTCAATGAGTTTGTTGGCTTCCTGTTGTTTATGTTTTTGTTGATGTCCAGCTTCAAGTGTTCCCAGTCTGACTCTGGCAGTCACGGCAAACTTACCTTCTGCTTGGCTTACCTTCCTCTGGGCCTAGTATTGTCAATTGGCTGGTGTGGTCACTTGGTTTCACTATTCAGCACTGGGTCAGCTTCCTCAGTCAGCTGAGACTGTCACTTCCACAGTCTCCCCACCTCATGCATGCTTCGTGGCCTGGTCTTTTACTTTAAAGTCTTGTACAGCTTCACGTGACAGGGGCCACTCTTTGGCCTGTTTTCTAGGTCCTTGCTGTGGCTCCAAGTTCCACCCACCTCCTGGGATTTTGCTCATTCACCTGTCACTCTCAGGTCTCTGTATGGGTGTCTTCAGTGTCTGGTTTTCACAACGTTCCCTCAGAAGGTTTTATGCCATGTCTTTGATACCAGCCTTTTTGGGCTGCTTATGAAAAGAGTCTCTTTCTCAGACTCTACCTCCCAGTCTTCTCAGCAATTCTGTCCTTGCCAAGGCTTCTGATTGCTCATTTGCCTCAGGGCTACTGTAACCTAAAGGTTATCAGATGGCATACCTTGTTTCACACTTCTCCCTCATGAGCTTCTATCTCCTCTGTCCATGGGGGCTGAGAGAGCTTCAGATGGAGTTCTCTGACTTATATAGGATGTGGTTTCATAGTCTTTCTTGGTGTCCTAAGGAGTTTTGAGCTTTCTTCCAGAAACTGGCAGTTCCCATGACTTCTGCAGCTTTGTAGCCATGCCCATTCACTGGGCACCTTCTGCAGGGCTCAGTCCAATCTAGACTCTGCCCATCTCAGCCCAGATCACTCTAGCATTCAAGCTACAAGCACCTATTGCATTTCCTGGGCTCTGAAAGGTCCATATGCTGCCAGGTGCCAGGATGATCTGCCTGCCCCTCTTAAGAGTCCTTACTAACTCACTAAAGAAAACTAACCCATTACATAAATACAGGAAAATATTAACAGGTGAAGACTGTTCAAGACCTGTAAATGGAAATAGAAGCAATAAAGATAACACAAACTGAGATAATCTTGAAGAAGGAAAACCTAGGAAAGAGAACAGGAACTACAGACACAAGTACCACCAATAGAATATGACAGATGGAAGATAGAATCATACATTGATCAAAGAAAATGCTAAATCAAAAAAAGTTTCTAACACAAAACACCCAGGAAACTTGGGACACTATGCAAAGGCCAAACCTAATAATAGGAATAGAAGAAAGAGAAAAATCCCAGCTCAAAAGCTCAGAAAATATCTTCAACAAAAATCACAGAAAATAATTTTCAAAACCTACAGAAAGACATGCCTATAAACACACAAGAAGCTTACAGAACACCAAATAGATTGGAACAAAAAAGAAAAACCCCTGTCACATCATAATCAAAACACTATATGTACAGAACAAAGAAAGAATGTTAAAAGTTGCAAGGGAAAAGTACCAAGTAATACACAATGGCAGACCTGTAAGAATTACACCAGACTTCTCAGCAGAGACTTTAAAAGCCATAAGAGTGTGGGCAGATGTCATGCAGTCTCTAAGAGATCACAGATGCCAGGCAAGAATACTATAGTCAGCAAAACTTTCAATCACCATAAATGGAGAAAGCAAGATATTCTATGTCAAAACCAAATTTAAAAAATATCTTTTCACTAACCCAGCCTTACAGAGGATACTAGAAGGAATCTTCAATATAAGGACAGTAACTACACCCAAGAAAATAACCAAATAAATGATTTCACACAAGCAAAACCAAAAGAAGGGAAACACACACACACACACACACACACACACACACACA
>CAJQZJ010001896.1:4182905-4207619 GCA_907164525.1 Lophiomys imhausi
AGTTTAAAGTTCTATATCTAACTCAGCTTTCATACTAACTTGCCTCATAATTTTAAAATTATCTTCTTAGATCCAGAACACCCTCTTGATTCCTAAACAACTCAAAATTTAACTATGAGACTCTAGCTATCTATTCTTCAACCACCTCAGAGACCTGAGAGGGATAAATATATCTGATTATATAGGAAGTGCAGGGACTGCAGCTTCCAAAACTAAGAAATGACATACCAGTCTCTTAATGAAGCACACAGTAATTTCTTGTCAGCTATAGGCACCACATCAAAAACACTCTCGCATAATGGTAAATTCACGTACATTAACCTTCAAAATTCAGTTACTTTATGTTTCTAAAGAGTCTGTCTTCTGAAATTTAAAGTGTCTACACCTATAATTTGAAAACCTGCGAGCATGTGGGAGTAAGTAAACTGAGAATAAGTAGACAATGTCCGCCTTGTTTTCCTTTCCTCAACTCAATGCCCCCAGAGGTATTTGCTATGTTTGTTACTTGTTGAACAAAATTTTCAGTTTTACAGATCAAAAAATTGTTGAGAGCTCTTCTGGCTATGTCAAGTAAGTTTCCATTTCTGCTGGTCACTTCCTCCTGTATTCCAAAGCTTACTCTCATTTCTTCCAGTACTGTGTGTGGATACTACAAGTATCTCCTGTTAGCTTATAAACCCCAACTTTCTATCCCATGTCACTTTTACTCCCTCCCCTCAGGGTGCACATCAGGCCACAAGAGACACTTACCCACCCTGTTTCTCTCCTTTCATTGTCCTGGCATACATTAGCCATTTCTTGCCCTCTGAACTTTTCAGATCAGAGTCAAACATCAGTCTACTGTGTTACCTCAAGGTCTGGGAACCCATTTCAAAATCTGTCCCACCCCTCTCTAACTCTCTGTCTCTCACTGAGTGTGTGTGTGTGTGTGTGTGTGTGTGTGTGTGTGTGTGTGTCTGGTGTTTGAATCCAGGGTTTTGTACCTGCTAACCAAGGTCTGTTCCATTGAGCTACAACTCAGCAATTGAAATCCCTCTAGACTTAAACATGAAGGCTTGTTGTTTGTTTTAGGGAGACGTGGGGAATTCCTTTCAGTGCTTCTCCTTGGGTAGGAAGAGGGGTCCGGAGACTCATAAGCTTATGTTACAAACTTTCCCAAGTTTTAACTCAATGTGGGTGAGCTGCTTCTGAGACCTTATAATGGGCTTTCAGCTACCCCACATCAGTAAATTCTGGTAGACAGATGCTTTTTTACCATATTGTTATTTATTTGTTAGCTAAAAACTTGTTATTAATACTCAATTTAAATACTATCTATTAATATTATTTAAATAAGAATAAGTTAAAAAATGAGGTAATAGTAATCTATCTTATCTTCACAATTGGTGAATTAGTGCTATAGGACTTTGGGTACCTTTAGGGCACCTGAAGCAACGCCTATAATAGAAGGAAATACATAGAAAGAAAAGGATTCATGTTCATGCTCAGCACAAATTTCAGAATACTGGGCTCAAATGAAGTGATTCGTGTCAGTTATACTGAAAATTTCAACGTTCTTCTCACATAGTATCCCCACTGACTGAATTAAATATAACAAAAAGAAAAACAACAACAAAAAACCCAGGCAAACAATAACAAAAACAAAACAGGTATACTTTGATGTTTTTTACTAGCAGGAACTGTGATAAACACTTCAATATATATGATCTCACTTGCAGGTCATAGTCCTTCACAGTGGGAGGATTATCACAGCTGCCTATGTTATACTGAAAGTCAAGAATCACAGAAAAGTGCAAAGACAAGATACAGCTTCCAAGGAAATAATTCTAAAATTTCCACAGCCATAAATACTTATGTCACCAAGTAAAGACCAGACACTCAACATATCAGGGATATTTCACTCAAACCATAATATTCCAAACAAAATGCCAAAGGCTTATAAGCATCTTCTGATGTGAAGAGCATTTAGCTCATCACCTATGGCCTCCGAAAGTCTTAACACTTCCATCAGTGTCCCACAGTCTAGGTTCAAAATTCAAAGTCAAAGATAAAGCAAACTCTTATTAGTAAGCTGCTATAAAATAAAAAGACAAATTGCATACACCTAAGATATACATTACACATAAAAAGTAAGCATTCCCATTCCAAAGGAAAAGGAAAGGAAAATAACAAGGAAGGACCAAATACTGGAGGCAAGATGATCAATCCTACAGCTTCATTATCAATATCTGAGGCACATGGAGTCATGCTGTATTTTTAAGAACTTGAGTACCCTTACCATATTTTCATCACTATTTACAGCCCACAAGTCTACACTCTACATTTAATATATGTAACTGCTTCTGAATGACTGTCCATGTTCTGGCATTTCAAACACCCTGCACTGTGCAGGAGGTGTAACATTCACATTGCCTCCTATCACCCTATCAGGAACTACAATGCTATCAAATATTGCCTTGCCTCCCAGACTTTCCTTTGAAATCTGCTTGGAAGCCTCTATGTACTATAGCTCCAGTATTTTGCAAGCATGCAAAATTTGCATCATGTGGACAAAGCTAAGGTATACTGCCAGCCTGGGCAGCAGCTGGGCTCTCCTTCAACCATGTCCAAATTATCTTCTGAGTGCCTGGGTAGCTAAGTACAGTGAAGAAATATCTTCATGTTCAGTCCTATTGAACCCAGATGCATTCTATTCTCATAGCATAATATTTGAAATTAGTCTTACTTTTCAAACCTATAATCTTAGAATCGCTAGGCTCTGACTAGTGATTGGAATGCCCTGGAGGTGTCTTGTTGTCCTGATGCAAAATACTTGGGTTTATTTTTAATGCTGCTAATTTCTTCAGAAACCATGTCTTCCTTTGCTCAAGCCTGAAACATTTTCTACACTGACCAGGAAGTGTATTTTAAAAACATATTTCTACTCTGCCCTCTGCTTTTAGTTCTAACTGTATCTTGTCTAAAGGAGCTAATAACAGCCTAAATGATGGCCTGCTATAAAAATTTTCTCACTATTTTGACTAGGATGTCATATTTACACTTAGCCTCTCACAAAATCTCAAGATATTAACAAATTATAGCCACAGTCTTTCTAGAATTGAATTTGAATGGCCTCCTGTTCAAGTACCCAAAAAGTCTTTCTGCCCATCTGAACTCTCCCTATTGTATGCATTTATAGTGACGTTCTGTCTCACCAAAACACCACACTAATAATCTCTGTTTACAGCTTTTTAGAACTCTTTTTTCACATGAGCCATTTCCAAAGACTATTGAAGCACAGAAAGTCACAGCAATAAACCTTCCTCAAGTGACAACTTTTAGTTTGTGGAACTTTTGTTGCTTTGAATAAATATCTGAGGCACTGGAAGTGGGAAGGACTTTTCTAACATTGTAGTGTTTTTAGTTCATTGCAGAAGGAAGGTATGTATGGTGACTTACAACATGACAAACACAGAGCAGAATGGAGTAGGTACCAGAAGGGCCAAGAGAGGACATGGACCTCAAGGACTTGCTTCTAATGACCTTTCCTACAATCTGGACTTACCTTTAAAAAAATCCCACCGCCTTTCAAAGGGAGGCCAACTGCTCCGGACCAGGCCTTCCACACATGATCTAGTGGAAGAAATTTCATATTTGGAGTGTAACAGTAGGATATGTTGAAAATGTGGCCTATGTTAGTATTTCACATATCCCATGATGGAATGTATATTATATTGATAAATTGACATGAACTGTAAATTTTTATTTATCACACATATATTTATTAATACATAACAATTACCTAACAATTGTATATAAAATTCCTAAATACTAAACCCAAACCCTAACTCTGAAACCTAATATCTAAAACTTCTTAGTATCTATAATACAAACATTTAACATTAACCTAAGGTTTCTCAAAGGATACTTTTCTCTGAGCGTGGGTCCTAATGGATGGCTGGTCTTCATACAATTCTTCAGTTTTAAAGTCTCTTAAAGTCTCTGAATTTCGTTCGTCCCTTTGTGGTCTTAAGACCAATTAACATATGAAAGTTTCCCAGGCGGCTCACCTATTCAGATGCTTATGGCCTGTAAGGCCTGAAGTCCTGGAGTTCCACATCTAAGCACTCCCCAATCTCACGGAGAATCTGTCTCCTCTCCATATCCGAAAGGGGTCAGCATTAGAGTGTGAAATTTTCCGATGAGATTGTGATGAGTGTTTTTCCGCCTGTGGAGGAAAATGTTGTTGAGTGAATCAGGAACAGGAGAGAGCGAGCCAGCCTAATGTCCATGTGAATCCTGCCTTATGTATCTTCCCCTGTGGGCAGAAGCTTTCCTGTCCCTGGGCTCAGTCTTTTCAAAAAAGCTTTTTGCAGAGGGGCGTGAATTCATAGGTGGTCCAAAGATGTGGGCAGGAGCCTCAGGGTAGGTCACTCAGATGCTTTTCACAGAGAGCTGTGAAATGACAGCAGACCTCTGAAGGGTGGGCACCTCAGGGAGCATGTCCTGCTCCTAGCCCTAATATCAAATAGGTCCTGGTCCTTGGCGAGTTCCCAAGGACATGTCACTTCAGATGTAAGTCTTTTATCTTATAAGTCCAGCCTTATTTCAAGTTCCCTATGCTATATATGCTAACACTAAACCTACCACAGTTTGTGCTTACTGATATTCTTCAAGGAAGGTTGAGCCTCTTCCATTTCATACCTTAGCTCTTGATTGTCTCAAAGTATCCTTCAAGGTCCCTTGCCTGGGGGAGTGGGTAGGATTGTCATGTAAATCAGTGAAGGGGGGGGGGGAGGAGAGGTAAACAAGAATATAGTACAAGCATTAAAGGCATAGTGTAGTGTCCTTCAGAACATCTAGAACATAAATTATTTCCAACAGAAGCTACTGTCGTTTATCTGAAATGTAAATGTGCCTGCAGTAGAAAACAGCTGGAAGATCACCCATGGAGACAAAGCTCTATTGGGCATGACAGTGGAGTGACTCAATTTCCCAGACAGTTTCTTTTGGATATTTTGAGCACCTGAGTTGATAATGTTTTACTATCTGCCTATCTGTCGCTTGCTAAATGATCTTCTACTTGATTGCTATATTCTTAATAAACTCACTCATTCAAAACTGAATATGTAGGTGTCATAGCTCATTCTATAAACAGTATAGAATGGGAGAGAATAGCTAACTGGTGGGAAATACAATTAGACAATATGTGTTCTTTAATTTGGCGTAAGAACTGAAGTTAAAAATTTTCACGTGGTTCATCAAAGACAGAAAGACTCATACTCAATAATTTCCTAATAGATATAAAGTTTGTTTTGGTAACACAAAATAAGAAAAGAAAACAGGATTTTTTTTTTTAAATCTTTGAGGAGAAACAAAGACCCACCCTTAACTAGAGGGTTATTGATTGCATAATAAATGCTTTCAGATACCTGAGCTAAAGTTCATAATTGATGACAGACAGAAAGAGAGCAAACGTCCCATTTAGTAGTTAGAGATGTGGCACTGATCATCGTTCACGCCCTGACCTCGCAGGCTATCAGGGTCTGTGAAGAAGAAAGCAGCAATTCTAAGAGCAAATAGATCTGTAGAACAACAGATTAACGAGACTTAAACCCTCTGTCTTTGAAGTCTTCCTGATACAATTGACGCTCCAAGGAAAGAGAGTTGCAATGCGTCTCTGCATTCCTTTCATCACAGAAGTCTTTTGTTCCCTTATCTACTCCCTGGGCCAAAGTACCAAGTTTTCAAAGTGGAGTGCCAGAGTCTGGGGAAGCAACTTTGAGAAATGACTACAGGGCAGAAGCTACTGTTCTCACAAATCTATTTTAAGTGTGTTTATTGGAAGAGAAATAGAGTAAGGGCTGTGGGGTCTTCTCATCCACAGAAGAACCGTCCAAGAGTGTGTTTAGAGACAGGCAACGCGTCCCAGTCAGATGTTTGATCAGCGGGATTGCTGAATAATGAGTTTGCACGTTTCAACCCCCGAGTTTGATGTGTGTAGCTAGAGACGGACGGTGAGGCTTTGGCTTCTTTTTTAAAAAAATTTAAGTGATAAATGCTTATTTTGGGCACTGAAAGCCACAGTCTTTTTTTTTTTTTTCCGCAATAGCGATTTTCCAGCTGAAATAGCTCATCACCACGATGAGCACAGAATGTGAACTACAGACAACTTCCCTTGCCATCTGCGGAAGGAGCGCGCACAGTATGAGGACATGACTGGCTACAATATGCCGCCCGGCTTAGTAAAAACCAGCTAAGAACAGCTGTGAGCCAGAGTAGTGCTCCAGTCCCTTCTAATTTATTTATTATTTTCCATGCCAAAGTGTCATCGGGGTCCTATCAGTTTCACTGTACACGAGAGGAGTTTCACATAAGCTCTCCTGAGAGCAGCAGGCTCCCCCAGGCTACCTTGCAAAACAGTCCAATTAAGATTTCTTTCGTAGAAGCTGACTTCCCAGGATGCCAAGACTGACTTTGCTCTTAGACCCTCTTGTCACATGGTTGAGCGCAGCAAAACTGCAGCAGAGGTAAGGTTCCAGTAGACAGCTCAGAGGCTGAACGTCCCTGTGCTATACACCTTATAAACTCCTCTGAACTCATTTGAACCTTCCTGGTCTTCTTGGATAGCCTCATCATCTCCACCATGACCAGCTTCTTTTGAAACTGTTCTTAATTCTAGATGAAAGTGGTTTCCAGAACGTCTTAACAGTATGATTTCTTTACTTCCAATTCCAAAAGACTAGAGACATATGTTCAAGGCATTCTGTTTACAAAATAAATAATATTTTGAATAATCTGAATCATGTAAAGGAGTTAACAATGACTACCAAAGCTATTTTGTTAATAGTGATTTATACCTTAAATTCTGATTAAATAGCATTGAATTGTCTATAGTCTTACATGTGTTAAGATAATACCTTTTAATGTATAAGTTGCTTTTGCCATATTATACCTTTGACATTATTATACATTATGACATACTAGCGAGAGATGAGTTATCTAATGGAAGTCCAGAAATGTGCGTGGTTCAAGAATAGTAAGCTTAAAAGGAATAAATAACAAGTGAGCCTCTTGATGTCAGGATGGTTCAAAGGTCAATACACACTGTCCAATCCCACTTCCTTCAAAAGTTATGTTTGTACACATTGATCTTTAGATTTGCTTGAAAGAAGAGATACTGGGAGAAGAATGTGAAAAGGACTGCTATGAATTCTTAATATTTCTATCAACATCTACTTCTTCTGCATGAGATGAGACTGGAGAAATATCCATCTTTCAACAATTTTATCAGATACAGTAGTAATAAAACAAAACAGCTTTTTAAATTTTTTTTGGTATTTGCCTATTGCCATATTACATATATTTAATGATCAGAAGCATAGAAAGAGACAAAAGATAGATAGAGAAGGAGATAAAAGGGGGAGAGAGAGAGAGAGAGAGAGAGAGAGAGAGAGAGAGAGAGATCCTTCCCAAACTTCATGTTAAAATATAATTCCTACTGTGGTTGTGTTACAAGAGTAGAACCACCAGACGGTGATTAGATCCAGAGGAAGTTCTACTCCCAAATGAACAAGTTACTTATAAGACTGCCAAGAGAGTGAATTCATCCTGTTCTATCCTTCTTCCAGTTGAAGACCTGTAGGAGGAATAAGGTCTGCCATTGAGCAGAAACAAGGCCTGCTGTTAAATAGCACATGCTTGGCTGGGCTTCCATGTGCAGCTGACCTGAAAGACCTGCTCGAACATGCCCGGCTTGAGACCTGCCTGGAGATTGATGACGCCACACCAGGTAATGATACACCAGCCAATGAAGAAGAGCAGGAGCAGCCTGGGACTCTGGGTGGGTGGAGGTTATAAAGGGAACCCTCTCTTTTGGAAATAAACGAGTCTGCTTTTGCCTCTTACCAGACTCGTGGAATCTGAGTCTTGATTCTGCGCCAGCTCATCCCCGTCCCCAAGAGTCCTGGGCATGGGCCCCAACAACAAGGACCCAACAATGAGATGCTGTCTTGGAAGTGGGTACTGGGACCTCACCTGATACCAGATGCTGGCTTCTCAATATGGATCTTCACAGGCAGGCTCCAAAACTGTAAGAGGTAATTTATGGTCTTTATTAAATTATTCAGCTTCATGTTTTAATAGCACACAGGAAAAAAAAAACTGACAACACATAATTAGGGTCATTTTGTCACTTAGCTAGTGAGAGGGGATGCCAAGAGCTAAATTCAGGATCCTCTGATATTTAAAAGCCACAATTCATCACCACAAACACAGAAATGATAAAGCACAGATTTCTGTGTACATGGCAGGCATCACTGATCAATCCTTGGACCCTCAATCTCTTTTGGTCTTATTTGAATGTAACTTTCCCTTTAAAAAGCTCTCCAAAGAGCCATGGTGGATGGATGAAGGAATTTAAATACAAAATTGATGACCTTAGTTTTTCCACAATACTGACTTTAAAACTTGTTGTTGAAAAAAAAATCAAGATATACCTTATAGAAAGAGAAGTAGCTAACACATCTTATAATTGATGATTAGCATTCTACCATTTCATTTTTTAATACAACAATATGATGTTTGTACCAGGATAACATATGTTTCAATGAGGCTTCACAATGGGAGTTAAGAAAGCACCTAATGTTTTTATGTGGTTTTATCAGTTCTTACAAAAAGGAGAAATTCTCTAAAGGAGAATTAAAGACAAGCTTGTCAAAACACACACACACACACACACACACACACCTGAATATGTACACATATATGCATACAGACCACATTGAGATAGTGGGATGATTAAAGCTATGATCATCTTCCCAGAGCCTTTGAGAAAGCATAAGGACCACAATGTCATTCCTTATAGAAAGCTATAATCTCTTCCTTTGTTGGTTCCTTAACAAGCTTGTCTTACACCACAAGGATAAAAAAATAAATCATTTAATAGAACCCCACACGTGCACTATAATTGGACATCAGTACACAGGATATGTATGTGGTTTGCTTCAATTGTCATGACTGTTGGATTTTTTTTTTCTAAAATCTCCATGTAATTATAATTTATGTTACAATGATTTCACTGAGTGTGTTTGTGAAGGAGCCGACTATTAATGAGCCTTTATTTTGAGAAACACAGTGGAAAAATATGAGCCCTCTGCTGGAATTCCAATTCAATAGCTTCTGTTTTGAAGCAGTCTTCATATAAGGTGTGGTACAGAAGTACTTCAGACACAAGCAGACTTTACAAACCTCTACAGTGTACATCATAAGGATTTTTTTCTTTTCAGTTCTAAGTGCTTTCATGTTGATAATCACAATATTGAATCCTATCTTTTCACACATGATGATTACGATGCTAAATTTGTCTTGACTGAGTAGAATGCCAAAGATCTGTTAAAAAATCATGTCTACTGCCCAGTGAGAGTGTTTCTAGCTGAGTTTCATCTTTGAATTGGTAGACTGAAAATTTACTAAAGCAAATTTCCCTCCTTCATGTAGGAGGGTCTTAATCAATATTCTGAAGTCCTCAATCGAATACATGGATAATAAGAAAGAATTATTTGTCAGACTGACAGTCTAGCTGAGCTGGCATCAATCTGAAACTCACTGTGGCTTCCACAGCTTGTTGCCCTGGTTTCCACAGAATTACACACAAATTATAACTATACCATTTTTACTCATGAGTCTTAGCTTGCTTACTGAAGATCTTAAAGTTCTTAGCCTCTGTGATTACATTAGCAAAGTTATAGACACAAATTAAAGGTAGATAGCAGATGAAAATTGTACACACACACACACATACACAGACATACACATACACATACACACAGAAACACACACACATACACATACACACATACACATACACACACATACACACACAGACACACACATACACACACACAGAGAGAGAGAGATGCATTCATAGTGTGCCTTTGTGCTTGTGCATCCTATTGTCTCTGTTTTCTGTAGAGGATAAAGACTAATACAATTCTGATTATATCTTCTACATCTTTCATTTTTTTTGCAATGTTAAATAATCTTTTGTCAAATGTTTATTTTATTCCTTGTCATTTTAATTTTATCATTTATTTCTCCTCATAAGCATGAAAACTAGATATTATTGCAGAAAATAACACTGTATTTAAAGTCTTTAGTAGTTCAGTGGGAAGTTAGTAATTGGGAGAGTTTCATGTTGATACTCTCATGTAATTATACATTAATAATATACATATTAAATTTTAATATTTAATTTAAAATTTAATTTAATATACATATTAAATATGTATATTAAATATCAGATGCATCATCAGATCATCTATATTACTATGCATAACCCCTAGGAAACACCATAGAAGACAAAGAAGAGTGAATATCAGAGCCAGAGGATGGAAGAGGGCTATGAAACATTGCATAGCTGCAGCAATCATAAACACACAGCAACTATGAACACCTGCACAAGATTCAGCCCTTCAGTATTCCATCATGATGAGGGTTCACTTGAGGTTTCACCCCTCCCTGAAGAACTATTGGCTATTAATTGTTGGTGCCAGGCATATCCTTTCTTTAGTGATGTAGTCACTGGTAATGCTAACTGCTCATGCCCCAGTTAGCACATCCCTATCCATGTTCATCCAAGCATCCTTAATAACTATGGTGGATTGAAGAAGAAGAAAAAAAAAAACTGGACAGGATCCTTGGTGGGGTTCCATTTGAGAAGAAGTTCAGCATTAAACTGACCACAAATAACTAAGAAAAAAATTAGAGAATCCCCTTTTGATTTCATCACTATAGATAAGCAATATGAACATGTCCAAGTCTCTTTTGCTGGTTTATTCTATAAAATAAAATATCAATGGTATGAAAGTTTAAAGTTTAAATAGAAATCCTTCTAGTAAGGATTCTTATTCCTCTACAATAAGAAGTATATTAGAACAAACGCAAAATGAGGTTTTATGTTTCCAAACAGTAGAGAGATACTCTGGGTTTTGCAGTTATGATAGAGAGTGAGGAGACAGCATAGTGCCTTGGGAAACAAAATGTTTTCAGACCTTAGTTTCTTAGATTGAATGCAAAATTGAATAGACAAGGCATTTATCTGTATGATGAGTAAAATGGGCTTTAGTAAATTCCGAAGCCTTGGCTATTTGATGCAACAATGCTCAGAGGGGCACCTTTGAGAATCTCATAAAGGTTATTATGGACTTTCACTAGAAAGTATGCATATGCACATGAATGCAAGGCTTATACATAATGTCACAGTATTGATTCTTGGACTAACTAAAATCCATGGTCTTTTTTTCTCTGACAGTTTATCACTATAGAAATGCCATTTCCACAATAGACCTCCTTTAAAATAACTATGCAGAATGACATCATCGTAATGTGTATTCCTTTTTACATCTTAACTTATAGGAAAAGTAGGAAGTGCATAGTTTTAAATTTCTTCTCGAGATATCTTGAAAGTTCTCATACATTGGGATTCCCATGGTCAGGTGGCATCTATGAGTTACTTCAGTTTGTAATATAAGCAGGAAATATGAGCAATCGGGTGACTGTTCCCTCTGCTAATCCTGAACATTAGCAAGATTTTAAATGATCTTTCCCACTTCTGAAGGAAATGATTATGCTCTGCTTTGTACGTTTAATTCTATTTCCATTTTAATGCTATTGTACTTACACATCTCAGATTTGATCTCACTACATCTACAACCAGGACTGTAAGTTATTCAAATGATATGGCAAACCCTGGAAAGTAAGGAGGAATTTGCACTTTGAGTGAATTCTGTCTTCAGGGGAAAGTACTAATGTGTGTCCTTTTGTCTCGAGAACTACACTATCATGTAGACTCATGCCCTGGTATGCTCTTTATGACAATTGCTTGTTCATTTCATCATGTACACTAGGTGTCCCCATAGCTCCACATTGAGTCCTGAGGTATATTGTCCTGATCAGCTGCAGCAACTGAAAGCTTATTAAGAATGAAACTTCTCATGCTGTCCCTTGGTTCTTCACAGGACATGGGACCCATAATGTGTCTTACCAAGCCTGCCAGGTGATAAGGTTGCCGGGTATTGCATCAGAGTATTTAGGTGGGTGGAGGCATTCCCATAAAAATGTTTTATGCTTAGACATACAAGCAACATATGTCCCAAGTAAGCAGGAAGTAATTTTAAGAGAGTAATGTCCCACTCCCAGAAGGTGGGGTGGGTCATTCCCTTCCCCCTTTGGTCATTTGATGTGTTGTAGATGTTTATTGTTACTTAGGGGGATTGGTTACAAGTTGTTAAATGAACTTGTTAGATAGGTTTTTGGAGTTTAGACCCAGGGATTTCTCTCTTGTTCTTTTCTCTACCCTTCCTTCTCTCCTATGTAGAGGGAAAGGAGTTTTAAAAATGGGATATAGACATAATATAGGAATGATAAAGAAAAAGGGACAGATTATTGAATATGCTCTTATATCTTTATATATTGATACAAAATTAAGGTTATATTTGGCTACGTTGATATTGATCTTTGTATATTGATACAAAATTAAGATTATGTTTGGCTACATTGGTATTGATGTTTTTATATTGATACAAAATTAAGGTTAACCTTTTTTAAGGTATTGTATCTAGGTAACTCTTAAAAAATGCAATGTGAAGTTTTAGCCCATTGATAGCAACTGTCACAAACTGTTTAGGATAATTAAGAGATGTAAACTAATAGTCATTCAAACATGTCATTTAGTTAGGTACTAGTATAGTTTATCACAGATGTTTTCTAAGTTAACCAGAAATTAAGTTGCTAAGAGACAAGCAACATTTGATTATCCAAATATATGGAGATAGAGAGGTGGTCTTCAAAACCCTCAAGAGATCTGTAGATTTTAGCATTCAAAGAAGGTTTCTTAACTTAAGATTTTTTGATATTGAGACATGTCAGCTCCAGATAGCACCCTCTATTCTACTCCAAGAAGAGGATGGGCATTGAAGAATCTCCATTTGGAGATGGTTGCATTAGTGGCAAGCCTGTCACTGGGAAAGAAAAATTCCTTGCTTCAACAGCAGACACTTCTTAGTTTTGGAAACTGCTGGCTCTACACTTCCTGTATAGTCATATATATTTATCCTGCTCAGGTCTCTAATGTGGTTGAAGACTAAATAGTTATAGTCTCACAGTTAACTTTTAAGTTGTTTAGGAATTAAAAGGATGTTCTAGGTCTAAGATGTTTTTAATTTGGTAACACAAATTAGGATGGAAAATGAGTTAGGTATAGAACTTTAAACCCATGAAGATAGATGCATAATAGAATATTAATGTCAGTGGCCAAATATGTATGGACTGAACATTGGGAAAGTATGTTATACATTATTATAATTTTCATAATTGTGACCTAATTATAAAAAAAAAGAATTATGGGTTTTGGGAGAAGGGGAGAGGATGGGAGGGTGGGGCGGGAGGGATGGAGGGAGGGGACTGTGATAGAGATGTAACTTGAAGTAATAAACATTTAAAAAATTAAGAGAAAAGCAATGATTTATCTGTAACTCTGTTTTGCTCTGGGCTCTCCAGATGACCAGAGTCAAGAGGCCCCTCCCCTGCCCCGACACACAAACACATCAGAATTTATTAAGTGAGTTTTAAATTGTAACAATGGCCATATTACACCTGAGATGCTGAGAACTTGGTCGTTACTCAGTCCCTGAGGTTGGACACCTCCACAACTGGAGTAGCCCAGAATAGCTATCTTTCACTAGAGGATGACCTCCTCTAGTTACTCGGTCCACAGCGCTTGATACCCCAATAGTCTTAGTATGGCACCCGGACCCCAATAAGTTCCTGAAGAGCCTCTGATGCCTACTGCAAGATGGAAGCTTGAAAATACTAGTTCTCTTGGCAGCAAAGGTATCAGAACTGCAGTAAGAATGGGCCAAATCCACTCCTGAAGCCAGAGGGTAGGCCAAGGGAGCAAAGCGCAGAATAAATTTCTTTTCTTAACAAGCTACTACACAGAGTTAGACTGGGCCTTCCTACATTAATTTCCGATGAAGGAAATACTCCACAGGCTTGCCCACAGGTTAACCTGGTGGGAGCTTTGGTTTCTCTATTGAGGTTTCCTTCTCCTGAATGATTCTAGCCTGTGTAAAGTGGACATAAAACTAACCAGCACACACTTCATGTTTCACCTAGTCACCATTATTGACAATATATGAAACTGTTTCAATGCCCTATTCTTCCGTGAGGAATTATCACAGTGACCAAAAATATGCTCAGTTTGTAGATTTATGAAAAATTTCCAGGGTATTGACATTTCTGAATTTTCCTTTATTTGTATGGGAGGCATGTGCTGTTGGTAAGTCTTTCAGTGGATTTCCAGAGTTGAGGGAAATATCTGAACTAAACCAAAAGGAAGAAGACATTTGTTTTAATTCACCATTTAGAAGTTTCAGTCCATGGCAACCTGAATCCTTACTTTTGGGCCTGTGAAAAGGTAGAACTTGTTGATGGGAGGATGCAGCGGAGCCAAGATACTTGGATCACAGCAGCGGGCAGCAAAGAGGATGGGAGAAATGGACCCATGATCCCTTTAAAGGCATATTTCCTATAATCTATCCTTCTTTCACTACCTCTAAGTGAGGTAGTTTAGGATTCTAACTAGGACAGCAATTGATCACATCAGGACTATAGCTAAACTTTTAGTATATGAGAAACACTTAAAATCCAAACAATAGGCTCTGAAGAGATGCCTCAGTGGTTAAGAACACTTGTCGCTCTTGCGGAGGGTGTGGATCCAGTACCCAGATTACAGCTACCTATAACTAAAGTTCCAAACGATTCAGTGTCATCACCTGGCCTCTGTGGAAAAGTGGCATGACTCTAGTACAAAGACTATGTGCAGGCAAAACACTCATACACATGAAAATATGTTTTTTAACGTTACAAACCATAACAGGATACTATTATTTTTATGTGTGCACCTATGCATTGAACATTGTGCTATTATTATGTCTGGATTATTCATGCATATTAAAAAGAACCTAAGACATCTCAATTTGTTTAGAAATTTGTAATAATTTAAATAATTCAGAATCACTTCTATTTATTCCTATGGGAACTTAGATAAATGGTGGAACTTTTTATTCATGCCATCGATATTAGGAAAATATAATTTTATCATACTTTGTTAATATTTAGAAAACACCCTTCAAATTAGAAATGGCCATAAAATTCCATATGTTCACTAAAGAGGACCGTATTCTACTCAGTCATCAGAAACAATGAAATCCTGCAATTTACAGCCACATGGATGGAACTAGAGAAGCTCATCCTGAGTGAGCTAACCCAGACTCAGAAGGATGCACATGTCATCTATTCACTTATAATTGGATTTTATAGTACAGGATAACTATACTACAACCAATATACCAAGGGGAACAGGAACATAGACTTTGTTTCCTCTCAATGAGACATTTTTCCCTAGTGGTGCTGCCTTGTAGGCCTCCAGTGTATGAGGAGGCAATTGGCCCTCATATGACTGTTGAAGTGGGGTGGGGGACTGAAATGTAGGGACACTCCTCTTTAGAGGAGTGGGATGGAAGGGATAGGGGGTAAAGGGTGGGAGGGCAGGACTTTGAGGGGTGGGGCGGAAAGAGGGGACTGTGATGGAGATGTTACCTGAAGTAATAAATATTTTTTAAAAAGAGGACCGTTATAACTACAGTAGGACAATAATTTAGAAGTGAAAAAAGAGTAAACAAGTCCCACTACATACAGGGAAAAGCAAAACCAAAAACAATCAGTGACAACAATATGTACAAAATAAAGACTGAAGGAGAGACAAAGAAACTGATTACAGTATATTGTCATAAG
The DNA here is from genome assembly GCA_907164525.1 of Lophiomys imhausi. Lineage (NCBI taxonomy): Eukaryota > Metazoa > Chordata > Mammalia > Rodentia > Muridae > Lophiomys > Lophiomys imhausi. Next base: position 4,198,740 of record CAJQZJ010001896.1, read on the forward strand.
ACAGTTTTTATATTTTGAAACACTCCCATCTAGTGGCTACATCATTTAACTACATCCTTTATTAAAATATGTTTAAAAAATATATATACTGAGACTTCCATTGCTAAAAAATTAGCATGGATATCAATTGCAAATTCTAAATTTCATTTAAAACAGTTGATTCCCATATCCTATGCAAGAATGATTTATAGCACGAACATTCTACCCAACAACTCCCGTCATATATCTCAGTATTTAACCTGCAATGACCACTCAACTGTTGAGCATGTACGGTAGTTAGCCTCACTATGTGAAACGTATTGATACTTACCAGAAATCCACAGGGTGCTGATTGCTGTAATGGTAGTGACTAAGTTATGTGTTACTTGGTCACCTCAGAAAATGTTCAACTTTCTCTCCACAAAGGATTTTTAAAAGACAAAATAAATGCTATGAGATCACTTCATTGTCACGAGCTCAGAAATGAAAACATCACACAGCTAGATTAAGGTAGGTACTCAAGCTACAATGGGGTAAGTTTGCTAATTTTTTTCTTTTATATTTTTTCTTTATGTGTACACTTGCATTCACATCTACCCTGAACATGGGCCTGGTCCCTCAGGGCTCAGAAGGCATCCCATCCCCTGGAACTGGAGTTACAGACAGCCATTAGCTGGCACGTGGGTTCTGGCAATTGAACCCTGGTCCTCTGGCATAGATGGCAGTTTTCTTAATTGCTGACCCATCTCTCTCACCATTAAATTTATTCATTTTGGAAATGGCAAAATAGCATAGACAAAAATATCACCAGCCCTGCTTGCAATGAGTGCTGTTTTGTTGTTTATGGGCTGTACATGACCGTGCACTGGAGACATTATAACTCTAACTATAGGAAAAGAAAAAGAAAACAAGACCATGAGTCAATAGGTTTTGAGGAGATTAGTTTTTTTTCTTACTATTATTTATTGTTTGTTTTTCATTTGTATAATTAATTTCTATAATTGATATAAGGATAAGATGGACTAACTTCCCGCGTGAAACTGTGATCCAAGAACACAATTGTTACTCTTACAGAATTTAGTCTATAGTGAAAACAAGAATAATAAAATCATATAAAAACGGAAAGTTCTCCAGTAATGATTGCTACCAGGAAATAAGATGGTAATGTTTAGGAGACTATCTGATCATAGGGACTGCCTGACAATCAAAACACTCTTTCCTGAAAAGTGACTTTAAAACCCAGAAGTCAGTGACAATAGTTCAACTAACAAAGGGTTTCAAAATATAATTTTAAACAGTAAGAACAATACTTGCAAATGATCAGAACAAATTTACTTTTGGTGAGTTCTACAAAGAGCAGAGGGAAACAAGCTTTGTTTCTGTGCAGACCATCACAGGTTTGCCAGGGGACAACTTTTTTATGGCCCTGTAGTTAGAATCCAGCTTTGGGACCAAAACAAAAATTAAAAAAACCCTAAAATTATTCATAAACCATACCTGCACCTTGACTGTATGCCGCTTACTGACATAGCTGTACACGTTAAAGAAGGTGACAAAAAATAATACAGCGAAAGCACAAGTGTTGGAAACAGCATGGCCGCCCTGCCATGAGTAGAGAAATAGTGACGGCAGTGCGGGAAATAATTGATTTTTAAATATATCTTGGTTGTGGCACTGTGCACAGTGACAGCTTAGGTGGATTGGATCTAGGACAGAATAATGAGAATTTTCAAGAAACAAACAGATGGTCTGTTTTAAATTTTTTAATTTACTCATTGAGATTTTTATTCATGTATACGTTGTATCTTAGTCATATTTACCCCTCTTCCCCTCCTCAAATCTCATAGAGTCACGTCTTCCTCCCAACTTCATGTCATGTATGTATGTATGTATGTATGTATGTATGTATGTATGTATGTATGTATTTATGGTTTTTGTGACTCGTTGATTCCAGTTGGTGTGTCTATATATGCATGGGAGTGGAGTCATCAGTGGAAGCTAAGCATGAAGCATCGGGATCGCAAGTGGAGCTGCATTCCTAAGGAGAGGTGACTCACTCTTCTTCCTCAGCCATGCACACTTCTGCTAGTGGTAGGTGCTTGGGAGCTCCTCCTCCTCCTTGGCTGAAACTTGTAATTGGCTTGGTTTTGTGTGGGTTTGTGAAGGTAATCACAGTTGTTGTGAGTTCATGTGTACAACAGCCATGTCAGGTCCAGAGGCCAGCCTGTCACACAGAGTACTCCTTCCCATCTTCTGGCCCTTACATTCTTGAACTCATGTTCCCTGGGTTCCTGAGTGGAAAATAGAAACACTTCCCTTGCTTTACAAAAACTGGGGTAATAGTAGCCGGGACTGCACACAACTTGCATCCATGCCAATATTTGAAAAATCTCTCAAAGGCATCCATATTTTGTAAATATAGCCTCTGCCTCTTCAGACTCCCTTTATTTAGCAGATATTTAATGACCGCCCATCAGATAATGAGCATTATGCCAAATGGTTGGTGTTTCCAATGAAAAGAAAATGAATTCCCTGGCTCTGTGCAGCTTTTAAAGTTACAGAAGGAAATTATCAGTGATTAATGCTGAATAATGGAGGTATGCATGCCCTAAAATAAGAAGATTTGGCCTTATTTTGAAAGTGTTAAAAGGCTTCCTTAAAGAGGTTATATTAATCTAAAACACAGATTAGTGAATCTGCTAAGGAAAAATGAGAAATTTCACAGTCTTCGGACAGGAAGGAATTCGGAGGACTGATAAAGGACAAAAGGCTTAGCTTGGGATTCTAACAGCAAAACATGCAGCCACCACACCATGAAATATTCATTTTCTATAGAGGGTACGCTTATGTAGTCAGCATGAGAGGGAAGAGAAACAGGAAAGGTATAGATAAAAAAAAATGTTACCATTAAGGATTATAATTGCATTTCCCTTGGGAACATGTCGTGTGAGAGAAGGGACAAGGAGGGACGGTAGGAGATGATGTTGAAGGATTTGACTGACCATGTCACTTTCCACAGTAGGCAGATGCATGCCCTGTGAGGTATTGACTTCTTCGTGCTTCTGGGCTGAGCATCAGTGGTCTTTGGCTAGCCTCACGGTATCTCCTGCCATCACACTAAGGAAAAGTCCCTGGCAAGATAAGTCCTAAGAACTGTGCATCTCAGTCTGTCCACAGTTCCTTCTTCAATACAGACCGACACAGAGTTGACTGAGGCCTAGAGATTCTAAAGCAGCAAAGAAGGGGTAGAAGTACATATAAACTCAAAACTAGAATGAAGAGACAAAGGAAGATGGAAAAGCAGGAACCCAAGAATTACGTTCAGACTTTGAAAGTTAATAGAAGATTTCTGCTTTTCTAAATAATAGAGAGCCATTATCTTTCCTCCATGTTCATAGTAGAGAAACATTGTGAGTAGCCTTGCACCTCTAAAATAATCACCTTCTCCCAGGCGGTGGTGGCACATGCCTTTAATCTCAGCATTCGGGCTGAAGAGGCAGGCAGAGCTCTGTGAGTTCGAGGCCAGCCTGGTCTACAGAGTGAGCTCCAGGTCAACCATGGCTCTTTTACATAGAGAAACCCTGTCTTGAAAAACCAATAATAAAAGTAATAATAATAATAATAATAATAATAGCCTTCTGAGCTGGAGAGATGGCTCAGTGGCTAAGAGCGCTTCCTGCACTCCAGGAAGATTAGATTGGTCCCCAACTCCTCAGCACCCATGTCGGTAGCTCACAAGTGTCTTTAACTCTAGGTCCAGGGAATCAGGTATCTTCTCATGACCTCTGTGGGCCCCTGCACACACGAATCATACACTCCCACAGACATGCATATAAATAAAAACATAAAGATGTCTTAAAAAATTGCTTTCTGCAGATGGTGGACAGCAGATTAGAAGGGGAACCAGAGCAGACAAACAAACAAACAAAAAATCATTAGCAAAAAAAAAAAAAAAAAAAAAAAGATAAGATAGTGGTCCAGGTAAGGTGCTAAAGTGTGGGGAAAGGTGTAGATGCAGGGGACTCATGGGAAAAACAGCAGCAGAACTTGGTAATGCATGTGCTGAAAGAACACTTTTCTGACAATGATGTTTGGGTTTTTAGCTTGAATGAGTGGACACTGAACAGTGACACCGTTAGTCAAACAGTACAGGGTAGGGAAACAGGGTTGGAAGAGGAAAATGAAGCGTTCATTTTTGAGGGTCAAATTCCTTTCATATAAAAAAACTCACACCTTCAAATTTCAAAAGTCCATTGGACTAAAAGTAAGTTGAAGTCATCTGTCTGGACATGGCAATCAAACTCTTGGATGGACAAGATATTTTTGGCAGACAATAGAATAAGAAAAACCTATGATTGAGTCTGCAAAATAAATCTTGGCTCCCATATATTTGAATACCATTTTCTCCCAGCAATTAGAAATGTATAAAATTCATCAATTTCATTGTTCTGTTAACAGAATCAGTGGTTTGGGATTTCTTTGTTTGAATATATATTATATATATATATATATAATCTCTCTCTCTCTCTCTCTCTCTGTGTGTGTGTGTGTGTGTGTGTGTGTGTGTGTGTTCACCATGGCCAACTTTAAATTTTGCATTCTGTTACACACAGGCTATCCTGTGTGCATTCTCCCCTGTAAACAGAAGTTATATATTCAATTGCAGTGAGGTACATTAATTTGTTTTAAAATATTTCCTTCAGGAAACACATTTAGGGTTTCTCAGTGTATGTATGTCTTGCAAGGATGATTCATACATGACTGTAGTACCAAATATTCAGCAACACAGCATACTAAATGTCCTTAAGACATACTAATCTGACTTAAATCCAATTTGTCTTTCCCATAAGGGTTTTCCATAAGTGGGACACTGTGAATCCAACAACATATGGTTTAAAAATTTCTGTGTGACATTTTACAGGAAAGCAAATGAGAATAGTAAAGGAAGGAAGAGCCTCTCTTGTAGATTTTGTTTCTAATAGGGCAACACAAATATCAACTTAAAGCATTCAAGAAGGCTACAATGAAGGTCAGTCCAGAGAAGAGCTTCTGGTCTTCTTCAGGTTCTCAGAAGTGACAGTGGAACCTGGTAATTCCCACTCTCTTGTAAACAACTGATTTTTCTGAATGCCTACTACTTCTTAGAATACCCACATTCATTCATCTGACACAATACAATATTGTTTTCCCCCTCTCTTCCTAGTCTTCACAAAACATTTTAAAATCAAATCATTTGTCACCACATTCAGTAGGTCCACAGTAAGTACTGCACACCTTTCTTCAGCATTTTTAAGAGAACATAAGAAGGGAGGAAATAAAAACACAGACCAGTGTATTAAAAACTACGGGTTTAGGTTGTAAATGACTCTAGATTTAATTCTTGGCCTGGACAACCCTGAAACATTAACTGACTTACCTACTTTCCTTGGTTTCTAATTATGCAAACTAAAGAAGGACACTTTCAGGTCAAATGTGATAAAGTATTTAAGGTATTTAGCAAAAATATCTTAAATTTCTAAATACCCAGTAAATTGAGCATCTTATAATTAAAAGAGTATGTTAAAATTATCTTCTAACCATTTTAAATGTATAGGATATTCCTTATGTTATTAAAAAGTCACATTGCTATATTTTTTTCTGAAAAGTAACCAACTGAAAACCCATACACATTACATTTGTGTTCATTGTGACCATGAACCCGATTGGTGTGTCTTCTAGACCTTGATGACATCAAACAGTCTGTTGCTATACACAATGATATGAATACAATGTTTTTATACCGCTTCAAACTTAACAAATTTGTGTTGCATTTATAGTATCACAATCAGCGGGAACTAAATATTAAAGTTAAAATGTAAATTCTGTTTTTAACTGGATAGAAAGGGACACAAACATCTTTAGAGTACAGGAAGTCAAACTTTTATTTGAAAGCCGAATTCCATGTATAATGAAAATAGTTTTGAACCTTACATATCCATAAGCATAATACAAACACCATCTACAACACAAGCACATTTGAGTAAAGATCTACCGTGAACATTAATCTAAGTGAAAACCGAAAAGCTAATTGGGTGGGTGAACCTGCTCTCCATACCTTTTGTCTCTTTGATGATGCAGTCAGTTTAAGGTACAAAACAAAGTAAGCTTTGGCTCATCCCTACCTATCTCACTATAGGAACACTAGAATACATCTACTACCACAGACCACAAAAAGTCTCATTATAACCAATTTAAAGTTGTTACAAGAATTACGCCTTCTTGGCATGTAAACATATTTAGGGTTTCAATTGGCAAATATGTTTTAAATACTTAGAAAAGCAGCCAACATCTCGCCTTATTGTCCTCTCTCTCTTCCACGAGTATAAAATAGCATAAATCCATTGTGCTCTACATTTTTTTATAAACATGGGTACATCTAAAATATCAGATGCCTTTATACCAAGAGAATAAATCCACTAATTTCACATCTTATAAATATGCATGCAGAATTATTGGAAAATGCTTCTCTATAGCAAAGACCCTGCTTAATTTTCTTCTGATTAACAATTTTCAATGGCATGTGCAAATCATACTCCCCACTTAACAGTAGATTTAGTTTATTTTCTGTAGATCTGTTTTCTATAAAAATATATTTATGTGTTTAGAGGGAAAAAGTTGACTTGGTGTATGTGGAGGTGACTTTTTGATACATAATTTGATTAGAGGTTGGGTGATGAAGTTCAAAGGCATCTTAGACTTTATCACTTGTAAATTTCATCATAAAAAAGAACACCCTGTGACAGCGAGCATTAGCACTTTGTAGCACAGTTTGAAGTGAAGCAGTTTGGCAATCTGCTTATGAATTCTCTACAAAATCAGTGCTGGAACCTGGAAGAGAACAGATTTTCCTGACCCTCGATAATCTCTCTCTGAAGTTATCCCCATCAACAATCCTTTAGATTATGTACAATCACTTACATTAAAGTCATATTGTCAGTAGACTACAGAACATTACTGCAAAACCAATTAAGACCAAAGTTGTACATATTAGCAGCTGCCTTATGACTCAGTGGGCATTTTCAAATAATTATTGTCCATTTTTAATCAGCATTGCACATAATAGAGTCTGCCACCTATTGTCTGAGACAGAAAAATAAAACAAGATCCATTTTAAACTGTTGGGTTTGCTTTCATTTGAACATATGGAATAATAGAATTCTACAATTAAAATCAAAGGAGTCCATGGACTTTGTCCTGCTTTGCAACAGAATTAAACCAAATAATGTTTAGAAGTTCACAGAGGCTAGCAAAAGGTGTTATAATCCAATCTCACTTTCCAACAGCTAATGAAAGGATGATAAAGTCCATTTGGAACAATAATATAAGTATTTATGTCAACTATTACTTAAAGATCATTAAATTCCTAATGAATCAATTTCTAAATTTTTGGACATTATTTTCAACCTATGTGACCCTTTCAAACCACATTTTTATTGACAACAAAGAAGAGGAGGCAGAGTAATGACGCAATTACTGTCAGTGCCGTCCTTTATTTTTTCTCGAGTTCAGTATTACAGGGACAGGAGTACTACAGCTCCTCCCCCCAACACAGCACGTGATGATCGCTCTGCCAGAAACATGTGCCTTAGAAGCAGCTGGAAATCAGTTTGCATAGCTGGACATGTGGATATCCTTACACTCACACAGGCTAGGGCACAAAAATGTCTGCCACCTTTCATTTGGTACTTCTAGGAGAGTAGCCGAATACTGAGATCCATGATTTTGTGTAAAAAAAAAAAAAAAAAAAAAAAAAAAAAAAAAAAAACCAGACAAACCCCAAAACAAAAACAAACAAACAAACAAACAAAAATCCCAAGCTTTTCCTGCCTATACATTTTGGAGGATACATGAGGATTAAAAAAATGTTTCATGTTCGTTACTGCATTGTCTATTTTATATGTCCAAAATGTTAATCCCCAAGCAACATAATGTATTATATCAATTAAACAGGAAGAAGAATAGTGTATGCCAGTAACTACACAAACTATAGTTAAATCTGTGAACCAATATAGTTTAACGAAGTAAACAATTTCACAGTAAAGTTAAAAAGTATCCATTAAATGTAAAAGCAAACAGTACTATTTACTTATATGTATGCAGAGTCCTTCAAGGCATTTCTGAAACATTCTTAACCTTTTGTACCATTTTAGATGAACTGGTAGCCCACATGCCAGAAACTTAATTCCCTGAATCTGTACTAACTTTGTCAGAAGGAAAACATTAAAAAAAATGATCATACCACTACAAATACATTTACAATATGATATACACTAACAGGTATATAAATTTTCTAATGTAAATAATTTTATTTTGAAGGGCAAAGGGGTATAAATTTACTCCAAAACTTACTTTTAAAAATGCAAGTGGATTTTCCTCCATGATTATACAGTATTTTATTTTGAGACCACATGATGGAGAGAAATATAAGAATAGAACCCAATTCTTCATGTAGTCTTGAATTTGGAATGTCATGTTATTGTGTCTACCCATAAAAGGATAAAAAGGAATCTTACTATAAATACTCTAGCTGTACAATCATGCCTATTAATGGTCTCTTTCTTACTTCAAAATAAAACACTATGTTTTAAACTGTAAATATTAACATAATATGTACAATGCATTCACGAAATATACTTGGGTGCCAGAATATAAACATAAAGGCTGGGAATCCTGAACATAAAAATGAAGATACAAAATAGAAACATCAACATCTTTCTGTTCTTATAATAACCTCTGGCCACCACTTCCTTTGCAGCTCCAGACATTCTAAGTTAAAAAGAAAGAAAGAAAGAAAGAAAGGAAAGAAGGAAGGAAGGAAGGAAGGAAGGAAGGAAGGAAGGAAGGAAGGAAGGAAGGAAGGAA
>CAJQZJ010001896.1:4207629-4222907 GCA_907164525.1 Lophiomys imhausi
GAAGGAAGGAAGGAAGGAAGGAAGGAAGGAAGGAAGGAAGGAAGGAAAGGAAGGAAGGAAGGAAGAAAGGAAGAAAGAAAGAGAGAAATAAAGACTCAGAGTTGCCAAGACTGACAGAAATTAAAGACAATAATCCAGAAATTGAAAACATTATAATAACTCTATGTAAAGAAGGCAGTCTCTGGGCAAACAGTTAGGGGTTCAATACATATGAATTGTATGATCATCTAAGACTTTTGCTACTAAAATTTTAAATAATAACTTTAGGCTGTGTAGACTCCATGGCAAGTTTAATAAGACATTCATATTCCTTTTTACATTTTAAATAACCAGCTTGCTTGCTTACAATCTTTTAACCTGTAGTGAATCAAAGTCACCAAAACAGTTCTTAAAAACTAAGTACAATTGTGCATCTGGAGAGAAACCCACATCGTTAGCAGTATCAATGCACACACACTGAAAGGAGAACCAGGCAGAAATGGAGTATGTAAAACAGGAACTTTGAGTTCAGTCAAAGTGGATCTAAGTACAGGATTTCTTTTGTGTTCTGCATTTTGAGCACCTAAAAACAAAACCAAAAATGAAACTCAGACCTGAAGAACTTGGCATCTGATTTTTTTGTTTTGTTTTTGAAGGCAGTGCTATTTTCTCAGGAAAATTGCAGAATGTCAACCTCTGGACATATGTTTACATTCCTGTGTAAAAAGCTTTGCTCCCCTGAAGAGACTGGGGAGGTCTGCACTAGCCAGTCAGCCATGGTGCATGAATGTGCTGTGCTTATGACCGGAGTGGGAATGTGGCAGTTGAACTTCCATTGCTTTCAACAGATCCCTTTTCCTTAGCTCCGGTGTAGGCTCCAATAAATGATCCATCTTCATTGAATATGGAGTGGTCTCCCTCTCCATACTCAACTAAACTGTCAGCGCTCTCTGTGGGTTGCATGTTCCTATTCATGGACCGAAGGCTTCCCTTGAGAGGCTTTTCATCACTGTCACTAGGAAACAAAACAGAGTCATTTCACAGGAGGTCAGATTCACAGTCACACAGAGCAAGACTTCACATGGTCTAATAGGTTCTGTGATTGACAGAGAAACACAGCTGAAAAGACAGATCCACAAATAAGTATTTAAAAAACCATAACCAATTTTCTACTTTCTGAGTAATTGAGGGACATTTTTTATTTTATAATTTTTTAAACTTCTGCTTCTCTTTGAAATGAGGCATTTCTTTGGGGCACGAAGATGCAGCATTTTTTATGTATACTGATACTGAGTTCTGGGTACCAGGGTGCCCCCTAAAGTCACATACTGAATTGCTAAACCCCAGAAAGATGGCAATGGGGGTTGGGGTCATAGGAGGTTGCTAGTCACAGAACAGAGTCCCTGTAAAAGGGACTTGTTCTACTCAAAGAGGCTCCAGCAAGCCACCTTTCTTTTTCTGGTGGAGAACCAGAGGAAAAGGGACACACAAGTGAGCTGTTAGCTCTCAGCACACACTTATTCCTTCCTTACCTGGATCTCACTGCCAGTCCACGAAATTGTGAGAAATATATTGCTGTCATTTATAGGACAGTTATGACATTTGCAAATGTTATTCAATGATTCAAGACAGAAGGCAAATATTACTTTTCTTGTTTTATGTACTCTTGTTGCTCCTACTCCCATATTTTGATCTTGTATTTCTACTTTTGAGCATATAGACTCCTATATCCTTCTGATTTTTTCTATTTTGTTTAATTCAAACAACCAAATTTAATTTATCATAAAATTTTTCTTTGATTAAAATTGTTAAAGCACTCTGATTAAATAAATCAGGCCACACAGACCCACGCATGCAGCACACACATGTGTGAATACATACATCCACATGCACACACATAGAACACATCTAAGTAGGAGAAGCACTTGCTAGGAAAACTGAGGCTTGAGCTCAAAGGAGAATAAAAGATAGATAATAAAGACAAATGAACAAAGTAGTGTCTATATGTATAGACTGTGAAATAATAATATCTAAAAGAAAATATAATTATACTATTAATATAGTATCTGATGTGTTTTTCCTCATTATAAGAAGCAAATCTGAAGTCATAAAATATCAGTTCTCAACTTCATATGTAAAAAATCCAGAAAAGCTAAAACAGTTCTGTACAATGAAAGAACATCTGGAGGTATCATCATCCCTCCAGAAATCATCCCTTATTTCAAACTGTACAACAGAGCAGTAGTAATAAAAACAGTATGGCACTGGTATAGAAACAGACCAGTTGATCAATGGAATCAAATTGTAGACACAGAAATAAACCCACACACCTCTGGTCACTTAAATTTTGGTCTTCATGCAGATCCCTTAGCAAGTAGAGGGGGACAGGCTGTCTCCGACATGGACTCTGTTGCCTGTTAGTGGAACAACTTACCCGAGCTGGGCTGCCTTGTCAGGCCCCAGTGCATGAGGAGGCTCTTATTTTTATGTGACTAATGAACTCAGGGGGCTTAATATGTGGGTCTCCCCTTACTTGAGAAAAAGTAGAGGAGAGAGGGAGAAGAGGGTGGGAGGGTAGAACCAGAAGGGGAGGAGGAAGAGGGCTGTGATCGAGATGTGACTTGAATAAATAAATGTTGAAAAAAAAAATGTTGTGTACAGTTGTCCCAAGACCTCAGTCATTCCTGACAAATGGAATTTAAGCCATTGAATAATGCCTTCCCCTTAAATGTGTGCTGAATACACTGACTCACCACAGCATAATCAATACAATGTACTAGAGCAGTGAGACACATGTTCTATGATTGGGGTATTAATGTACTAAGGCTCACAACTTAGGTACTTGCTCTGGCATTTCTGCTCTGCCTGAAGCGAGGTGTTACAAGGTGCAGTTCACGTTGTATGGAACTGAGGATGATTCTGGATTGCCAAAATCAGAAGTTCTTAACCCATAGGTTTGAGTGGAACCAAGCTCTGTCACCATCCATATAAGGAAGCAGATCCTCTATCAGCCAAGCCTCTGGGTGCAAGCATATTTCTAGTCAAAAGCCTGCCTCCTGAAGACCATAAGACAGAGGCTCATGCCTGGATTCATTTCACACAGATCTTTAAGATAATACCCAACTATTCTAAATTTTAAGTTTCAGAGATAACTAGGAAGCAATTTCAAATCAGTACAAAAACATTGACCATAACTTATAATTTCCCAAGCTGATGTTCTTTTTGTTTCACTTTCACATCTTCTTCCCTCCCGTCTACTCTCTCTCTCTCTCTCTTCTTTCTTTACTTCTCTTCCTTAGAGCCCCGCACCCATCTTTTCCTCCCTGATTTTCTTGTTGAGAAATAGAAAAGCATAAAGAGAAAGCACCAAATCAGCAGAAAGAGCAAAGCAGAGGCTTGGAGATGCTGAGATCTGTATTAGTTACTCCAGGTCGGATACTCAAAGTACCCTACATCCCTGATCATACAGACAGACTCAGAGATGCGCGAGTGAAGGCCCCGCCAGACCTTTAATTTGATAGTTCTTGTATCATATATATCAACATCAAGATAAGTCTGGAATTTATAATAATTTTCTTGACTACAATAGAGGGAGTAGAGATAATCTGACTACAGATTGGTGACAACGCCAGAAAGAAAAGCTAAGAAACATAGTGGAGCATAGGTTAGGGAAGAGATATCAACCTGGAGAATTGGAAGTTGCAATTCCTACTCAAGTTCTGCTTTAGTACTTGACTTCTTGCTGTTTTACCCCTGCCTGATACCTTTTTTTAAAAACTCATAATTGAGTCATGCTTTCTCAAGCAGTTATCAGTGACTGTGTGCTTTAATTATTAACTTATCTCTTAGATAGTCCTTTTCCCAGAATTCTTGTCATGCAGAAATAGTTGGTCACCTTTTGGAATTTTTATTTCTAATTGGTTAATCAATGTTATTTTTAATCAATGTTATTTGAACATGGCAGAGTTTTGTTTGTGGTTGTTTTGTTTTGGTTTTTTAAGTCTAGGTTCATGTATAGAATTGGATTTGAAACCTCTTTACTTTTGTAAATGCACATGGCAGAGTTACAATGTGTCGGTGGATACAAACTTAAAATAATCAAGCCCATAATAGCAACACTAAAGGTGGATTTAAGACATCACATGTGATGTGTGTTTTGCACAGAGCTTCAATCAACATAAAGATGCTTGCTGCTATCCAGACTGTACTCCTCAACACACCTCCAGCTCTGTACATAATAATTCAGTTCTTACAAAAGTAGATAACAGTAGACAGAAAAGAAAAAACAAGCAAGCAGGAAAAGGAAGAAAGAAGGGAAGGAGTGAGGGAGGGAGGAAGGAAGGAAGGAAGGAAGGAAAGAAGGAAGGAAGGAAGGAAGGAAAGAAGGAAGGAAGGAAGGAAGGAAGGAAGGAAGGAAGGAAGGAAATGGAGACAGATGGGGGAAAACCTTTGGTAAAGTATCCTTTATAAAATCATTGTGATGTAGTTTCATTACTTCAAGTATAAATAAAGCACTTTCTCCACTTGACAAACCTGATAAAAAGCGTTCCAAAACTGATCACAAAATATACAGTTACCCTTACCTATATTCCCCAAAAGTTTCATCTTTTGTTGATTGAACTTCTGGGTCTGGATGTAAGTCTTCCTTTTCTTTTACTGAAACACAAAGTTTAAAGTAGTGTAACATCACACCCCCAAAATTTAAAGACCTGTCATGATGGGTGCTGAAAGGCGGAGAGCAAAACACATTGCCCCAAATTTTATACAAATGATACCAGTTTTCTGAGTGATATGTGTACCATATCAATTACTTTTCATTTAATCAGAAAATATAAGGGATATTTCTGTGTTACATTTTTCTGTCATGGCAGAGTTGCATGTCATTCCTCCATACCAAATGGGTACTTATCTTACTGAAAAGTCCAGCTTAGGTCATTCTGTTCATGAACATAAAACATATTTATTTTCCTCCAAACTATTGAAGAGGTAATAGGCTCCTAACTGACGTATGCCATGAAAACAGTTTAAATCAGCCCCCCCAAATCAATCAAAACTACCTCTGTAATCAAAATAATCAAGGCTACCACCGCACTGGAAATATTTAATTATTTGAGGGACTGTGGGGATGGGTGAGTTGAATGAAGTGCCTGTCAAACAAGAAGGACCTATGTTCTATCCAACATCCACATGAAAAAGTCAGACTTGGTGATAACCAGCTGTAATCCCATCACTGGGGAGGTGGAGACAGAAGGAGCTCCAAGGTTTGGTGTCTAGCCAGGGTAGCTAAATTTGTAAGCTTCAGGTTGTGTGAGAAACTGTGTGTTATAAACACAACAAAACAAACAAGAAAACTAAGGTGGTAGATGATTGAGGAAGATATTGAATGCCAAGCTCTGGGCTCCATACGCATGAACACACAAGAAAATATGCACATCCTTCCACATTAAAAGTAATGTCAGTTTCTCTGAAACACTTGGACATGAGATGGGTTCTTGATGCTCTTACCTTGAAAAAGGGTTAGGGGGTAGAAGGTGGGAGGGCGGGACTAGGAGGGGTGGAAAGAGCACTATCGATGGAGATGTAACCTGAAGCAATAAATAAATTTTTTTAAAAAGGACCTAATACAAACCATGTAACAGATTACAAAGGAAAATTTCTAAAAAAAAAAAAAAACCTCAAGCAAACAATTCCCCTTCGAGATGCTTTTCACCATTGCTTACTCTTAGCTATTATTCAATATGAGAAGTTGTTTGTTTTGTTTCAAAGGGCATGGGTTGAGGGAGGGGTTCAGAACGTGTATGGCTTCACACTTTGTAAATGGACTTTTTAGAAACAGTCAAAGAGGAATGCTGCATCTTTTTAAAGTTTCTAATGAATGACTTGGAATATTCTTTTGTCATTTTGAACATAATTAACAAAATTTCAGATTTCATAGGGAAATTAAAATGTACAACTGTGTCAATTATTCACACTATTTTATGAAAATAAGCATATTCTTCATGGTTTTGTGTATATGATAGATTGCCAGTAAGTATTTACTTGATGAACCATGAGCCAATAAAGAATAGTTACTAAAACTGAATACCATAAAATGTGAAGGAGTTAAATTGTTCACTCTTTGTAAAAGCACAAATGAGTAGGAAACAAAAACAGTAAAATTGTGAATTAAGAAGTTGAATGTAATTAAGATAAAAATAAACAAAGTAACAATTAGGAGATTTTACTTTTATTCAATGTACAGTCAGTCCAAGAGATAGCTCATTGAATGGAAGTTGTCCAGTACAGTATTGGGAAATCCACACTCAGCAATGGTGAACTCAAAAAAGCTGTGTAGTGAAGCCAGTTCTATCAAAATGTAATATCACAGAACACCAGCGCCATTTACAGAGACACAGAAGCACAGGCATGCTACATGTAAATGAGCTCCTTCTTAGGGCATTAAAACATACATGTGACTCAGTAATATATTTTCTGGATATCTGATATATCTATGAACAGAAAACATAAGTTTATAAGCATTATGATCCTTAAAAACTATTTTAATTGTTTTATATTTTAGATTTATTTGTATGTGTGTATTTGTGTGAGTTCAGATGCCTGAGGAGACCAGAGGCATCAGATCTTCCAGAAGTTGGAGGTACAGGCTATTGTGAACTGCTCAATATGGTTGCTAGAAACTGACCTCAATACCTCAAAAATTACTCTGAGCCACTGAGCCACTGCTATAGCCCCTATAGTCTCTTTGACATGCAAAAAACAGCCAGACATAGTGGAGCAGACCATTAATTTCAGCATTTGGGAGCTAGTGGCACAGATGAATCTCTGTGAGTTCGAAGCCACCCTAATCTACCTAGTAAGTTTCAGGCCAACCAGTTTTAATAGAGAAACATTCCTTTAAATAAATAATTGCTAAAAATTAACATTATAGACTGTGCATATTTCCTTTGGCTGGTCAAATAAAATATTTCTTTTTAGCATATTTCATACCTAAAGTGCTATAAAGTTGTATCTGTGTAATTTTTATAAAATAGTTCCCATAGAATGGTTCCCCGTATACAAGACTCAAAGTTGAAAATCACAGTAAGCCATGGTTTTACCTGAGTACTTTCCACCTCTATTCCTCTTCACAAAGCAAACAGTTAACAATATCAGCGTGAGAAGCGCGATTGCACACATCAGTCCAATAAACCAGCCTTGAGTGGAGATGTCATCATATAAGCCAGCATATTCTGTTTTGCAGAGAGAAGGCACAGCACTGAGCTTCTAAGAATCAATTCCTGACAGTATGTAACACTGGGGAACATCAGTTATAGTTTTTAAATAATAAATAATCTTTCCTTTGAGCCCATTGGAAATAAAGTAATAATCTGAAGGGTGTTTTGTTGAGAGACACTAGGAAATCATTGCTTCCTTCCTAAGGAAGAGGATTTGTCCAGTGGCATTTAGCTCTGAAGGCGAGAATCAGAAAGGATAGTGAAGTTAAATGCAGAAGCAGCAGCAAGCAAGGCACAGCGCACCCTGCTTGGGTTACAAGCAGATCATCGTGATGCCTCTGTAAGCTTTGGTTTGCTTCAGATTTTCTTTTAGTTTTTGTTACTAATGGGTGTTAATTAGCAGGAAATGCTTTCAGGTAACTACTCTGGTATACCCAGGAAGGGAAACATGAGATCATTGTGATAAAATTTCACTTTGGTAATTTTGAAAGGCTATGTATGTAAAAAAAAAAAGAAATTATAACCTTGATATCTAGTGTACTCTATACTTTTATCTTTTAACATGATATAACATATATGTAAAATTAATCCATAGGACATGGTGAATTGTCTAAGACTACTGCCCATACACTCTCATTTCTCACCTCTCCCTCTTGTCTCAATTACATCTTGAAAAATGCTATCGTTATCACCCCAATTCTTAGTCATTAGGTGAACATTGTGTTCCGCTCCCGGCACAAGTACCTCTACAGGGTGAATCTTTTGGGTAAGATTTACTCCTTCTGTTATCTTCCTGATACCTTTACCTAAGAAAGGTACACAGTTAAGTCATGTGAATCTCAATCGCTGAAAAGCAGGAGAGAAATGTAAAAAATATATATCATTTTTTGAGATGATGAAAAAAGTCATTTTAGCATTTTTTATTTTAAATGACTCTTGAATTATCAGTGGATCCAGAAAATAACATTTCAAGAATTTTCTCTTTAAATATTGAAAATGAATAAATGCAATGATGTCGTCTCATGGCCATTTATTAATAAAATGGTAACTATAAATCTGCCTGGTCATGTGAACGGCTCAATGCCAAACACAGACTCAAAGAACAACAACAAAAAAACTTCCAATAAAATTTCATATTATTTTAATTTTCACAGCTAGTGGAAAGCTGAATACAGCCTTTATGGCTTATGACTACAAATAGAATTATGATTTTAGCTAGATTTTCATTAGATGTATAAACACATTGTTGTTTTTTTTTTTTGTTTTGGTAAGACGGAATCTCAATATATCCACATGTAAAGTACTTTAAATTGGAATCTTCAGCTAGATTAAGTGCAGGTTTATAGGTACATTTAAATGAATTCGCTTCACTAAAATTGGAAATATGTATGAAAAATGAATATGTTTTGAAAATTAATTATCAATAATATGTCAAGAACTTAATCATTGAACCTCAGAATAACAGATGGAAATGAGTCCAGTTATAATATACAGTCATTACTGATCTTGCAATTAAATGTGTGAAATACTGTGTACATTGAATGTAATTTTTCTAGGAATCAACTAAACATAAAAAATTTAACTTAATAAAGGTTAACAATTTACACATAAAATGAGATGAGATCCCTAGTGAGAGTGCAATGGACGATGGATGATGAAACTCTGTATACAGAGGGCATAGGACACAACAATACTTTGCAAGAACTTTTTATCATAGAATAAAATTTGGTTATATGACTACTAAACAACAAAGGATTTCATAAAAATGGTGCCATAGAAAAAATAAAGCCAGTTACACAGAGGAGCAAAGCCTTTAGAATAAATTACCATAGAAAAGAATTAATTTTTACTTTAAAACCCAGAAGTGTTAGTATATCTTTTAGTGCAAGCTTTTGAAAAACAGAAACACAAGTGACTTATTCAAACCAGAAATGACACAAAGCATATTCTAACTCCATCCTTCTCCCCTCTTTAATTAGTGAGCCACCTTCAAACTGGAGTGATAACCAGAAGACAAAAGTATAAGTATTGAATCTCAAACTTTAATCCTACAATCTTAAAATGTGCTCCCTAATCAAAGTATGGAGAAGAGATATATTTAACAATCAATTCTAATTTTAAGTTATCATTTTTTAGAGTTGTTACTGCAGCTGAGATATATCTCCTCTGTTGAACTGACTAATATTCAAAGACTATATGGAAGTGTAGTGGGAAAGCATTATAATTTAAACATGAAATATATGTCTACAGAAGAGAAATCATTGTCAATAGGGGGAAAGGGCAGTCAGTAGCTGGAATACTGAAAACGAAGATCCCTGGAAGAGAACACAAACACCTTAGTATGACACATTTTTAAAGAACCAACACAGGACAGTAAAGAAATCTGTCCTTATACACTGAAACACATTATCTCTAACTTCAGTATCCAGTGAAGATGTGGCATCAGTTATGATACCACACAGCAAGATTTACACTGTCTGAAAAAGTTTGTCAAGCATGGTTTCAACAAAACCCAGTTTTCCAGTGCACATAGAAGAATGCAGAGTATGGCTAAGTAAATTCTGCTGATACTTTTTTTCATGCCTCTAATTGTCAAGAATGTGGATAACACTTCTCCTGATTGTTAAGTTGTTGCTTCTATCCCAACAGCAACCATCTCTGTGGCTTGACATCCTGTGTGAGCAATATGGAAGTTGAAAATTTAGACCACTATTCTTTGCACTGCTATGAACTGAACGTTTGATGCCAGTTTGTACACGTGAAAAAGAATCTTCTTTAGAGACTAGACCATTTCCCTCATCATCTAGGAGCTTAATATTTGTACTAGAAGAATGAATGAGTTCTTCATTTCATTCGGGGCTTCATTCATCCTTAACTCATGGGTTTGGGAGAGATACTATCTGAAAATATTCTTCCTATATAAGCAACTTTAACATTAGAGGAGAAAAAAACAACCCAATGTTTTGTAAATAACAGGACAATAACACGCAGAAACTGGTAGTAAAGTTCAGAATTTAACTGTTCCTACTAGGAACACAATGAATGCTAGTGATTCACACATTTCAGTGAATCATAACTGTGTCATTAATAAATGATACACAATTTGGTTTTCCTCCTCATTACTCTTCTTTTTCCAGTTTTCTCCCATTATTTAATTGTACTCCCAGTCTACAGTTCAGAAAAGCACCCTAAACAGAATTACATTTACCAAGTACTATTTGTGAAAAAAACTGATTTTGTTTCCCTATTTTCTTCCTCCATTTACTCCTCTCTCTTCCACCAAATCCTCCTATTCCTGACCACTCTGAACCCCACACAAGTCCCTCTTTCTTAATTGTTTATGGAAATAAATCAGTTCTTGGGTACATTTTGCTTTATTACTTAATCTCCTATTTAAATCTTGATGCTCTATGGATATTATATATAGAGTAATAGAAAAAATCCTAAAATAGTCACTGGAGAAGTAATTTTGTAAGGGATATTGTTATAATGAAAAGATAGAGACATATGATTTAGTTGAAACTGTAGTATATGAGAGATCACAGATTGATAAGTCATTTCAATTGTTATTTAGCTTAAACCACCAGACAGTAAAATTAAACTGGACAGATGACTTAATGTATTATGAGTCATGTCATGGAAGTGGTATATATTAGATTCCTTACTGTAAAATACATACGAAAAAAGACAATTTTTTAGATAGAAATATTTTCCAAAGGAAAATATCCTTCTTATAACCTTGTGAGAAATTTTATGAGCTCATGTCCACATATTTTACCTAAGTAGAGGTATATCCTTGACCTTTCATACACTAAGTTACAGTTTAGTTGTCCGGAAACTCGTAAATTCAACCAATGTGAACTTTACAGACAAGATCAGTGAATTATGTATTGGCGTCAGTGGTACACAGAGGGTCAGAGAGATTTAGATCAGCCATTTCTAATTTACAAAGACTTGGTTCATGAACTTTAGTACAATCGTGTGAGCCACCACATGCAGAAGCACCATCTACTTACTCCCTTCTCCTAGAGTGGCACTTTCCTCACTGATTGGCTTTCCACAGCCTTTTGAGGTGCATGCCCTCAAGTAGAATTTGTATTTGGTTGTTGCATTGAGGTTTGAGAGGCGCCAGCTGGATTTGGATGGAGTAGTAACATTGATTTCATTTAATTCTCCAATCTCGTAGGTGTCATTTACTGAAGAAACAAGCATGGATATTAGTGCTTCAAAATTCTTCACAATTGAAGATACATTGTCTTGCACTTTTATTTATATTAATTGAAAGAGTTACCATCATTATTCATCACTATCAACTCTTTCCAGGTACATGGAAATATTTCCATGATATCATCCAAGAGAAGGCTGAATTACGGTAATAGTAAAACTCTTCCCAGAGTGATACTCAGTGACTGGTAAGCTAGCACCGTAATCTCTAGCCATTTGACTCTGAATCATCACGCGATCATGGAGCCAACCACCTTCACAATTTGTTATATGTGTTAGACACTTTTTCAATACTGAAAGTTCACTTAATATACTTTCAATTTTTTTTATTTAAATACTTTATTTTTTTTTCTTCAAGTTACATCTCAGTCACAAACCTCTCCCTATTCCCCCTTCCAATCCTGCTCTTCCACCCTCTTCCCCCCAGAAGTTTCCCCTTTCAGTCCAACAGATGGTTCCTTCTCTTATAACAGTAAATACTATACAAAACAACAGATATAAATGTACCACATTTATGAGAGTTAAATGGCCCAGTATACCTTCCCAATGTCCAGTTTATACATATTTGGCCCTTGACTTTAACATTCTACTATCTAACCATCTCCATGAGTTTAAAGGTCTATATCTGACTCAACATTCATACTAACTTGCAACACACTTTTAAGAGTATCTTCTTAGATCTATAACACCCTCTTGATTCCTAAACTTTCAATTTTTATTGTTGTTTGAGATAATAAATAACAAAGCACAATGAATGTTTTATGTTTTCTTTCTTATTTCAAACATGGCTTCAAGTGAGCATACGTGTTTCTGGATTGGTGACAAAATTATTCCTCATCCTTAGTGTGTTGGAGGTGTCATAAATAAAAAGAAAATTTAATATTCCTAGTCTCTTGAGCATAACTTAGCAATGCCATATGCTATGGAGTTTTGGTTGCTGACTATCATTATTGTTTGACTGACTAGATGCTATAATGTGCAGTCACTGCCAAGCCCCTTCAGAGATGTAGTACTGGATGTGTGTAGCCTAGAATCAGGTCAAGATTTAAAAATTGTGCGGTCCCAGCACCAATATATGCTCTTATCAGCTCTCTTAGATGCAAACCAAGAATTGCTGGTGAGATTCTATTGCTGAAGACACCACAAACTTTGGTCATAAGAAATGGAAAAAAAATCAAGCTGGAAGTGACCCAGAAACTTTCTTCCTAATAGTTAGCTTTCATAGTACCAGAAAGAACTATACTGGATGCTTGACAAAAAATTCATCAGTATTATTATCAAAGTTGTGAACCCTACAAACTCTAGTAGTGATCTACCTGGCGATACATACCTATTGCAATAATGGTTAAGAATATCATGGGATAGTCAATTTTGTTTTTTGGTTTGTTTGTTTGTTTGTTTGTTTGTTTGTTTTAAGTTGAAGTCCACTCCACAGCCTTCTATTGCAAACCTAGCCAAGAATCCATTGTTAGGGAGGTCATAGGCCCTAGGGAAGAATGTCCTATTACTTTGCTAAATGAACATGGTATCAAACTGTTTCTAAATATTTATCTTTACACCCATAGATTAATGCAGTTCTCAGCCTTCATCAGTGATGCTTCTTTTTGCCATGGAAAGATGTTAATACGGAACTCACAGCTGGCCAAAATTCAGACAATAAGTGATTGTATAGTGATCAGTTTAAATGAGACATTTAAATCACACCATTTCCCCAAAAAGAGTCAATGAATTTTTGTTTAAGCACCCTAACCCTGTAAGAGCCAAAGGTTGGGGAAGGCTGCTCTGAAACCGCATCTTTTGGACATAACATGGGCAGTGCACTGACAGACTCACTGGTGTTATGGTTACCTGCTCGAAAGTGTGCCGCTCAATATCTTAGAGTGGAAATGAGAAGGACTCATGAATCTCCCTCCACTTTAACTTGAGGGGATGTTGATAGTCAGTGGTGACTGGGAGAAGGGGCGTTACTTACTTCAGTGGTAAAATCACAGGTAACTTTCCCATTCTCTGTAAATCAACCCCTGCTCATGCAAGAACCCTAATTAAATAGAGTGAATCATACACATAAAATAGACATGGGTTAGGGAGGGGGTTTGTTGGGAAGAAAGGATTCAGTGGTAGAAGGAAAGGAGATGAGATGTGATAATCAGCAAGATGGACCTAATTTTATTATAAACATTAACAATTTTAAGTATGGGATTTACTTAATGTACATCATATTTGAACCCTCATAAATCCAAAACTTGCAGCTAACTCATTGAAAATCAGGGGTTCTCTGAGCTCAGCATATAAGGAATCAATGAACCACAGAACTGATGAATGAATTAAGAGTTTTAAAATATCCACTGTGCGTTGAACACTATGTTAAATCCAAAAAAGAAAAGGCTAAATGATGTAAAGGCATGTTTAAGTTCTGAAGATGTTAATTGCACAGAAATGACTAGGCAAAGAAACCCTCTATGCACTCATAAAAAATACATTTAGTATTTACATAAAAATACCTTCCTTGTTCTGTATAATGCAGATGTATCAAGAAACCAAGTGATAATCTAAACCTTGTAAATATGGAAATATATTGGCCACTTTATCACCAATAAACATTACAAAGTCAATTAAAATAATTACTAAAATCAGTTCAAGAACTAGGGAAAGTATATACCACTCTGATATATATTAACATCAATTAATTAGAATGGAGAACAGCAAGGAAAAAGATACACTACATAAAATGCACCCAACATTTAATATTAATATAGAAATAAATAATTTATTTTTAGTGATTTTAAGAAGTATAATAATTATTATAAATATTAATATTTCAACTACTTCTCTGTTATGAGAAGTAGCTTTAAAATCAAATTTAAACCTTACAGATTAAACAAAATACTTGAATTTAAAGAAATTCAAGGATATAACAGATCTTCACTAAACCAAATGAATAATTAAAACTCCCAAATTATTTCAGTTCTGTCCACAGTTTAAAAAAATTGGTCCTTGGAAGCCGGCCATGGTGGGACATGCCTTTAATCTCAGCACTCGGGGAGGCAGAGGCAGGTGGATCTTTGGTCTACAGAGTGAATCCAGGACAGCCAGGGCTTGGTACATAGAGAAAACTGTCTCGAAAAAGAAAAAAATTGGTCCTTGCAAAAGTATGGCTTAAGAAGGCAGAGTGTAGACATGTCAGACTTAAGTCTGCATCCTAACCCAGAACTTAACATTTTTGTATTGCCTTAAATAAGAGTAATCTATGTGTGTAAATTTCTTTAACCATAAAACAGTTCTGATAGCCATTATAGTATACACTTCACAGATTCCGTATAACTACAAGAGAAAACACTTGCTACCAAGTAAACACTCAGTAAAAACACTGAAAAATTACTTCCCTTGGATTTCATTGGTATTTAGTTAAACATGTGTGCTGTGTTCAGCAGGGATCAGTGGAACCTAAAAGTCATACGTGACCCAGACATGACGGCTCAAGAGGCAGCAGAGTAACACACCAGGGCCATGGTGAGGTTGGGTTTTGTGAGCAGGGTAGAATGAGTGGCAATAGCTCCTGTATGTGGGCTACTTAACAATTCATGTCAGGAAATTCTTCTCTTTGAGCTGTATAACTGAAGATGTACTTTTCATTTTGAAACGATGCTTACATTTGAAGACCATTAACAGGTAGGAGATATAATGACCTTAAAAACATTCTACATTTGTTTAGTCATCTTCAATCTAATGACACAGAAGTATGCAGAGATGATTCTGCATCTCTCAACATGACCTGCCTGACCAGAAAGCTACCAGTTGAGGGTTCTTCACAGATACACACACACACACACACACACACACACACACACACACACACACACA
>CAJQZJ010001896.1:4222917-4278970 GCA_907164525.1 Lophiomys imhausi
ACACACACACACACACACACACACACACACACACACACACACACACACACTTTAGCTTCAGATTGGAATCAGTCTTGTTATAGAGCTGCATGTGCTTTGAATCTCCATTACATTATTTACCAACTCTGCCCTCTAGGATGCTTTGCAATTCTCAAGGCTACTTACAGATGATGGTAAATACACTTTCCCTAATGTCCACTACAAAATAGGAGTCCACAGACTTTTTGTAAATATAAACTGTGAACACTTAATGTCATGAGAAACATGTAGTCTCTGTTGCCCTAATTCACACTTGCCATTCTTGTGAGAAAATAGAAAAAGGTAATACATAAATGGGTGAACAGTAATAAAAGTATATTACTGAAACACACAGAGGCTGCGGTTTATCTGTAAGGAACTTTACTGATCCTCGTGCTATCGGGAATAGTATTCATCATGGAGCAAGCTAATTCCTCAAACAAACATTGAATCATTGCTTGGCTAATTCCAGTTCAAATCTGTACTTACTTATCTGGTATTGTAAGAGATATCCTGTTAAATTTCCATTTAGTTTCTTAGGAAGGCCCCAGGATAAAGTGGCAGTGTCTTTATCAACTTTGATGACATTGAGAAAACTTGGCTGTTCAGGTACTAGAAAACATAAGATCATATGTGGACACTCAAAAACTAATACATTTCTAGAAAAACAAACAAAATCCCCCCACAAGATCACACATTTATAAAAACTAAGATGAACACATTTATAAAAACCAAGAACTCCTATGAGCTGCACATTAATTATCAAACATGAAAGTTTGATAATTGTCAAACATAAATGTTTGATAATGTTTAACATAGCCATTAGGTAATTTGCATAGATGGCACCTCCTGTATTTATTCTCTCACCTCCTTCTGGTGTCTGAAATATATAAGGCTCGCTTTCTGGACCTGCTCCTTTGGAATTATATGCTAAGACTGTTAAGTGAAATTCACTGAAGGCATCTAGGGAAGGAACCATTCCAGAGTTTCGCTGGCCTGAAAATCTTAGAATGTTCACTTCTTTGGGATGTGCTTTTCCATCCAATAGACTTTTTGTTTTCCACCAATTTATCTGCAATGAAAATGCAAACCCTTTAACACAGCAACTGTAGTAACAGGTACTCAGAAGACCACTTGAAATCACTGAAAAATCTCCCTCAAGAAACAAATTCAGTAGAACCAATTAGGAAGCAAAAACAAAACAAAAACTTATTTAAAAAGAAATCAACCTGGTACCAACCTGGTACCCTCTCAGAAATCCATGTACTGTTTCCTTTGGAATTGATGACCAGGTAACTTTAACTAACGTACTGTTCATAACATCCACACGGTGAATCACAGGAGCTGTACTAGGATCTGTAAAGCATTTGAGATTGATTAACTTCCAATGACCTGCACACAAGGATCTGTAAAGCATTTGAGATTGATTAGCTTCCAATGACCTGACTTTCTCAGCCCACACAGGTTACTATATCCCATTAAGAAATGATGGCAGTAATGAGGATAAATGCAAATAGAAATTCAATGCCATGTTCACTGGAATGTTCTCTGAATGAAAAAAAATGTGCTTCAGTAACATAAATTATTTCAGAATTATAACATTAACCGCAACAGTTGTCATGATTGGGTTTTGGATTATTTATTAATTGATTGATTTGTTTGTTTATTTTGTCAACTTGACACAAGCCAGGTCGTCAGGGTAAAGGGAACTTCAAACTGAGAAAATATCTCCATTACATTGCCTTTAACAAATCTGTGGTGCAAGTTCTTGATTCACTGACTGATCTGAGAGGACTTTGCCAATGTACATGTGACCTCAACTGTATTTGTGGTCCTGGGTTGTACAATAAAATAGACTGAGTAACCCAAGAGAGCAAGCCAGTAGACAACACTCCTCCATGACCTCTACAACAATTCCTCCCTCCAGTTTCCTATTTTGAGTTCCTGCCTTGATTTTCTTAACAGATGGAATGTGACCTAAGAGATATAAGCTGAAATAAACCCCTTCCTACATACACTGCTTGTAGTTATAGTGTTTATCATAGCAAAAGAAATATAACTAAGATAACAGTCATCATTCATTGAGCATGTATTATGCTTCAAATACTTACAAACTTTACCAAGATCAATTCATATACACTTTAGCACATACTTATGAGACCAGCATTGTCATTCTGTTCTACAGAAGATTGCTAAAAAGAAGTCATCAAAACAAATTTCTCAGAAACGATGTTCTTTGTTTCTTATTTGAGTACAATAATTTGAAGACTGTTAGAATAAGACATTATGACACTATATAATCCTCAAAAGAAAAATCTGTCAAGATGACATCTCAATACTGAATATCTATACCCCAAATACAAGGCCACCCACATTTGTAAGAGAGACATTACTAAAGCTTAAACCACACATCGATCCCCGATCCCCACCCACTAATAGTGGAAGACTTCAACACCCCACTCACACAAAAGGGCAGGTCATCAAGACAGAAGCCAAACAGAGAAATAATGAGAATAACAGAGGTCATAAACCAAATGGATCAAACAGATATCTACAGAATGTTTCACCCAAACACAAAAGAATATACCTTCTTCTCAGCACCTCATGGAACCGTATCCAAAATTGGCCATGTAGTCAGTCACAAAGCAAGCCTCAACCAATACAAAAAAATTTGAAATACCCCCCCAGTATCTTATCAGATCACCTTGCATTAAAGTTGGACTTCAACAACAACCAAAATAACAAACGCCTACACATTTATGGAAGCTGAAAAACTCTCTACTCAATGGCCACTGGATCAGGGAACAAATAAAGATGGAAATCAAAGACTTCCTAAAAATCCAATGAAAATGAAGGCACAACATACCCAAACAGAGGGCTAGTATCTAAAACATATAAAGAACTTAAGAAATTAAACATAAAGAAACCAAATAATCCAATAAAAAATGAGATACAGAGTTAAACCAAGAATTCACAAAAGAGGAATCTCTAATGGTCAAGAGATATTTGGTGAAATGCTCAACATCCTTAATTATCAGAGAAATGCACTTCAAGTAGAGTCTTAAATTCCATCTCACACCTGTCAGAATGGCTAATATAAAAAACTCAAATTAACGCACATGCTGGCGAAGGTGTGGAGAAAGAGGAACACTCCTCCATTGCTGGTGAGAGTGAAAACTTTTACAACCACTATGGAAAACAGTCTGGCAATATCTTAGAAAACTTGGAATAACTCTACCCCAAGACCCAGCCATACCACTTCTGGGTATACATCCAAATGATTCCTCACCAAACCACAAGGACATCTCTTCAACTATGTTCATAGCAGCTTTATTTGTAATAGGTAGAAACTAGAAACCACCTACATGCCCTTCAAATGAAGAAAAACAAAACAAAACAAAAAAACTGTTACATTTACATAATGGAATATTACTCAGCTATCAGAAACTAGAAAATCATGCAATTTGCAACCAAATGGATGGAGCTAGAAAAACTCATTCTGAGTGAGCTAACTCAGACCCAGAAAGATACACATGGAATATATTCAATTATAACTGGATTTTAGCCATATAGTACAGGATAACTATCCTACAATCAACAGACCCAAAAGAACAGAAACATGTACTTTGTTTCCTGTAAGTGAGACACTTTATCCTAATGGAACTGCTGTATAGGCTCCCAGTGCAAGAGGAAGCTAAGAGCTCTCATGTGACTGAGGGAGGCTGATATGTGGGGGCACCCCACACCAGAGGAGTAGGATAGGTGAGAGAGGGGGAAGGGGATAAGAGGAAGGGTACTGTGATGGAGATATAACTTGAATTAATAAATAAATGTTAAAAAAATAAGAAACTATTTACATTCTTGACTTTTCCCTCTTGATTCAAAACATGGCTCTAAATTCAAGAAGAAAATAAGAATATCTCCCAAGTTGCCCAATCCAGTCTTTTAGTTTTTGGAAGTGTAACTGCAGCAGTTACTATGCTATTAGTATTTAATAATATGACTTTATGACAGCTACTTCAAAATTGTGCATATGGTTAGAATTTCATATTTAAATCTGGGTGTGTATCTTATCTGTGTTAAGAAGATTTCAGGCATGCAAATGAGGCCCAGGGAATTATAGCAAGCTGTTGCTAAGAAGTCCTTGACAAGAAAGGATAAATCTAACAAAACCTTGAAAAATCCCAGGACCGTTAAGTTCCTTCATTGAGTCTTGTGATGATGGTTCCAGGTCTTTGACTTTCAAAATACAAAGAACTTTAACAAGTTCTTGAATAAGGCTGAAACTTACAAAGTACTCCTTTTGTTGTTATGGTTTGGACTTTATTTCTTTGTTTTCAAAACTTTATTTTTTTGACACTGTTTCATGTAGCCCAGAGCCTCAAAATTGTTATGTAGCGAAAAATGACCTTAAACTTCTGATCCTTCAGACCCTACCTTCTAAGTAGTGGAATTATAGGCATTTGCCATCACATGCAGTGTTATGTATGCTAATGCTTCAACACAGAGCTTTGTGCATGTTGAGCAAACACTAACACCAGCTACATTTCCAGACAAAGCACTTCTTTAACAGTCTATCTGGACCAAGATCAACCCCAATGGCCAGATGTGCACATATTAATTTTTCTGTCTCACAGGTAATGTATTCTCTTTGCAAGCTAGTAGTTACTAAAAAATATGTTGGCACAAATGTAGTAACTTGAAAATGTTCTTGATGTGTTTTAGAATTTAAAGATGAACCACTTACAGTCTTCCCCTGAATAGAGTGTCACTGGCTCAGGCTTAGGCCCGGAACCGAGCTGATTGATGGCTTGGACTTGGACATCATAAGGAGCGTAGACAGTAGGTGTCATCACGCGCAGTGTGTGGTTTGTAACTGTTTCTTCTTCCCATTCTTCAGGGGCTCCCTGGGGCTTCCAGCTCACTCTGTACTCTAGTCCTGGCCCATTCTGCTCCATGGATTTCAAAGGCTAAAAGAGAAACCAAGGTTCACTGGATGTACTTGTTAGATATATTGACCTAAAAACAGCAATGACTCACTTTAAAGAGAGTGAGGGTAAGTGGGGGAAAATAAAGATCTCCTTTGAATCAGAAGCATTTTTGTGATTTTATTAGTTTAGTTTTACACATGAGTCTTCCACCTTCCCAAGACATGGAATATCTTCACTTTAGGAGCCTGGCTTATACACAGATAGTAAAATATAAACATTCATATAGAAAATAAATTACAAATAAATTTCAAATAGTGTTTTAGGTTTTCTCTAGCTTATGTTATATTCTACAATTTTACTACCAAAGAAATGGAAACTACATGGTCATAACTCCTGAGTCATGGCTCCTCAGGCAGAATACTTTCCTCCACAAGATTCTGTCCCATCTTCTCTGGAAACAGAAAGATGGGGCCATTTTTAATTCTGAAAATGTACATGTTTATAGAGAGGACCCAGAATTAGTAATTCATCTTCCTAATGAATACATTTACAACTCCTTGACACAAATGACTATTTCACTTACTTCATTTTGTTGTATTGGAAGGTTTTGTGAAACTTTCTGATTTTTCAAAATTAGAAATTGAGTATTTCCACATTAATTTTTAATTAAGGAAAACTTTAAAGGAAAATAATGTGGTTTAATGCACCAATTTAATTTTACAAATGGGTACTTTATCTAAATGATTCAACTATGTAACAATCACTTAAAATGTATTTTTTCATCATCGATTAGAAATTCATTCATATTAGAAGTAATTTTATCTGTGTATGTGGGTGATTAAATGTCGTGTAAAATTTTCTTACAGCATGTACTATGCTTCTTCATTCAGTACTACTGGCTAAAATATTTACTAGAAGTATTGGCTGGAATCACACTGAAGGCAGCATGCTTTACCAACAAAATCATTTTAGTTTTATATGTATTCCTAAGTAACTACTATTAACATTTTAGCTAATGTTAAATTAACTAAAATTTAAAAGGAAAATTTCAAGACAAAAAATGGCTCATAATTCCCACAGCTCTTTTTATATTTGTATGTGTTAGAAAATAGCACTCAAAAATATTTCAATATAATATGATTATTGGCTTAAATCCTTAGATTCACTAGGGACCTAAACTTTATCCAAATAAATAAGACTATGAACATTTTAATGGAGTTATTTTTATTTTTAGTTACATGTATGCAGTATGTCTGTGTGTAGGTATGTGCAAGTGTGTGCAGTTGCACATGGACTCCAAGGAAAGCATTGGATCCACAGGAGCTGAGGTAATAGAAGGTCATGAGTCACCCAGCATTGCTGGAGGAAAAAAAGTCAGTCTTTTATAAGACAGTATGTGCATTTAGCCAACAAGTCAACTCTCTAGTCATTGATATAAGCCTTTAACTACAAACTCCAATAAGAACTGTATTTTTTTTTCAATCTTTACTGACAATAAATATGTAAAATTAGTATTATTCGTTTTGGTCACACTTTGTTCCAAGGAAAAAGGTAAATTTAAAGTTCTCTGACAAATCATCATTATAAACTGTGCCAGTGTTAAGAAAAAATTGCTTAGATGTTTTGCCAACTCTTTGGTTCCTGGGATCCTGAAGAAGTTTGTATTTTGCTTTGAGGCACTAGTCAACAAGACTGCAATAATTTTCAAATAACATAGCCGAGCTCAGTCCCAGAAGAGCAAAGATAAATCAGGTGGAGAGACTATTCGCCTTCCCTTTCTGTCCCAGCCCTGCCCACACAGAAGAGGTCGCCAGAAAGAACTCATTAAGTTAGGAATCAGAGAATGCACAGATGTCATTTGAAGGACCTGAGAAGCGTATAAGACTTATTATATATAAGACTTATTATATATAATATTCTGGAAAAAAGTCTAGGCATCTAACATGTTTTCAGAGAGAGCCACAAGTGAGGTAAGGTTATATATATCAATTTAGACTGAAGAGATTGCCACTCTGCCTTGATTATACTCCTAAAAACTATTTGAACTTATTTACTAATTTTCATTACAGAAATTGTATCTACTTATTGTAGAGCACATTATTTTGAGTATGCTTAGATTGTAGAATATAAACTGTAAAAAATAATTTTTGTAGTTTATACTGTAGAATATAAATTGTAAAAATCATTAAGTTTGCACTACATTGTATATATGTATTTTTGTGTGATGAGAATAGCTAAAATTTATCCTTCTAACAATTTCTAAGAATATAGCATATTTTCTAAGTAATGTTTACCATGTTGTTTTCTTAACTTTCCATTTAATTCTCAGTTTTGTTTTAAATGTAGATGGGTTCCTTTTCTTGTGAAACTTTCCATGCATATAATTAAACCTTTAGCACTTGGGAGTTGAATACCCTGGCTATTCCCATTTAAGATGGTAATTTAAGAACTTCCTTATTTTAACTTGGGGTCTGGGTGAGTTTATTCAATTGTTTGTTGTTTAAGTATTCTCATCTAGATCAGTTAAGTTATTGAAATCAATTTTAAAATTCATTTAAATATGCTTAGGAACAAGGGACAGAAACTATCAGGCAAGAGGTATTTATAAAAATTATTGTAGAAGATATAAATTCACACTTTAGTATGATAAACTTTTAGTTAAACCATTTTCCCTTTCTTCTCTCCAGCCTCTCCAATGGACTCCTGCCTTTCTACCTCTCAACATTATAGCCCTTTTATCTTTATTTGCTATATTTTACACACACACACACACACACACACACACACACACACACACATACACACACTCACACCTAAATATACAAATACAACCTGCTCCCTCTGTTTAGTTTTATTTGTATGTATATGATTTCAGGACTGACCACTTTGTATTAAATAACCACTTAGAGGTTTGATCCACGAGGAAAGACTATTTTTTTTCGTTCTCAATGTCCCTTAGTTGCCTGCAAAAATTATTTGTCTACAGGTGGGGTCTCAGGCTCATTCAGCAGGGGTGAAATCATGAGTGGAACTGGAAACCTGGCCAGTCACTTGGGGCTAGTGAGGTCATTGATCTTCCTGGAGAACCTACTACCACCAATTCACTCAACACAAATAACTCGTAAGTGCATTCTTATTATCTATTCATACACCCACAGATAACTGTGTCTTTCACCCTTCATCAAAAAAAAACTTCTCTTTACAACAGAAAGAGGAAATTTAAGAAAATGACAACTAGCCAAAAGCCAGAGAACAAGTGACTGTGGGTAACCAGGCCCAGTGGATAATTCCAAAACAGCACTCCTGGTTTCAGAAAAAAACTTGGGATTTATATAATGAAATGATAGAATAATGGAAGTTTTCTTAGCAGATATAAATTGTTTTGTCAAATTAAAGAGCAGTTTGATTTCGTGACATTTGCTGGTGATCTATGTAAATTGTTTTGTCAAATTAAAGAGTGGTTTGATTTAGTGACATTTGCTGGTGGCATATTTCTATAATGTGAGGAAGGGAAGATTCTCAGGTTCTGAATCTAAAACAGAGGTTGTCATCAGCATCATAAGTGAATGTCTGTAAGACCACCTATGACTTCTATTGGGGAGTATTTGTGGAATATTTATTAAATCACATGATGAGAGATTTTTTTTACTATACTTAATTGTGAAGTATTTAAAGTACTTGAAACAAAATAATGGAAATTTGAAATTTCCCATAACAGATTCCATCTAGTCAATTTGTTTGCTTCTCATTTAATCAATTTTGAGAATTAAACCCCATTTTACACTCATTCCTTTTGTTTGTTTTTCAGCTCTTGGAACTGAGTCCAAGCTCTCATCTATCCTAAGCAAGCACTCTACCAAAGAGCTAAATCTCTGTGTTCACAGCAAATCCAATCACTGTGGTCTTAAAACACTGATAATAAGTGGGGTTGGAGAGATGCTCTTCCAGAGGTCCTGAGTTAAATTCCCAGCAACCACATGGTGGCTCACAACCATCTATAATGAGCTTTGGTGCCCTCTTCTGGCCTGCAGGCAAACATGCAGACAGAACATTGCATACATGATAAATAAATCTTAAAAAAACAAAAACACTGATAACTAAACATTTAGTTTTATTTCCCAATTTTATTTTGGTTTTCTTAAAAATATTGTTGTGTCATTACAGTCAGCAAGCCAACTTAAAATGGGGAAAAAATAGCAAATAGAAGCAGATTAACTGACACCTTAGGGAATACATACCTCCCATTTTATAATCATCTCCTTGGGTTGAGATGCTTGAACCCTGATGTTCTGTGGATTCTTGTCTGGGGCTGAGAAATGATAAGTTTTAAAATTATTGTTTCATTTTATAGTAACCAGTTGTTTAAACATTGTATAAACTCTATGCAACTCCTCAAAAACCAAATATTTAAATATTTTATATTTATTAATTTCAATAATCCTAGTTTCTAAGAATATTTAAGGCAGCTTTGCAGAATACATTTCATTAAAAGGAGTAAAACATCATTCTCAGAGTTCTATAATGGCTATACAGTGGATACTAAATAATTTATTACAGGAATCTTAAGTTTAAGCCTGCTAGTTAAAATTCTAAGCTTGGTTTAAAAAGCATGTTTTCATTTTCAAACTGTACTTTTCCATCAGGATTACAGAGAAAAGTAGATGTTGTGAATATGTGCCTCCAGGAGAATGAAATTGAACTTCATGTATCTATATTAACAAGCAATTTTTATAGATAACAAATTGAAAATAGCACGCAATGCATCCATAAAATATATCCAGGCAGATACATTTTATTAGAAAAATTCTGACAAGGATTTTAATGCTGAGTCCAACATAAACTAAAGTCATACAGCCACCAGATTCAAGATTTAAATCACTTTGCTTTTCCCTTAGTCAAAAATGTAAATTATATCCCAGCATGCTTATTTATAAGCACTATTTACATACAGATTTACATGATGAAATCTGCTTCAAACATGATATTTAGCTGATGAAAATAACTGAGTATTATTTTCACATACCATGCCCCGATTCCAATTTCCTGCTCACTAGCAAACAATTATACAGCTCTAAAATAAAAAATATACTTCTAATATTGTATATTGCTGATTTATAAAACCTTTCAAAATATTTGGAGGAATCTAAAATCCTATTTTACATGCTTGATTTTTGCACGATTTTTACATGCATTTACACATATTTTTAATGTATTCAAAAACAAAGATTGGGGCTGACATAAAATATTTTGTTAGAACCCTGATGTTAAACCTTCCATACCTGCTGGTGGAGTTTCATGATGGTCCGAAGGCTGGCTAGGATGACTTCTTCCGACTTCGTTTACAGCTATGACCCTGAACTGGTATCTCACATATGGAGCCAAAGATAACAAAACTTCGGTTTCTTCTCCTTGAACTCTAGTTAGCTCCTCCCACTTTCCAGGCTCCTCTCTGTTCCCTTCAAATTCTACAATGTATTCTGAGGTAAGAACATGAACAAGACATTAGAGTGTACTGAATCTGTTGAAAGTCTAGTAAGATTTACTTGTAACTTTAAAAGCCTAAAACTTGGGGGATAAGAAAGAAGATGATATTGGGCCTGGCAGAGGAGTAAAGTGTCTTTCTTGAAAGCTTAAAGTCCTGGGTTCACTTCCCAGAACCTACCATAAAGAAGCGGTTAAAAAAAAAAAAAAAAAAAAAAAAAAGATCTGGTAGTATGCATTTGTTATCCCAGGACAAGAAAGTTGGAAAGAAGAGCATCCCTAAAATTTCTAGGCAGTTATCCTAGTTTACTCAACACATCACATTCCATCCTGTCTCAAAAACAAACAATCAAACAAACTAAAAAAATAGCCAGTACTTAAAAAACATCACCCACGGTTGACTTCAGACCCACACACACCTGCATATGCTGCGAGTATGCCCACACATGTGTATTCACATGTACACACCCACATCTTTATACACAGGAACTTGCACATACCAAAACACACAATGATAAAGTTGAAAAATAAAAGTCATGCCATTTTCAGGAAAGTAAACAAAACTGGATAAAATCTTAAGTATATTAAGTCAGTCTCAGGAAGACAAAATTATACTGTCCTGTTTCATTAGTATTCCTTAGGTTTTATATAAACACATAAAACAACATACATATATATGACATGAAAGTAGAGTTAAAGCTGTAAAGCTGGATAGGACAAAATTTACTAAAAGCTGGTGAGCAATAGGAGGGAGTATAGGACAATTTAGGGGAGTGTGATCAAGGTAGAGTACGTATTTGTGCAAAGACTCAGAAATATATAACCAATTAAACATAGTTTATAAGAGTATTTTAAGAAGGTTAATCTGGGGGTTGGAAAGATAGATCAACAGTTAGGAGTACTTGCTTCTTTTATAGAAGACACAGGTTCAATTTCCAACACTCACATAGCAGTCCGCGGCTATCTATAACTCTCGTTCCAAGACATAAAATGTCCTCTTCTGACTGTCACAGATACTGTACTCATGTGTCACACAGATGCGCAAGCAAATAAACAAACCCCCATAAAATAATAATACATAAATTTACCTTGTTATGTAATCTATCAATGGTAATTAAAATAGCTACATTATTAATTTGACTTTGCAGGGTAAAAATAAAAGTCATTTCAAGTCCTCCTACCACTGATATTGCTGTTGTGGTCATCTCCAGCTTCCCAGGACAGCCGGACACTCCTGTTTTGTCTTTCTGACAAGAGAAGGTTTCCTGGAGGATCTGGAACACCTAATCATTAATAAAAGATAGTTGTAATATCACAGCGAACAGCTTACGGGAGCAGAGATGGGTCCATGTGTCAGGTTCCATGTTTTTCAAGGGATTTCATGATCAGTCAAGTTCGGCTTCCTGAGATGAATTAACAGTCAAAGCTTCCAGTGAGTCTATGAAACTTCCTCTCTGAGAATGCAGCAAGCTGATGGTAATAATAGTCCTTTTATACACTTATGATGATTTAAGGTTCACAATGCACTTTTATCTGTGTATTTTATTTGGTGAATGTGTTTGCCTCTCTTGGGAGCTGATTCAAAGAGAAGCTGGGTCTTGGGAATATTTGATTTTTGTCCATGATGCATGAACATAACAATAAAATAAAATATTAAGAACCTGTCTGAGAATTTGTCCAAGCTCAGCTGTGCATGCCCTATTGCCACTGTGCTTCCATATTAAAAAAATGTAACTTGCCGGGCGGTGGTGGCGCACGCCTTTAATCCCAGCACTTGGGAGGCAGAGGCAGGCGGATCTTTGTGAGTTCAAGGCCAGCCTGGTCTACAAAGTGAGTCCAGGACAGCCAGGGCTACACAGAGAAACCCTGTCTCGAAAAAAAAAAAAAAAAAGAGTAAAAAAATGTAACTTAATACTTGGGGTGGAAACAAAAGACAGCTGTAAAGAAAGTACAGACCATTGGTATCCAAGCTCAGTGACATCTTCAGGTTCCCTTCCTTTCTGAGACCACTCTGAGCTCTACACATTCCAGCAGTCCAAAAGGTTCTATTTCAAATACAGTCTACTCCAAACCTATTTCCCTATTGGCCACAGCAGTTCTCAAAAGACCATGCTTGACTGACAGGACAGTAGAGAACAAGGTCATGGTTCTTCTCTGAAGAACAACATTTAACAATAAATGTCATCTGTTCCTTGTCTCTGGCTTACTGAAGGAGAGATGCCCAGAATGGGCACTTACAAGCTTACTGCCTATGTGACGATTATGCATGGTCAAGTTTAAGAGATATGATGGGTCTCTAGTGGATCACTGATTTCCTCCAAATCATCCTGACCCATGTTCCAGGCTCTTCTCTGTGGGACTAAAGTATTTCTAAAAGAAAGGATGTCTTATCAATCATTGTGTTGCTCTTGTTACCTTGCACATAAGTGTTTTGTGACTGAATGAGCAAGTGAAAAAATATAGTTACTTCTATTGTGCATGTAGTTATCCTATTAAATCAATAAAAATTATGTCCTATGGTTATAGATAAGCAAGATAGGAACCATGAGCTTTGCATGCCTCTTCCTCAATTGATTTGGATTTTTACAGTAATTAATGATAGTTCTACATATGACAACTTTTCTAGAATGCTGGTCTGCTGTCTGCAAATTGTAGGAAACAATTTTATAATAGAAGATGCATATCAGGCACTGACAAATGTAATGGAAACTAGGAAATCAAAGGCAATGACACCTACTTGAGTGTTAAGGTACATGGATCTTTCTGGTATATACATTTACACATTTACATATGCATCATATCCATATGCATATGGTTAAAAGGAAATACTATCTCAAATTTTACCTTCAAAACTTTCCCTAATATTCTCAGGTACTCAAGGACATTTTCTTTAGCTTAAAGGAGACTGTACAACTAGTATTTACGCTGGCCTTTTGGGTCCCCCATATTCTTGTAAAAGTACATTAACAAAAGCATTGCTTTTACTTTGGAATATAGCATGCTTACTTTTAGAGTTTGCCAGATGTATGTGTTCTAATATCAGGGACTTAAATAAGAAAGTACCCCCAGGGTTGGAGGTAGGGCTTTGTGATCAGACTTGTCAGGTGTGCACAAAAGCAGCCCAGTCTTCTCACACAATGCATTTCTAAATAACACTCTATATTTGCAAACTGAGTTTACTTTGCAAACTTTATTCTTTGGGATTTGTCGGGAGCTGAATGCTCTTGAGGCTCCTTCCTTCAGGTCCATCTGCTATTCTTAGGCCCTTAACATACAGTGTTCAAGCAGTGTCAGAAGCTCTCTGAGAAAGCAGTTCTATAAACATGTAAGCTTCCTAAAAAGCTATCTGGCATTTTGCAAAGTCTACACTAAAGAAGCACCTCAGAGTTGCTTCTTGCTAACACCAGCTTTTCCTTTCATGTGTTACTACTGACATGGAGTGAAGATTCACTCACTTGTTAATTGCCAGTCTTCTTGTTTGGCCAACTTCACACAGAGTCCTACAAAGTGATATTATTATTATTCCTGATAAAAGTTTTAGAAACTGCCTGATTTAATTCAAACAATTTTAGAAGTTAAAGAAGTTAGCTGATAGAAAAACATATAGCTGTAGTAAATACTTTTGCCAAACATTGTGTATCTCATTAGGAGACATGCCTGAGATAGATTTATATCCTCAGATAAGCTTTCACTCTAGAAGTGATAAGACTGACTCCAGATGCAAACCATAAATTCAATTAAGGGTTTAAACTTCCCATGAACTTAGGATATAATGAGGCTACCAAGAAATGCCTAAATATTTGTACAAATCTTAATGGCAAAATACACAAACTGTATTGTTATAATTCTTTATACCTTGTCAGGATTGACGTAATATACTGTCATCTTAAACTTAACTTATTTATAGAAAAGCAAAATTTAATGTTATTGTTAAGTGCTCTCCTATTGCTATGGTTTTATCTGTCCTTGTGATAAATGCCTTTTAACTATGAAGTAATTCTTTCCTTGATGTAAAGAGCCCTTGCTCAGGGTAGAAAAAGAATGGTCACCACATTAAAATTGTCATTGCATCCTAGCTTCGTCCCATTTCTTCTTTCTGGTATGAGTGTGTGTGAGAGAGTCCCTCTGTTCTCATCCCTTTTTTATTATTTTCATGTAACTCATGGATCAGGTAAAAACCTTAGAGCTCCACAATCAACTTTTGAGATAAATTGGTCAAAATGTAGTTTAAGTCACTGAACACTCAGTGGATGGCCTGCTGGCTAATATGCCAAGCACTTGCAGTAAATTACAAAACAAAGGCTGTTTTACCATCTCCTGGGCTTGCAGCCCCAACCAAAGGAAAAAGGTTGGTCATTTTTTTTTGGTTTTTTTCGAGACAGAGTTTCTCTGTGTATTGTTGGCTGTCCTGGACTCACTTTGTAGACCAGGCTGGCCTCGAACTCACAAAGCTCCGCCTGCCTCTGCCTCCCAAGTGCTGGGATTAAAGGCGTGCGCCACCACCGCCCGGCAAGGTTGGTCATTTTTAACTCTGGAAGTCACCAGCAAAAGACTTCCTCTGAGCTACAGAGGAGAAAAGGCATAGGTTTCTCTCTTCTCTCTCTCTTCTCTCTCTCTCTCTCTCTCTCTCTCTCTCTCTCTCTCTCTCCCTTTCTCCTTTCTCTTTTCTAAACTGACCAGCATTACTGGCTGTCTCTTGCAACCCCCGAATTTAGAAGGTTTCTGAAAGAAAGACGTCAGTCTCTGAGAGCTGTGACTGACCGCTATGGCTGCCTAAGTGCTCTCAGTGGTTTTGTGGATGTCAAAGGCTGGTCCTCGACAGGGATTTATTAAGAATTCAGTAGGCCTGAGCTTTCCATTCTAGTCACCAGGCTTCATCTGAAATGAAAATCTGATTCCTTGGAACATCATCACATGGAACGAGAAGAACAGAGAGAGGCTCTGATAACTGATCCCCAAAACATTTTTTATGTTAAGACTTCTGGAAATAGCTTCTGAACAAATTTGTTTGTATCTAGGCTTTAAAATATTGTTTTCTAGTAGAAAATATTTTAGAAACGACACCTGTGCCCAAAATCATTTTATGGCCAATTATTGATATATTTTAATCAGATATTAAAACTAAACATATATATAATTTAAAATCAAGGAAGCGATTTTAGAAATTCATCTTCTCTAAAATCTTCAAATATTACTAAAGTTTTTCAAAAATATCTAAAATTCTTCAAAAATTACTAAAGTTAATAAGATTCACATGTACATAAATGGAATGTATGATCATAGCCACTGTTTATTTATACTCTCCAAAATTTCATGGTGCTAGAAAAATGAAAGACTAATCAGAAGGGTGAAATTTAAGTTTTGCAAAGAAATACAGAAATCAGGTACCAACCAGTACAAAGTCAAACTTTCATAGCTTTCATTACTCACAATACTGAGGGGTAAAGCTAATGTGTCCTGATGCTCTATATTCAGTGTCTGAAATGAAGCCTATGGCAAATGCTGCTGGAATAGTTACAAGAGGATGAAATATTTCCACTTACAGAGTCCTGAAGGAGTTCACTTATCTAGAGTTAAAAATATCAACCACTGAGAAGAGTCTATACCTTCTACAGTGTAGGACAATCCTTGGTTGAACTAAACTTTGTAGTTATTGGCTTCATAAGAAGGACTCAAACATAGCTTACTCACTTTCCATAGATGGACATTGTTAAGATATCTGTAGTGGGTGAGGTCTCAGGTAATATTTAGCTCATTAAATTGGGAAACGTCAATGGATATTAGCAGGAACTCCTCCTTAAATACATGTGGGTAGAGTGCCCAGAGCCTGTTTCTGAGGTTGACTTGAAATACTAGTGGTGGAGAATAGCACAGGAAGGAATTGTTCAGGAAAAGCCTTCCTCAAGGCACTACACCTTTGGCAGTGGGATTCAGCAAGCCTACGTACAGAGAGAGAAGGGGCAGGAGCACCCTGCACACTTCTCAGTGTGCTTTATTTGCAGCATCAGATGAAAGCTGCAGCTTAAATGGTTTGCTGGCATTTTCCTTACAGGGCGTGTTGAAAAGCTGGCGGTGAGTCAATTGAGAAAGGCAATTGGAGAACAGCCAGGAGATGGTCTGAGGGCTGGAAGCACTGGTGATTTCAGGGCTAATTGCAGTGCTGTACTCTTGAAGTGTGCACATTGTTTTCCAATTAATCCTTTCAAAATTCAAATATGTTCCTTTACAGAATACTTGTTGTGCACCCTCAACTTCCTGGGGCCCTCGGAGCTCAGATAAGTTTCTGATGTAGAACATAAACCTCAAGCATCCACCACTGGACAACCCCAATCTCATTCTTCCACAGAACCCATTTTTATTCTCGGCCCTACTTCTCTGAACATTAGGAATGGGTGGATCGAGACCTTTGTTTCTCTTTCCACTGCCAGCATCGCTTAACTCCTGCTGCTACTGGCAAACTTCCCACATAGGGAAAGGGAAGTAATCATTAATTAATTTCTTGTATGTGAGAAGAGTAGAAATAATTTGAAAATGATGTTTTACTTAAACAACAGTCAACAACTAAAAAGACAAATAAATAAAATTTCACTGTACGAGAAGAGGCTCAAGTAATCACTGACTTTAATACCTAGAACTGAGGGAAGGTAAGCACTCACAGGGAGCATGGGCAGACATTTCTCTTTATTTTCGCTTACCAAGGACTGTTACTTGAGTTTCCTCAGAAGTGCTGTCTAAAGCCGTTTGAGCAGAACAGGAGTAAATACCCTGATCTTCCCCTGAGATGTTAGAGATGGTCAGATTGGCTCCATCAATCACGATTCTGTTGGGGGCAAGAGGCAAACACAAAGCATGTGATGAGGGTAAGAACAGCTACAACAGCAGAAATATGATCTGTTAACAATGCATGACGCAATCTCCTTCATCCAAAATGCTTCAAGAAAGTGATGAAACCAGTTCGTACAATGCAGATGTTACCGGAGAAGGCCACAGATGGTTGGATTTTGTAATTTGTGAAAATGTGATCCCATTTAATACTGTAGTCATGTATGTACACTTTTAAGACTTCATTCCAGGTCTCCATCTGTGGCCCATGGGTTGTGACAGAATTCTGGGCTGGCTGCCATATCTAAGATGCATACACCACTAACAGAGGTACTATGTGCTTACAAGCATCTTGTGATAGAATCAGACAACCTTACACAGATTAAAGGAGGATTCTTCGGGAAGAAGAAGATTCTAGAACCCTACCCAGTTCCACGGGGCCATAAGGTTATAAGGGAATGTGACAATATCCTCTTTCCTCTAACAGTGAGCCTCCAAGGTATAATCATTAAAGCAATTGATGTACTTGAACACTAGGTGGCAGACCAGTACTTCTTTCTGCAAATTATTTCAATTAGCTTTTCAAAATTCGGTTCTATATATTTAGCCACCTTGCAATAGTTTGGCACACAAAACTCACTCCTTTATCTTTTTATCAATTTTATTCTCTATTCAATACTAATATACATATTATCAACATGAATCCTCACATTTTATGTAAAGTTTCATCAAACTTAAAATATATTTACCACAATAGCTATTCAGTTGAAAAATACTTCAAGCAATGCTTTCTTTGTGGAAGAGCCCTCACAGTATCTCACATATAATTGAAATTTTTGATGCTGGATTAATAAACCGAAAAAGTTGAAGAAGAGAACATAAAGTTCAATCATATGTGCCTGCCTTTTAAGTGGAACTACACCAATTTGTATAATGAGGATTTGTCAGCCAAATACTACTAGTTGTTGATGGGCAAGAATCACACTGTAATAACTTAGGGGCCATAGCTGAGACTAATACCTTTGCATTGAGAAGTGGCTTATAAATGCATACACAGATATTATTAACAATGAGCCCAATGAAGTAACAGTCGTGGAAGAAACAGACTAGAGAAATGATGAGTGAATGGTCCAGAAAAATTAGTGATCAATGACTTCTTTCTTTTGTTTTCTAAGAGCATCATATCTTAATTCACAATAACCTTATGTTCCAGATTTTTATTCCTTTTCATTAAGTCATGCTATAAAAAGTGGAGGCAGAAAAAAAAAAAAAAACAAAAACAAGCAGATATTGTGAGGGCTCCAGTGCATTCAATGCCAGCACTGGGATTTGAACATCACCGAGTTTGAATATATTCTTTTAGTTGAGACCCTGCTGCAGTATTATATAATGAAAGCTTATGCTATCTCTAGACCTTCAGAGTTACTACGTAATTTCAGAAGAGATTTGATTTCAAAATGATAATTTCCTAGCTCTCTCAAAAATAATGCAAGAATAAGAAGAACTGACCCTTGTATAGTTTTAGAAGACAAAGCAGGCTTTCTGACTCTTTTGATCTATTGGATTCTATTGATCCCTTTCTCTTTTAGATGCACATAAACTCCCAGTGATTCTCAGAACTCACCCAAACTTTCTCCTTTCTTTTATCTTATGAATTACTCCTGTTCAGAATACTCAGAAATGCATGCTCAGCCTTTGCACACATGTGTTTTACATTCATAGATTCAATCGACTATGAATGAACAAGATCTTTTTTTTAACATGCTTATTTATTTAAGTTACATCTCCATCACAGTGCCCTCTTTCCACCCATCCCAGTCCCACCCCCCACCCTCTTCCCCTTCTCCTTTCTTTTAAACTTGAATCTGTATTGAAGAGGTACATTTCTCTCTTGTCATTTTTCTCTAAATCACTGTAGAATGGCTATTTCCTGGGAGTTCATATTATATTAAGTATTAAAAATAATATAAATGTAACTTACATCATAAATAAAACTATAAGATTTAAATAGAACATAATTTTATAGAACACACCTGACTACACAGATTTTTGTATCTGCTTAGGGTTCTGCAAGTTTCTCCTACAGACTGAAGGGCCAGCTAACGTTGACAATACTTTATAACAGGATGACTAGCATATATAATTGGGAGTTTATGGGTGAGAAGGGCTGTGTGAGACTGGCAGGTAAAAGGGAGTGGACACTGTGTTTTAGGAAGCAGTGTGAACCGTGGTTCTGACAGAATAGTGT
Organism: Lophiomys imhausi; assembly: GCA_907164525.1. Taxonomy (NCBI): domain Eukaryota; kingdom Metazoa; phylum Chordata; class Mammalia; order Rodentia; family Muridae; genus Lophiomys; species Lophiomys imhausi. Next base: position 4,242,418 of record CAJQZJ010001896.1, read on the forward strand.
ACCAGCAATTGGCCTCTCCTATAGCATTGTGGAGCAGGTTGTCTGAGAAGAGGCAGTAGTTTGCAGATACCTGGAACACAGACTTATTGTCCATGAACAAGATCCCAAACAACAGTTGGCAACACCGTTGCTCTTCCAGGCGTCCCAGTGGCTCAGGAAGCTCCTAAACCTATGCAGTTAATCTGCATCTCAGACCTGGCTTTGATTTCCTGCACTGAGAGGAGAAATGCTTTATAACCAGTAAGGGGAAAAAACAAGAAAACCTTATAAAAGAAGCAGAACTAGTTTTGTAAGATCTTTTGAATACTGACTTGAAGAATGAAACATCTGAGTCTGTTTTTTTGTACATTAATGCAGTGTGAATAATTTTAGGACTATTTTTTCTAATGTGTGATGTTAAACACACAGGCACACACATACTCTCTCTCACACACACACACATATGCACACTCACACTCTGTCCTTTTATAACAGTGTACTTACCTGCCATCTTCTGTGCCATTAATTTCAAAAGCCTCTCCATCTTTACTCCACGACAACTTCAAACTGTGTTTCAAATGTGAGTCACATTGGCTTTCGCAGTGGAGTTCCAGAACGTGTGATTTAGGAATGCGAGGATTCTTAGGAGTGACTCTGAGCTTTGTAGCATCTGTATGTTTTTCAGTCAAACAAAGGCATTAGTTAAACTACAGAGCACAGTTCACTTTGTTATTAAATGTCTGAAATCCAGGCAACCAAAAATTTCATGATAGTGTCACATTCACATGCAACGTGTCCTACTGTTATTTTCTAACATTGAATCTGAGAAAATTTACATGTAAGCACCAATTAATAAGTTAGCAAAATTTCTTACTATTCTTGGCTAAAGTAAATAACTAAAGTGTGATATAACAAATGCCTCTAGAGGTTGAAAATACTATAATTTCTCATTTTGTAGTGTCCAGATATATAGTAATGTTGTAAGGAAAATTGGCAAGTAAAATTTATATTTACATACTTATTAATTTAGAAATCTGAGCTGAAATGACGAGGCCCTGGCATAAGTGTACTATATGCACAAGCGTAGAGAATTAGACAGTATGCCAAGCAAAAAGGAGGTCTGTACTTTTTTTCTTACTCAGAGGCATTCCAAGAACTTAGGAGAGAGGACAATGCAAACAGTTAATATTCACCTATGGAGATTCTTGTTGAATTAGTCAGGGAGCACAATAATTTAGGACAAAGGCAATTGTTACTATCAAAGCTCCAAGAATATTGAATATTAAAATAAAAGTGTCAATGAAACCTGAGCCTATCAGCAGCTTCCTGTGTCTTCACTAAGGAGAAAAAATCTACTTGACAAAGATGTTTCTGACTTAAGGAGAACAAAGAAGCCTGCCCAAGCTGTAAAGCTGCTTTTCTTCTGAGATCAAATGTCCATGATTTTGTTAAATGCTCAGGCAGAAACTGATACTTGGTAATATCTCAAGTTTTCCACTGGAATAAAACAGAGATCCAAAACTACACCAATATTCCTTAAGATATTGATGACAAACTACCACTGAAGATACACAGCCACCTGTTAAGATGGCCCTAATCCATGAACATCACACCCTGGCAACTAGCAACCGTCTTACAGACGAAATGCCATGGGAAGGTTTGAGAAATGACCAAAGGGATTCACATAGGTGCTCAAACTTATATGACACTGTTTCATCCGAGAAAACAAGCAGCAACTACATCCATGTAAAAAGTCATGGAACCAAAAGCAAAACAGCAGTACTTCTAATATCCAAGTTGGCTGTGATGACGGCTTTTCCCATTGCATTGTCTACCCAACAAGAGTACGACCCTGCATCTTCCTCAGTGGTTCTAGAGATCTCCAGTGTGCCATTTTCGTGGGTATGGTACCGACTACCTTCAAGGGGATGTGCTTCATCAGCCACCTCCCTGTGGAGACATAGATACGAGTCATTTTTGATTGGGACACAATTTTCATATTCTTCAGAGATTGCTCATTTATATCATCCAGGCTTCCACTTTCTTTCGGTGCTTGGTAGACCTTCCGAAATGTTCTTGTGGAGATTAATTTCTCTCTTAAAACTATCCAGGATGTATATCAGGGCTGACCAACAAACAACATAGATAAGGGAACCCAATCCCCTCCTTGTACTGTTGCCTCTGTCTGTCTCATAGCTGATAGCACCACTCTACATGTGTCCTCGGAGCTTAATAAATATTTCTGGCTTGTTTATGGCAAACTCTTTAGTTAATGATTGCTACAGCCTCGCAAATGGGAAAGCAAGTAATTGAAACAGATAATGAACTCTCCCAACTGCCTGCTGTCCTAGGAGAACATTGGTCATTCAGAAATATAAGCCAGGAAGTCTTGGCTCTCCTGTGGGCGCGCACTACACTCACCCTATCAACCTCAGGCTCATTTTCTCCCACATTCATCTATTCTCCAAGCATTTCTTGTCACACCCTGATTAACCCTGTACTTTTCACAGTAAGTGATTGCTTGTGACCACAATTTCAGAGGACAAATGGGCCACTGGCACAGACTTTTACATAGTAAGGACTAAGCTGAGAAAGGCATGGGGCTTGCCTCAGATGCAAAATTTAAAAGCGGTTCAGGAATCAAGATAAACAATATTTTAATCAAATATTTCTACAAGTCAAAATCAACAGCACGCAATGGACAGAACATCACAATTTAATTAGACAAGTTGTGACTGTGAACTTCATGGACGGACCTCTTCCCTACTCCAGGCCCTGTGAAGCAGCAGCACCATGATTGATTTCACAGTAAACTAAACAAACTTTATCAGCAAAGCAAGACAGCAGATGCTTATGGAGGTATGTTTAGATTTAAACAATGCCATTATGAAAATCAAAACCAATGTGGGCAAAGTTTTAAGCATGTCTTTAATTGAGTGTAGGTTAGATTAAACATCCCAGAAGCAATAACAACCTTTAGACAGACCCATCACAGAAAAAACAAATCCTTAAAATTGTCCTAGTAGCCATTTTAATTCTTTGTTTTCGTTATGAGCACAAATGGCTCTGTAAATTTTCTTCATGTAAAAAAGATTCCAGAATTCTGGTTAATGTTTTCAGGAGAGATGAGCAATTAGATTTCTTTGCTTATTTCTCAGACGCATTGGCTCTCTGCAGAAACACAGACTTAGTGCAGACCGCCAAATGATGGCTGAGGAGTCCCTCACATCCATTCTCTTAAGAAAACAGCAGGCATCTTACCAGATCACTGTGGGCTTGGGTGAAGCAAAGTACTCGCAATGTAAGAAAGCACTGTGCCCAGTCACTGTTGCATAATTTTCTTCATTCTTCGTTTTTATCAGTGGGGCAACATCTAGTCAGAAATAATAAAAGTAAGTTTCAAACCTTTCTGCAAGCATTCGGTACAGAGGACATTCTCTATATCCTTGGCATATTCATGAGAATGGAAGACTGATGAACAATTTCAGTACATTTTCATGAATTTGAATATTATCCAAAATCAGGACATTCCAAAAACATAATTTCATGGTGAGGTCCAATGTCTACACATAAAGTGAACCATGCTTTGTTTTTCTTCCCTATTTTCATGTGTCAAAAATTCAGTTGGTATTTTGGACTGGAGACATAGTGCAGACAGTGAGGAATTTGATATACAAGCATTAGTTTATTCCCTCAAATTTATGTAAAAGATATAATATATATATATATATATACATATATATATACATATATATATAATCTGGCATAAGCGTGTAATCCTACTACAGGGGATTAAGAAGCATGTGGATCTCTGAAGCTCACGGGCAAACAATCCAAAGCTACTTGATAAGTTCCAGACTTGCGAGGAACACTGTCTCAAAAATAAAGGTAGATTGTACCTGAGGAATGATACCCAAGGTTGTCCTCTGGCCTCCACAAGAACACAAACATGTGCCTTCCCACACTGGATCTAATACCCTGCTCCCCGCAAAAAATAAAGCAGATACTTGCACCTACAACTTTGGGCATTTTCCCTTAGCAAACAGCAGGAGAAGCCAGGACTCGGGTGTGCTCACCTACAACATCAATATTGGCATTGGCAAGGATGGTTCCATGGATATTTGAGGCTTCACACTGATATACAGCAGTATGATTTGGTTGAAGGTTTGTAAAACTGATTTCCCTGGGGAACATAACGTCACCAGGAAATGGATGATCTGAAAGAGAAGAGAGAATGCCAGTATGATAAAGAACAGAATATAAAATATTTATGAACCATTTATTAAATGTGTCACACAGTATCTATATTTTAAGACCAATTTAGGGTGAAAAATAGTTCACTGACATTGTCTTTACACTTTTTTCAAAACACTTGGGTGCCCTTTCAGAACCTTTTGAATTTGCAACATCTTTTTAAGATATGCTTTCAAATAAATATTATGAAAACCCATGTTGCCCGCCTCCTCATGACCTCTCTGTATCCCTTATCAAATAATACAGGAGATGAACTGTTTGGCTTCGGAGTCCTACTGTGAGCTGGCTCACACGTCACCATCTACAACTAGGTGTTGATCAGTGAATAGAAGCACAACACACCCTAACTGGCCCCAATTTCTCTCTTGGCTACGTTTTTCCTGGCTCACTTTTTTCCTTTTCTACTATTTTTGGATCTATACAATAATTTCATGTGCTTTACATGATTGTTTAGCCATTTCAAGTATGTAGCTCACAAGACTTCTTCCTTCTTTCCTTCTTTCTTTCATTCTTTCTATTCATTTATGTCTTTCTTCTTTCCTCCCATCCTCCTTCTTCCCATCCCCCCTCCTCCTCATCCTCCTCCTCTTCTTTTCTTCTTCAGAGTAATTGTCAACTCTACATTTTAATAATAAAATCTAGCCTAGTCTCTATAATGATCTCCATTTTATTCTATGATGTCTGAAGTTACTCCAGGGTATTTTTACTCACACCTGAAGATTTGGAACTTGCAAATGCAGATGAGAGAGAGAGAGAGAGCATATGAAATGTGTCTTTCTGGGTCTGGGTTACTTCACTAAATACTATATCTTCTAATTACATCCATTTACTCACAGATTTCATACTTCACTTTTATTTACAGATGAATACTATTCCAGGGTATAGAAGCAAGTGGATAACATTTATGTCATCCACTTATCAGTTGAAGTACATTTTACTTACCTTGTTTCTATTTCCTGCCTATTTGTGACTAGAAGTTAATCCTAGAAACACTTTTATGCAGGGAACACTTAATAGATTCAACAACTTGCATTAATATGTTGTGTGTGTGTGTGTGTGTGTGTGTGTGTGTGTGTGTGTATAAAACACTGACTGAGGAACAACAATGACTAAAGCAACTGTGAATTTAGGAGGGAGGGTCCAACAAAAATTAAAGGAAAATATTGTAATTATATTTTAAGTAAATTAAAAATGTAATTTTAAGCACATTTAAAACACTACTATTGATCCTGGAACTTTCTTTTAGAAATTGTAGCATGTAAAATTTTGTGCACTTTTTAAGAGTCAAAGAATTCCATTGAGTGTGGCCTATCTATTATGACATTATATATGCTCATGACCTGATAGATAAGCCTGTACAGGGCTTTGTAAACGCCAGTTTTAGAAAAAATGAATATTCTACAGCATCTGGCTCTGAATCTCAAACTCCTGCTATGATACAAAGAAAGGTAGTAGGAAGAAATACAACTTGGGCTAGAATTGTTGGCTGAGGGACAATGATTCAAGAAAGTTTAGATTAAATGACATCAATAAATATTTTATTTCTCATTGTTTTTCCATCATACAAAACAGCAATTATATTAAACTTTGTGTTTTGGATAATAAGAATTACTACATATTGAGAGACTTCTTTGTATATTCTTTTTGTTTTCTTGCTAGAACTATAATTTGTGCATTCTTTTGTTCAGCTGTGATGTCTGTGTCTGCACAGATGTATAGTGGGTTCTCACCTTCTAAAGAGCAGGCATTACCAAACAGTGTGTAAAAATTTTTGGAAACTTCTCCAGTAAGTACAGAAGTTTTATTCAAGAACATTCCCTGTCAGTAGGCTGAAAATAAGTCCTGAGTCTCACTCATAGGACTCTGACTATGTGCCTCACCTAGAAAAGAAACCACCCAGATGTGCATAAGCCTGAGGAGGTGGCGATAGAGAAGTTATGTTGTTATCTAAGTTGGCCCCATGGGACTACATTGTTTATTGACAATTAGAAACTTGTATCTGGCTATAAAAAGCAGAAAAATGTGACTATGAGAAAATGGCCATGGTTACAATGGTGTCAGCTATAAATATGAAGGAAGAGGGCCATGGGCAAAGAATGTAGGCAGCCCACAATAAGTAAAAAGGTAATGGAGACAGTAATAAAGGAGAGAACAAAGAGGGAGAGAGATCCTTTGAGTTTCTTCCACTGAGCCTTCCACTGACCTTCTAACCTACAGAATTATACAACAGCAGAATTGTACAGGTTCAAAGCACTAAATTTCTGGAAATTGGTTATAGCAGCATCAGAAAACTCATATAGATCTTCTAGATAAATTGTCGGCTATCTGTTAGGGATTAGCAAGATGGATGGATAGTTTTTTAAAGTTCTTTATGGCAAAAATCTTAAAGGATACCACAAGGGAGTGAGTCACCGATGTCAACCTTTATTCCTCTACTATTACTGCACAGACTATTAAGGCTGACAGAGCTACCTGGTCATCCCCGTTTTTCTCCTCATATCACAGGGCCCAAAAACATCTTTGATTGAACACAGCATTGTAAAAGAAGAATTAAGACCACACCCTCATGCTTAGAGGAAAAACGACTAACCCTTACTAAACTCTCCTTCTGGGAAAGGGTATGGAAATTGCACAATATACTACACACTGTCAAAAGGTAATTGTTCTAAAGTCTCAAGAAAACATAACTTTTATAGTATCTACCAAAATACACTACTCCTGACACAATCTCAGATTTCTTTCTAGATATTTCTCTTTCATAAGATCAAGGACAATAAGACAATATGGTCAGAGAATCCTCTATTCAAATTTGCTATTTTCTAGATTCTATTCTAGCCCTGAATTTACTTGTGTTGTGTCCTCAAGTAAATACTGTAATTCCAGAGAGCCTCTATTATTGCATCTGAAAATGAAGAATAAAGAGATGTTTTTCTAAGGATCTCTCAGAAATACTGGATAGCCTCTCTGTGGAAAGGGTTACCTGGATAATCAACCACTCTATTCACTTTGACTTAATTGTGGTTTATGATTCATAAAGAATGGGATTTTCTAAAAGTATAAGAAAGAGTTTTCAAATACTTATGTCAGGCAAATTGCCATCCTACATGGCCCTGTTGCAAGTAACAGAAGAAAACTGTTCAAGAGCTGTGCAACAGAATGGCTTGTTCTCCATCAACATGGTTGGTTTCTGTCCCTCCTATAGTACCTGTGAACACATGCCTGTCTCACCCACCAACACACCTGCTGGTTCTACTTTGGAAAAAACCACTCCCTGACCACTAGGACAACATGTCTAGCCTGTGACCTCAGTGTCTTTCAGTCACCCTTTTGCAGTCATACAGTTAAAGGCTACATTCAAAGAGCAGAAAATTCCTTTAACTCAAAAACTACAAGGGATAGGGAGATAGCTCAGGAATAAATCATGTGCCTGACATGTGGGAGGAACATCAGTTTGGACTGTGTACTTCACAAACACACACACACACACACACACACACACACACACACACACACACACACACACACACAAACAAACCAGAGCATTTCTAACTCAAATTCCTCTATCAAAATCTTCCGTGGCTGCCCATTTGTCATCAATAAAATCCTAAGTCCTTAATAAGGCCTTGCCAGTTTCTATGCTTTGATGCCTTCACCTACTGAATGATTTCACCAGCTAACTATGCCCCTTCCTCATGCCTTAAGTTTAAGCCACACTGGACTGTTGTCTTTTCCTTCTCCAGACACACATGCATAAAGTCTTTTCATTTATGCATCTCTCTATACCCAAAGCCCTCATAGAAGCCGATGGCGATTGACTTCCTTGCCTGCTTCATCTCTTAAGGTACATACTTTTACAACCATTCATCTATATCTACATTACATCTTGAACTTTACACTCTCCTCAGGACCTAGCTACTTCCTATGTACAAATTTCTCAACAGCATGACCCCTTTCAACCTCAGGTCTTACTTTGTCTTTTTATAATCCATTGAATCCAATTAGCATTGCCTTTATGTACATGTGTGGCTGCTATCCACTGGAGTATGGACAACCTACTACTTGTCATACACCAAAAGAAAAATATCTTCTCTCCTTCCGTATCCATCAAATACCAATAACTACTCAGCTAGGGATGGTGCTGCATAAATCCCCACCACCACCAATACTGGAGTTCTGATGGACAGTCTTATGAAGATAAAATATGTGCTGTGAGTTCAGGGGTGCAATTGCCACTTCGTGTCCAGAAGGTGGAATTTCATAGCACTCCTTTCCTTTCTCCAGCGCTTCCATTGCTTTAGCTCCCTCTTCTGTAGTATTCCTTGTACCTCAGAGGGGGAAATAGATTCCCCACTTAGGGCTGAGAATTCACTGTCAATTATTCTCAACCTTTGTCCATTTGTAAGGCTCTTATCAACCACTCTCCATTACAAACAAACTTCTGTGACCAAGTCAGAGAGCAGCACTAATCTGGAGGTTTCATAAGCTTCTGACCAGATCAACCCTTACTGCTCTTCAGTATCAGGTCAGGCATCCAAGGAGCAGGACTTGAATTCCTCACCCTCCTGTTTCTACCTCTCAGAGTTGCTGTTTTGTGCCAGATCCTGTACAGAATATTCTTTGAAGGGTGTTTTCTTCAAGCCACATAACAAACCTACAAAGTCACTGCTATTTTCATCTCTGTTTTGCTTATGAAGAAAGGTTTTAAGAGGGTCAGTCACATTCTTAGACACACTGCTAGTAAATGTTAGGATGGCCATGCAAACACAGGCAGTGTGGCTCCAGAGTTTGTAAACCATTAGAAAATGGTACAGATACATCATGACCTTAGGTAGCTGAGTAATTTATCTCCTTCAAAAACTACCGGCTACCATTGCTTCCATTCTGCAGCTTGAGAAACTGAAGCTTAGGGAATTCAGTGACCAACTCAAAGTCATAGAACCGAGAAAAGACACAGCCCAGAGAGGACATCAGTTTGTCAAACCCTAGGAGGCCTACCTAATTCAGAGAACCAGGACAAAGGAATAAATGCGGTCAGGTACGTCCACTTAATATTCATTTTTTCTCATGGAACTACTTACCCAGAACATAACACATAGTATAGATTCTGTCCTGCCGCCTAAACAAATACCATCAGAGTAGCCTCAGCTCTGGGTTTTAATTAAATGATTAGGGGCTTGGAGACAAGTGCAGAGAGGAAACTGGACCCTCAGTCATGGTCCATTTCTGTCCATCGCCACCCAATGTGGTCAAGGCTCAATTGGATTTTCTAGTGTTGTCAACAGCAGCTAGGGAGTTATTGTGTTATGTAGAATTTTGAGCTTCATGTTCCATGGTCACACAGTAGAGATAATGTGTGACCAACACATATTCATGGCAGAGCCATAGCCCAAGATCTCAGATGTTGCATGAGTGCAAGAATTTTAAATGTCCAGCTTATGCCTTTATCTACTAGGCTACTCTATCATTCCTTCTCATTGGCAGAAGCAAAGGGCTGTTTGAATGAATGCTTTTTCTAATTCAGTCATTGCTTACTATATTATGTAATATGAATGCTTTTTCTAATTCAGTCATTACTTACTATATTATGTAATTAAGCATATGCTATGTATATAATTAAGTTAGTATGTGTATGAAGACTATCTGTGGCTATTCCACTCTGTTGGTTGTCATCAAATTGCCCATAAAGAAGTACTTTTTGATTTTCTGGAAATGTATTATAGTAATACAGCCCATCCATTCTGCTTCATACATCACAAAATTGTCTGCTCACACACTATTACATTCAATTGTCGTCTTCCCCACCCTGTCACTCTCAGGTTTTATGTTAATTTGTTTTTTGACTCACTTTCAATTGGCAAGCCATTGACTCTCCATTTGATCGTGGGTTGAGGTTCTCCTTCCGCTTCACACAACAAGATGTCATTGCTCCCCGTGCTGTACACTGCACTCTGAGGTTTCTTTTTCCAGCTTGGAGGCTCTGAATACAAAACAAAGAAATTTTCAGAGAGTGTATCCATAGCAAAGAAACCAACTGCTGCAACAAGCCTGCATTTTTACCACAAACCAGTAGAGGGCAGACACCACAAAGTATTCCACAGCAGATCCTTTAGTAGGTTCTACAAGGCAAGGTTGTATTATGTGTGTGTGTGTGTGCGTGTGTGTGTGTGTGTGTGTGTACATGCACTTGTGATGTGCATAGTATGTACTTACATTACACTCTGAACATGTATGTAAATCAGCATACTAAAAACATACAGCTGCTTTAGCTATCCAAGTATACATTTCACTAACAGAAACATGAGGGAGGACTAAGCAGATGGTAAGTCATTTGGGGGTGGCTACTGTTTCTACTCAAGCTTCAACAAAATAGCTTAAAATGTGTATATGCAGGAAATAGACTCAGAGAGCTTTTTAAATAACAGTAAAATTTGTAGGACCTTGTTCCTTGATTATTGAATATAACATTTGCATATCATATCTATACCAATTTGCATAACTAATCAACTTAGAAAACAAAATTTGCTAGAGATGTTCTTCTTGCATATGGGTAGGAAGTGAACCTGAGAAGAACATTTAACTTTTAGCTTTCGCAACAAAGCAAGAAAAGCATAAATCAATGATCTTCATCTTTTGATGCATAAAACTTTAAGTATATACCTCTAACTGGAGTCTCAGAACAAAATGAGACAAGTGTCTTCAGTTCAAACAGTACTGTCATTTTGTCACTGTCAGGGTACCACTATGTAAGAGTGAGTATAAGACTAAAACTGTGTATGGATGTTATTATTTATTATTATTAGTGTTTTGTCCGCACATATGTCTATGTACCCATGTATCCAGTTTCTTGGATGACTGGTACCCATAGAGGCCAGAAAAAGGTATCAGACCTCTTGGTTTGAACTATGGACAGTTGTGAGCTACCATGTAGAGGCTGAGAACTAAACTATGGTCCTCTGAAAGAGCAGCCAATGCTCTCAACCACTGAGCCATCTCTCCAAACCAACGTGCATGGTTGGTGATTAATCTCAGAAGCATCTTAACAAAACTTTAAAGTGGTAACTCCTATCAATTTTAGCTTGATCATTTTCCTCTAAAAACCATGGATTCTTTCTTGATTCAAAAAGCATACTTTTAAAAGATATGTACATGTATAAAGTGAAAATATTTTTAAATGATTTTAGTAAAGGAAGGAAAGGGAATTACAGTGGAAAAAAACAAATTCATCAGAAGGAAAAAGAAAACATACATACAAGTAATTCTGGCAAGTCTTTGATTTGTGAGCAAGAGACATGCCTTTATAATCTCCCCACAGGGTGGGGCTCAATTGTTAATTCCTATGTTAAACAACTGTATTCATAATAGATTAGTCTAAAACTATTGAGGCACTTAACATGAAGTACAATGGTCTAAATTAGAAACTATGGACCACTTTCTGAAAGGAGGGGTGCCTTTATGACATTTTTCTTTTCTTTTCTTTTTTTTTTAAATACTTTATTTTTTTCTCAAGTTACATCTCAGTCACAAACCCCTCCCTATTCCCCCTTCCTATCCCGCCCTTCCACCCTCTTCCCCCCAGAAGTTTCCCCTTTCAGTCCAACAGATGGTTCCTTCTCTTATAACAGTAAATACTATACAAATCAACAGATATAAATATGCCACATTTATGAGAGTTAAATGGCCCAGTATACCTTCCCAATGTCCAGTTTATACACATTTGGCCCCTGACTTTAACATTCTACTTTCTAACCATCTCCATGAGTTTAAAGGTCTATATCTGACTCAACATTCATACTAACTTGCAACACACTTTTAAGAGTATCTTCTTAGATCTATAACACCCTCTTGATTCCTAAACAACTCGACATTTTTCTTTTTTAAAGTTTATTTTTTATCTGTTTGTGGGGTATATATGTATTGGTGGATGCCTATTCAATATGTATGTTGGTAAACAAACTCACGTCCTCTGGAAGAGCACCACGTGCTCCTAAACACTAAGATATCTCTATGCACTTTCTTTTAAAAATTTCTTTCCTTGGTCTTTTCATGGAGCCACAACAAAATTCAACATGTGCAAGTTAAAGGAGAAATCCCCATGAACATGAAAATCATAATGCTCATAGTAGAAACTATGAGTGTTCTCTTCCAAGTATGTAAAAATAAAGATCCTATAATGAAAATATTCTTTCATTTCCCCTGTATAATAAAAATCAAATTTCCAATCACTATCCTCAGTCTAAGAATTTAATTGACTTTTGTTACAAATATATCTTTGCACACGTATCTTAAAGATATATTACTGCTAGGATTAAATGAAGAGGTATGGCATCACTTCATCTAACCTTTGACCTTATGGAAATAATAATGAGCTTTGGAGGATTCATCTAAATTTTTTCTGATCATCAGTGAGAGAATCCTCATTTCCTATTCTTGCTACTAGGTGGATCTCAGAACAGAGCCTCTGGGGAAACAATGGGGAGATGCGAAGCTATGAAGGCAGTTTCTCCTTCACTGCCATCTTATGCATGAAACTAGGAATCAAGGACAATTCAAGGTCAATTTAACTCTCTAGTTGAGTCTTTGCATTTCCACCACCACCACCCCTGTGGTTCTCAATTGACTCAAGAAACTTCTTTTTGTAGCATTTTGTAGTTGGTAGGAATCATCCCTATATATCAGATTGGTCCTTCTTCATAAGTTTTAAAAAACACTTCCACATTCATGTAGATGTTTATCTCCCTTTTTTCCTTAAGCTTCTGGTCCTGAACAAATGTAGACACTGTCATGAAACTTGAGAGAGACTTAAAACCTGGGACTGTATCAAATGCAGCCCAGGCCGGGCTGAGATCCTCATTGTTGACTTCACTAGTTGAATATTCAGTAGCTCAATATTAATGTCAGCACTGGGAGTCATTAGAGTAGTAATCTCTAGAGAGCCAAGGCTGACGCTTGCTGTCTTGTTTCTTCCTGGTTTGGCACAACGTCTGGGTCAGAATAGACGTATAGGGTAGGCTTTTAAGAAAAACGTAATAAATACCTAAAGACTAAAATACTAAAATATGTAAGAAAAAACCCTAAAGCATCTTGGACAGAAAATAACCCTCGCTGTCTGGCCATTCGCTCTCCCACAACATAGATTTAATGCATATATTATTTGATGTCTACTTGTGTCACAAAAGACATTGTCGTAAGCCTGAGGACATTAGCCTGATGGGAAACTCAGAGTGGCTGAGATGCAGGGCTACAGAGCTGGCAGAAGTTTGCCAACGCTCACATCACACAGCTGTGTGGTGGGTAAGATCTACTCATGGGATTCCAAAAGAGACCCAAGAGTTAAAAAAAGGAAAAATGGGTAAACCTCAAAATGTAGGGGAAGAAAGAAGCCATGGCTCCCACTCTTTTCTCCACATGCCTAACTAAAATAACAGTGACTTATGACAGAACTTCACCCAATTTGTCATAATTGTAAACAAAATACAAGATGATAAATTCAGCTTATGGTTTCCAAAATGGAGGTGCCAATGCATGAATCCTGACAACATTATAAACAAGTTAATAATGTTTACTATGAGACCAAAATCAAACAGAACCAAAAATTTAGTGTCTATGAAATATGTAACATATTGGAAATTTGATACATTTTAAAAATCATAAATGTCTACTTAATATTTATATTCTTGACTTTTGTGGGAGAACATCTCTTGCATATCAGGCAGGCCTCTGCTTGCTATGTACCTAAGGATGACGAAGAACTGCTTATTCTCTTGCCTCCACCTCCCAAGTGATGGTAATACAGGAGTGCACAATCAGACCCAGTTTATATGTGCTCCCCAGGATTGAATCAAAGGCTTTGTGTACATTGGTAAAGCATTCTATCAATTTTTTAGGAAGAAATTTATTAATTCAAAATAAGGTATTCTTCATGATATTAATGATTGGACTGAGTTTCATCTTGTGGCATTTAGATACTGCAGAACACTTTGCATAGTATTAAGGACTGAGTAAGTGTCCCTAAATGATTCATATTATATTTCTAAAGTTCAACAGCCTGAAATGATTCCAAAGTGGGCAACACAAAAACTGTTTGTGGGAGATTTTCTTTTTATATTATCAGTTTAAGTGTTACTGATATTCTGATGTCTGAAATTATGTTTCATGTGACATTCTTATATATCTTTTTTCTTTATTATTGTTATTTCAATGTGTGTGTCCACATCACAGTGCACCTGTGGCAGACAATTTTATAGAGTCATTTCTCTCTTTTCATCTTTATGTAGGTTCCAGAGATATAATTCAGGTTTGCTGAGAGCTCCTTTACCCACTAAGCCATTTCACAGGTCCTCACTACACCTCTTGTTACTGTATATAAAATAATCCATACTATCAGTTCCCAGAAAGTATGGTTACATCTAATGGAGATATCACAGGTACTTTTCTCATGCAAAGTACAGTACTTGACTTGCAATCTGATTACATATTTAGGCTGTTGTAGTTTAAAGTACAAGTTCATGAAATTTGAGTTTCAGAATAGGGAAGAAAAATGACAGACAGAATAGGATACAGACTATGCTTGTACATAGTCACACAGAATATTTTCACAATGGACTAAAATCTCAAAATACATGATAGTACTGCTTTTTCCTCACATGACAGTCCTGATTTAATTTGGGCTTCTAAATAAAAGGATGAAAAGAAAGAGGAAGATACAAGTAGACAAAAGAAAATATAATAAAGACCAGCTCCTGTCTCCTTATGATTAGTGAAGCTTATAGCTGCTGCCTTCTCCCCTTAGAGAGGAAAACAGTCCATTGCTCCCAGGCAGGTGTGAGGAGAAGCTTAAACATGTTTCTAAGTGGGCATATAGTATTTTTCACAAAAGCAAAATGATTCAATATTCTTCATAAAAACAATATTTACATCTCTGCATCCCCAATAGCTGTTTTATGAATAGCGAAGATAATTTGTTCAAGAAACCTATATTCCTTTGGAATCTTACAGTCAACATTTTAAGTTGCATAATTATTTTACTTGTATAATATTTTTTGTGACATTTGAAATTCTTTTGAAAGCTTTGGTCTTAATAGTCATGAAAACCGATGCCAGATTGTTAAAATATTCAGCTACCGTAGCAACGCGGCAGCCATCTGGAAGGATTTCTAACAGTCAGCAACTTGGAGTAGAAGCGGCTAATAATTATGTATGTCTGGTTTGAGTGTGTGTGTGTGTGTGTGTGTGTGTGTGTGTGTGTGTGTGTGTGTTTATGCTTGATAGGATCAGGGGCTAGGGAAAATATCCTCATCATAAGATTGTAGAAAAGTGTCAAATAATGCATAAAATTATAGAAACATTTTCAAATGTCTTCTTTGGATGTCTTTTGAAGAATTTATCATCAGAGGAATATATTATTGTTGCCAGATGTTGATGTTAATATCTAACATTGCATTTTCCTATTCTGCTTTTGCTTTGTTTATCCAAAGAAAATGAATTCCCTTTTTTATTTTCCTGTTCTCTCCTTAAATAAAACAGTATAGAAGGGTTTTGGTTGTTAGTCCAAACAGGGACATGACTTAGTCAATTGCAACATTTACTTGTGAGTGAAATTTGTGTCTGAGTCTCTTTTCTTTTCCGCTAATTAAAAAAAAAAAGGTTATCACTGAAGTGCTCCTTGTACAAACTGAATCTTTAAAGATGAACTTTATCAGAATATTAATGGACACCCTACAGCTCTGGTTCATGAATGACAGACTAAAAGAGGATGGTTCTCCTCAATAGTTAAACCAACACAGCACTAAATAGCCACAAGGTAGAAACCACTCCATTCATCTGATTAATACAGTTTAAGTAATCCACGGAGAGAAAGCCTAGGTGTGACCAGACCAACAGGAAGCAGTCTGTGTCAATCAAATTCACAGCAGGATCAGGTAACCTCCTCTTCTGCACCACAGCCACAGCCCAGGATATCGAATTTCTGTGGCTGGTACTTCAGGAGAGTAATTTCATCATCACCTGCCTTCTTAATTAAAGTAAAAAAATTTTTAAGGCAGAAAATCTCAGTTGATCAAAAAGTTCAGTCTTTATGGGCAGGAGATGAAAGTAATGTGTTTGGGTACTTTCTGATTAAAAATTTTAATATTTGCACCATATGGTCTCTTCATATTTCATTATAAGTGATATATTGAATAGTTGGTGCAAAACACAAACTGTTGCAATATGCAATAAAGCTTAGACAATCCATCTGACTCCCCCCCCACCCCATTTCTTTCACAAAGAACCTAAGGAATAGAAAAATGAAGCTGAGTGGTATAGACCCAGTGACTGAGTGGCAAGATTAGTAAGTATTCTAAGCCTCCTTCCTGGGTCCCAGCATAATGTTTGATTTCACAATCATGATCTCATTTATGAGTGTCATGTGTGCATTATAATAAAAATAATTTCATGCAATAAAATCTTACAGGAGGATAGACTTAATGACTGTTAAAACTGACCCTGGAAGTAGTATATGTTCAGTCCCTAACATGAGCTCTCTTCTTGACCTTTGTGCATTCCATTTGGTTGGGGAGATAAATTACAAGCCTAATTAATTAGGTATAGTGTTACACAGTGCCCACATCACAGCTAAAACTCCAAATTTATCATCAACTTTGACACACTGTTGAGGCAAAGGTCTGTGAATTATATGCACTTATTTTTCTGTCTGAAGTAGAAACTTAAATCTTAATGGGGGACATACCTTCTACTATGACATGAAAATCATGGCTGGCTTTTCCAAACAAATTGTTAGCTGTACAGCGATAATTTCCTCTGTCGTGGTGAGAGATGTTTTCTATCTTCAATGTGTTATTATAATTTTCTTTTGTTTCTGTTCTCTTTGGTAATTCACTACCTAGTTTGTTCCACTCGAACTGCGGAGTTGGTCTGCAAAAAATATAATGAATGCATAGATAAGTGAATATCAACTATAAACAAACTCTCATGGCACGCCTATTACAATGTTGACTTTATGTACTCACTGAGTTTTATCAACCTTACCAATGGACACACCATCATGGGAAGCATCAAGATTGAACATGCATGTTTTGTTATAAACTCCTTTAATGGTCTACTCCCTAGGAATCTTGTTCTCTGTGCGAAATGGGCTAACCACATGAGTGCTGAATCATTGAAGCTGTATGCAAGACGAATAATTGAAGTTCAAAGAAATAGTTTTTGAGACGTTTGTCAAGTGTGAAATTCTCCCAGTGGTCAGAGATCAGCAGCGTCTTTCCTTGTGTGACTTTCAACAACATGGCACAATAAGTTCCAACAGTCAGCAGAGGCAAGCAACAATTTCCCTTTGAATTTTAATGAAGCCAGTTTTGGCTAACGTGGCTTGGGAATGGAGCCAAGTGTGTGGGCTGGATGCAGGAGCAGCTCTTTCATTGCTGGGCAGCTTGGAGCACCTAGCACAGACCTTGCTTTCCTGCTCTGTGGGGAACACAGGAAAGGAGATAAGAACGCAGAATCTCCCTAATTCCATTTCCAGAGCATTAGGGAGATGAGCTCACCAGATCAACACAAACAAAAACAAAACAAAAGGCAGGGATAACCTTGCCAAATGCCTTACAATTAAGGGAAACAGGAGTGAGGGCCAAGTCAAACAGTTTGATGAAAAATCCCTTCTCATAAAAATGGTGGAAAAATGACATCCTATGACTACTGTGACTTCATAATGCCACTGACAAACAACTGTAAGTATAACAAACAACTTGTTTTTTTTCCTCCTACAAGACTGGGAAACACATAAATTTGTTACTTTCTATATT
Source organism: Lophiomys imhausi (assembly GCA_907164525.1). Lineage (NCBI taxonomy): Eukaryota > Metazoa > Chordata > Mammalia > Rodentia > Muridae > Lophiomys > Lophiomys imhausi. Next base: position 4,260,450 of record CAJQZJ010001896.1, read on the forward strand.
CCCAGGTACTAGTTACTACTCTAAGAATGCTGCAAGGGCGAGGAGTATTATTGTTATCATTTTACCAGCATCAAATCCGAAGCTCCAAGAAGCTAACTAAATAACACTTTTCAGACTCAAAACTCACATTTTGTTTTCTTAGTGGGCTCTATATGGATTTCTGCTTTCCATAAGAATCCATTTTTCCTAACTGTCTGGTCTTATACCTGTGATCAAACTTTCGATAAGGCACCAAGTAAATATTTTCTTCAAAACTTATTGATTATTATTTTATGTTTATGAGAATTTTGTCTCCATGTGTATATAGGTGTATCACATACATGTCTGATGACTATGGAGGCCAGACGAGGGCTTTGATCCCTTAGAACTGTAGTTCCAGAGGGTTTTGAACCACTACATGGCTGCTAGGAATTGAATCAGGTCATCTGCAATATCCTCAAGTGATTTTAATCACTGAACTATCTGTCCATCCCCAATAGTTAAATTATTTTCTCAAATTGTTTGTTACAGTTATTTCAAATCACTTGTTCACATAGAAAATGGATTAAATAGCTCAATTATTAGGAAACAATTATATTGGAGGTAAAGATGAAGTTCTTTTTTTTGCAAACATTTGGTATTTCCTCACAAGGCCAATGGAATTAACCTCACCGATTTGTAATAACAATCTGCTTTTTGACCAAGCACAGCACACATGACAGACATCCTCAGGAAATGGTCACTGCAGACAGACAGACACATGTGGGAGTGTATTGATTAGCTGTTGTTGAATTCTAGAGCACAAGCCCCCAACAGTACTACAAGTCCAAATCTCCTACCTGCTTGCTTTTTTATACCATCTGTCAAAATGGCAGCCTGCCAAGTGACAGGCTGCCCTGGACTTCAGTTCCTCCCAAACAGATTTTCATGAGTCTCTGCTTTAGCAATGCAACCATCTCACTTCCCTCAAATTCTTCTTTACTTCTGTTCTTGAAAACAATCTTTGTCTAACACTCTTCACTTTTTAGAAACAAATTAAATCATTTAAATCAGATTAACATAACAGAACAAGTAGGGATGGTTTACTCAGGCTAATTTCTATTACATTTTGGACAATTCTGTTTTGTTTGCTCTCTTGCTTTACTTTTAAGAACTTGCTAACAGAATCAGAACAATGACAGGTTGAGGGAAAATGTGCTGTTTAATTTTTTGCTGTTGTTTTTGCTTTTGGGGTTTTTTGCTGTTGTTGCTTTTGCTTTTGGGTTTTTTTGTTGTTGTTTGTTTTGCTTTTTATTTTATTTTTTTTTTTTTTGCACACAAGCACACTGTTTTATAACTTCAAATATTTGTTCCAGTTCTCATGTGGGTACCTTTTCTTCTAATTCTTGGTTAAAAATGTAGGATCCATAGAAAGCATATATCCCTAAATTCATGATGAGTCTGCTTTTATTCCACACAGTGTGAGTATGAATTATTAAAACAGCATGTTCTTCTCACTGACAGTAAGATGGTAGGGATGTGAACACCTTTCTCTCCTAATGAGAGTCAAAACACTATTTAACTCTTCCCCATCTCCAGGGAATCTATAAACTCTAAGCTTTTCAAAATGTGTTTCTCTCTGGAAGTTTCCGTAACTTAAATAATATTATCAGCATTTTTGTGTGTGTGTGTGTGTGTTTGTGTGTGTGTGTGTGTGTGTGTGTAGGATGTTATGTGTGCCAGTGTATGTTCATGTCCATAATAGCCCAGGAGAGAGGAGGATATTAGGTGTCCCACTCTCTCACTTGCCACCTTATCTCTCCCCACCCCCACTACTTTTTAGGTGAGTGATGAGAACTCAAGTTCTCATGGCTGCACAGAAAGCATTCTTAACTAACAGCCCAGACATTTTTACTATTATTATTTACTTAAATGTGTAATTTATGTAACCACAGATCAGATGCAATCTCTTTCACTGTTTTCCATGTTTAAACTGAAAGGATTTATTTGGTTAAAACATGTTGATGTGAGTTACAGTTAGAGGAGTTTAAGGCTTTAGGGCAGATATGGTTGAATGAGCTTCAGGTTCCATTTAGCTTGGAAAAGCACTTTTGCTTCAGTGTGAGCTCTGTGGGCTTCACTTGCCTAACTTTCAAGTGGAAATAATTACAGCCAGGGGGTAGTAGGAGGTTTTATGAACTAAGGATGTATGGGACAAAATACTACTACAATGGTTAGTGATTTTTACTTTTGTTACTCTACAAGGTGTGTGATTTTACACGTCCTTGAGATATATTTGAAGACTTTTCAAAAACATATTTGATAGTATTGTCTCCATTCAAAAAAAAAAAAAAAAAAAAAAAAGACCAGACAGAATGGATAGCTGAACTCAACTCAATTATGGGGGAAAATTTTGCTTGTTCTGACAGAGTATCAGGAATCTTCTTGTTGCAAAGAAAAAACAACTGTTAGGAATGTCCATTTTCTTTTTCCTGTATGCCTTCCCAACATTCCAGTCTCTACAAGACACATGGTGGTATTTCTGCAAGTGAAGGACAAATCTGAACAGATGCAGATCACCTCAGGAAATAAATGGTAACACTGGCAGGAGTATGGCGGGGAGAAGGGAGTCCCTAAAAAGTTTGAGAATGACAAAGCCTGAGAGAATTTTTTTTTTGAGAATTTAATTTTTTTTAAATGGGAAATTCCAAGACGTGTAAATATATAGCTGTTTTTTCTTTATTTTTTATTTCTTCAAGTTACATCTCAATCGCAGTCCCCTCCCTATTCCCCCCTCCAGCCCCACCCTCCCACCCTCAACCCCCCATCCTCTTCCCTTTTTTTTTAAGTTTAAGGTATATCTTATTTCCCCCTAGAGTTTTCCCTTTCAGTCCAACAAATGGCTCTTTCTCTTATAATAATAAATACAATACAAAACAACAGAGGTAATTAGGCCACAGTTATGAGGGTCATATGGCTTAGCGTACATTCCCAATGTCCAGTCCATATGTATTTGGCCCCTGACTTTAACATTCTACTATCTAACCATCTCCATGAGTTTAAAGTTCTATATCTAACTGAACATTCATACTAACTTGCAACACAATTTTAAAAGTATCTTCTTAGGTCTATAACACTCTCTTGACTCCTAAACAACTCAAAATTTAATTTTGAGACTGTTTAGGATAATTAAGAAATGCAAACTAATAGTTATGCCAGCCGGTCATTTTGTTAGGTACTATGACAGCCTATTATAGTTATTTTCTAAGCTAATCAGAAATAAAGCTTCTAAGAGACAAGCCACATCTGCTTATCCTAATATAAGAGATAGATAGGGCCTCTTCAAAAACCTCAAGAGATCTGCAGAATATGGCATTCAAAGATGTTTTTGTAACTTTAGATTTTTTTATATCAAGACATATCAGCTCCTGACAGCACCCCCTATTCTACCCCAAGTAGAAGATGAGCATCAAAGAATCTCCAGTGGGAGATGATTGAATTAGTCACAAGCCTATCTCTTGGTAGGAAAAGCCCCTTGCCCCAACTGTAGACAGAATGCTGTCCAAAAAGGACAAAACCTGGAAGCAGGTAAGTCGACAACCTAGCTCTGCCAAGACAGGGTAGGCAAGTCCTTCATAACCCCTGCTCTACAACAATGTCTGTCAGAGAAACGGGGCCAAACGACTGAAGATCGATGCTGTAATGTATGGAGAGAAAATGGGAACTGTCCAGGCAGCCACAGGTATGTCATTTCTTAGTTTTGGAAGCTCCAGGTCCTGTACTTCCTATAAAATCAGATATATTTATCCCTCTCAGGTCTCTGAGATGGTTGAAGAACAGATAGCTAGAGAGAATTTAATTTGCACCACTATAAATGCACGCTGACACCAGGTGGTTAGCCATGAGTTACAGCAGATGTCAAGTCCTTGACCTTCTCACATAAGACAGAGTAGGGCTAGAGAGAAGGCTTAGCAGGTAAAAGCTTGTTGTTCTTGCAGATGACCTAGGTTAGTTCCCTGCATCCACATCATGGCTCGTATCCCTCTGGAACTCTATCCCTCATCTTGCCTCTGTGAGCTCGGCACACATGCAGTGCACAGACATACTAGTGGTCAAATTACTCATGCACATTAAATAAAAACAAATCTTAAAAAACACACACAGAGACCAAACATTTGCCATGGAGGTCATGTGACAACATATCGAAATAATTAACCACTGAACATTGGTGATTTAAGGCTGATAAGCAAACTGGCTAAAGAGGGAAATGTGCAAAGTATAGAAGTTGTACAGTAATTAAAATCACTCCTTTCTTTCACAGTCTGCTTTAAAACAAGTCATTCAAAATTTTCACTGAATTATGAACAAAGGTGAATTTTACTTCTTATTTTTAATTTTAATTGCAGTTTATTGAAGCACAATTTAATACATTTCTAATTCTAGATGATTAAAGAGACTCCCACTACTTGCAAAATGATCACACTCAAATTAATAAACTGGAAGATAGAATGGCTTTCTGATGGGAGACTCTCAAGTTAGAGGGAATATTTGTAGAAACAGGTGAACACATACGATCATGGCCTCAGTTACATAAGTGTACAGTAGTTACTCAACTAAGGCAAGAATTTTAGGAGATGACAAAATGTCAACCCTTAGGGCTTTGGTGGAAGAACTGAAACAGAGCATTATTGTTGGAGATGTGAGAAAGTGTCAGTGGACTAGCCTTTATGCGCTAGTCCCTTAATTTCATGATAGGACCCACTTTTGCACAAGACACAGAAGGGGTAATAAAAATAAAGAATCCTTGGAAATTCAAACAAGGCTAGTATAGTGGGCTGGCCGAAACAAAGAGAGTCTAATGAGACTATCAGACCACTGAAACACTGGACCCAACGAAATGGAAATGTATCCAGTAAAAGAAGCCAGCCATTGGGGAACCTTATCACATGGAAAGTGATTTCACACAGTTCCAACAACTTGTCATAGCACCTTTCAGGATGAAATTGAAATCCAGACAGTGATTGATGAGTCAACGTTATGTAGGACCACACCTTGCTGGGATTTCTTCAATGTGCACATCCGTAGCCCTCATTTAAACTTTAATCTCACTTTAGTATCAGAAGACAGACCTGAGAGGGGTCTCCAGATCGTTTTATCCCTTTGCCCAATATGAGCATATTGCTTTTTATTTCCTTTATTGATTTGACCCTTTTAACTGGCTTATTGAGAATAGGTGGCTGGACCTGGGCACACCTCTTGACCTCCAATAGTATGATAACACTGGCGCTAGCACTCTATAAACTAGAGAATAGAGAATAAAGAAAATCAAAGCTTACAAAAGATAGATGGCTACTAATTCACATGCTCTAAGGAAAGCAATAGACCATCTCTTTCACTAAGGTTTGCCTTCATCCCTACATTCTTGGTCGCACAATAAAAACAGATGCCTATAAGTCAATTTCAGTTGAGCTATATTTCTATATAAGGAAGCACAAACTTATCCTCCGAGGAAACATGAACAGGGTTCATACTAAAACAAAAACAAAACCAGTAACCTAAGAGCATGCAGCAAAGTCTTGACTTCTCAGTCTTTAAGACACTAATGAGAGGAGTGCTGGGCAGGGGCAGGGTACTCACAGGCCGTCTGCGAAACACTCTAGGAAGAGGGTGTCCCCTTTGAGGACAATCACTGAGGATGAACTGCCACTTTGAGCGGGAGGCAACAGAAGTTTGGGTTTCCTTTGCTTGATGGAATTTGCTGGAAAAATAAAAAAAGAGTCAATTCTTCTCCCCATGAAAACTGTAAAAACTCTTTGGGACAAGGTTGTTCTTAAAGCATGACTTCATGTTCTTTTATGTATTCATTTTAGTGTACTTCTTAAACAGATTTCTCTCATCCAAGGAAGAGTGTGTTTTTCAGTTTTCTTACCAACTTTTATAAATGTTGCCATGCATAGCACCTGTTGCTTCAGAAACTGAATTCTTATTGAAGTCAGCTTCTTGAAGACACCCTCAAATTAATTGATAGTCTGACTTTCTATTCTATAGTTTGACCACATCTCACTATTTTTGATGATTATGTATGTCTATTAAATTTATTGATCTGAGTACTAGATAAGATTCCTTCTAAAGAACATGGCTTCCTGAGATACTATATTGAAAATTCAGGCTGAGGAAACTTAGAGTAGACACCAGCCATCCATGAATTTATTTAGGTCCTCATTAAATTCCTTCTAGTCTCAGATACTCAGGGATACATACTGTTTCAGGAATGGTCCGTTATAAGTCTCACCACTGAGTACAGATTGGAAAGTTTCATTTCTTCTGTTATTAGTAATTTTAAAATATAATGGTGAATTAGAACACTTTATTCACACTACACTTAGATTTTATCTCAAGATGTGAACATAAATTGTTTTTCATATCCAATTCCAATGTGACTTTATCTTTTGTGGAAAGAAAATAGTGATGTAAGCCGGGCAGTGGTGGCGCACGCCTTTAATCCCAGCACTTGGGAGGCAGAGGCAGGTGGATCTTTGCGAGTTCGAGGCCAGCCTGGTCTACAAAGTGAGTCCAGGACAGCCAGGGCTACACAAGGAAACCTGTCTTGAAAAACCAAAAAAAAAAAAAAAAAAAAAAAAAAAAAAGAAAAGAAAATAGTGATGTACTAGCTGAAGAGAAGGATGTAAAATTTAGGAAGCCATGTGCAGTCTGCATTGGATTTCCTTACATGTATTTATATATTAAAAATGATTTTTGAATATGTAGTATGTACATTTTTTTAGTGCTTGAAGATGTAGATTACTATTCTTAAAGGAAATGTTGGGGATGAGTCAGCATATGTGAAATGGCACACCAAAGGAACCCTCATCCACTTACGTTGACATCACCAGTATATAAGAAATCTAAATGAAGTCCCTACTCCACATAATATAAGTAGTATTTATTTCACTTGTGTTTGTGGTTTATAATATAGAAAACAAGTCCACTATATAATTCAGGTTATAACTCAAGCATCTTATATAAAATACAAGTTATGATAGATATTTTATAGAAAAAAGTGAATAAAATTCCAAAGGTTACATAAACAAGAAAATTGGAGATATATTGAAAATTGCATTCTTTCTCAGTGAAAATGCAGTGGTTTATCAATTGTTCTGACAAGTCTTGGAAGTAAAAATGACTCACTTAATTTTCTTTTTTTTTTTTTTTTTTTTTGGTTTTTCGAGACAGGGTTTCTCTGTATAACAGCTCTGGCTGTCCTAGACTCACTTTGTAGACCAGGCTGGCCTCGAACTCACAGAGATCCGCCTGCCTCTGCCTCCCAAGTGCTGGGATTAAAGGCGTGCGCCACCACCGCCCGGCTCACTTAACTTTCTTAAACCCAGTGTTTCTCTACTTTCCTGATAATAAGCATTTATTTTCTCTTCTTTTCTGTAATGCTATCAACCTTCAGTGTCATTATAAATTTATATGTGAATATATTATGCTTATATATAATTAATTATATGTTACATGTAAAGATTACACACATACCTATGGGTATATATTTCACAGTCCTTCACACAAATTCTAAAGGGCTGTGATCATAGAACCTTGATGAAGCCTGGCAAAAATATTACTTGACAGAAATATTCACATTATTTCTAATAAACTATTGGAGTAAATGAAGGAAAAATTCAAACTGAGGAAAAATGAGTGAGTAAAGGTAAAAATGAATGTCCCAGCTCTATGTATGGCCAACTTACCCTTGGAGCTAATTTCTGTGGATGAACTTGAATCATTAGCATGCTTTACTGAAATAAAAAAGATGGAAGAAACTAATACAAACATAATGGTAGATGTTGAAATCAATAAAGTGTGAAAAGTCATGTATTTATTTGAGTAAAATTACAAAATGAAGAACAGCCATGCCAAATTGAGTACTATCTATGGAAATGCAATTTTACATTATATATATGTATACATATATATAGTGTATACACACACACAGCTTAAACTTGATGTTGTGAAGAGACTAGTGATAACTCTATTATAAAGATTTCAAGCTACTGAAATGCTTCATAAAGAAGACTCCATGTATCATATACACACAAAATGATGGAACAATCATATACCAAATTAGACAATGAAATGGTCATGCCAACCTTTTCCTCTACCCGTGCCAAGTATTCAGCCAGGAAGCTGCTGGGATTATCTTTTGCCTTTGAATCTTACCACTTTGCCTCTCACTAATTACTTCTTCCCTTTTGGGAACTCAGACATGCATTTATTTACAGAATCAAATAAGAAACAGAAAATCAATTCTAATAACTTTGCCAATTTGGGAAGGACAAAGAAAAAGCTTGATGTGTTGATGTGAATATATATATATATATATATATATGGCAATTTTCTTTTGACTCAATTTTTGTCTCCTTTATTTTCAGTCTGCTGATTTATCCAAGGTCATGATGAGTCTGTGTCTGAGATGTGCTTTATGCTCACTGAAAATTGAGTAGATTCTGCAGACATCAAATGAAACACATTTGTATTGTGAATTGAGATTTGATTTTCTGGCTGCCAGAGACAGGGCTCCTGTGGATCTGCAGCTGCAGATGTCTAGATCAGCTGAATGAAGTCTCTAGAGTTAAACAAAACAATCACAGAAAACACCAACCGGCTTCAAATGTCTTCATTGAGAAGAATGAAATTATTCATATTTGCATTCAGCACGAGTGAAGGAGGAATAAATAACTTGGACTTACAACTGTTCACAGTTAGTTTCATTGGCATTTTTTGTACAATCGTCCTTAATTTTGGAAATGCAGCAAAGCAACAGTAATCATTCCGGCTGTCTTTTTCTTCCACATTGGCGAAGTATAGATCTCCCTTTTGGCTCATGTACACTCTTTCATCTTGTTTAATGTGTTCTAGTTCTGCAAAGAAAAAAAAAGTTGTCACTGAAATGGGCTGTCCTCATGATGTTGCACTGGACTTTTGCATTTCTATTTCTTTTGTTTGATTTCTATTGTGATGTTTCTTGTCGGCTCTTCCTATTTTTCAACAGTCAGGTCTTCATACAGCTAAAAAATAAGCAACAATGAAATCCTTCAAAGGCCGAGTATCTCACAGATAAATTGCCAGTCGGGGTGTTTCATCTCTCCTGCCAACTGGTCTCTACTTTCACTTTGGCTTCTCTGAAAACTGCTCAGGTCAGATAACAATCATTACTTCTATTTTCTATGGATGCCATATCTCTGAAACTGTGATCTTCAAAGGTGGTGTCTGCACCACTAATCGACCTGCACTGAGGGCAAATGTATAATTCTAGGATGAGTGAAGGCTATGAAGTTTGGCTGCAGCCAACAGCAGCTACACCCACTCTCTCCCAGATGCAGTTCAAATTTGATTTTCCTGTGTAATACAATGAAAAAAAAAAAAAACCAAACCAAAACAAAACAAAACACAACAAAAAACTACCCAGAGAGCACCAAGGAAGTTTGTTCCAGAACAGGCTTTGCAGGAAGAAGCTTTAGTCAGGATCTGCCAAAGCATTTTGGAAGAGTAAACACAAAAGTGAACATTTTCTAAGACTTTGTTTTTAGTGGGTAAAACTAAGCTAAAAGAGTAATACAAAACCAACAACACAAGTCAAGTTACTTCAACTCTGACCTAGCCTATGTTCCAAAGATAAGGACCGTGGAAGGCAGCTTTATCACAGGCATGTTCTGTAAAATGATTACTCCCTCCTTCAAATACCATAAAATCAAAGGAAATAATGATCTTCTAGTGCATTCACATTATGCATTCTTCTTTATACTTAGGAGTAAGAATGGAATTTCAAATGTACCTAATTTTGAAATCTATTTGGTTCTGCAGGATACTCATTCATATATGAATGATTGCTTTCATTGATTTCATATTGATGTTATATACATAGTTCTTGGAATTAAAGTGACTTTGATTGATGTAACAGATCATTACTTACCAATATTCATCCAATAGATGTGCAAAGGTGGGAGGCCTTTGGGAGGGTTGCAAGGTAGGACAATAGAATCCCCTTCTTCTACATCCATGGGTTCAATTTTTTCTTTTGGGAATTTTGGAAAACCTGATAAAATGGTCACCGAGAGACAGTCACTTTTAATATAACATTAATGCCTTCTATGTTATTAATGTCATTAATGCCACTAATGACATTCCTCCTGTTATTAAAAAAGTATATAACTAGAAATTTCAGTGTCCCATGATTTGTTTTCACATCTACCTTACAGAGAGAGGTAAAGATTATTAAGAACCTTATGTGATGTGGCTGCCTGCAGACCTTTTCTTCTCTCTCTCTTCCTCCAGTTCCAATGTACTAACTCTTGGCAGCTTCACCCATACCATCTCCCATGGATCTCACAGATCTATTCTCTTCTAACATTTCTTCCTCCACTCCTTTCTTTGTCCCAGATCAGAACCCCAGCAGGCATGCCTGTTCACCCAAGGACTATTCCTCTCAGGGCAACAAGTAGGTTGAAGGCAGACCCATAGTTATCCTACTGCTCCTCAGATACAATACCCCAATTTCATCCCCAGATCTGTAGTAAGCAACCTGCTCTGGTCTTCCTTTTTTCTCTGACCTCATCCCCAAAGATTCACAAAAACCTTTTCTTCCAACCTTCCTTACCCCAATTCATCCAGTATTCAAGCCTCCAACACCAGCAGGCATTCCCTTTGAGCATACCACTTGAGCAGGCCAGAAAAAAAAAAAAAAAAAAAAAAAAAAACCCAAAAAGCCCTCCCTTTGAGCCTACCAATTGAGGAGGCAAAAAAAAAAAAAAAAAAAAAAAAACAGGCAACAAATGCCATCATACTCTCTGAAAATCCAGGGAGGAAATAGAAACTAAGAAATAAAATACATACCTAACTAAGACAATACAGAAATTAGCTAGATGTATAATCCCAAACCCCGATCTTTAGACATACCTGCATAAAAACATGATCAAAAACAGCCAGGAAAATATGTTTCCACTAGAGCCCAGCTCTCCTACCACAACAGGCCCTGAATATGTCAACTGACCCACAAGAAAAAGGCCATAAACCTAACTATAAGAAGATAAGAGGCCCTTAAAGAGGAAATTATTAAGTACCTAAAGAGATCCAGAAAAACACAAAGTGTCGGAAAATGAATAAATTCCTTAAAGAAATTAAAAAAAATAAGTAAATGATATTAAAGAAAAACAACAAATCAACTTACATCAAATATTTGAAGGAAATGAATAAAACCGTTCAAGACTTGGAAATGGAAATATAATCAGTAAAGAAAAAACAAATGGAGAGAATTCTGAAAATGAAAAATTTAGTAATTTGAATAGGAGCTGTCAAAGAGAATATAATAGATGGAAGATAGAATCTCAGACATTGGAGATATGATAGAAGACATGGCTACATCATTCAAAGAAAATGTTAAATCTAAAATATTCCTGACACAAAACCTCCAGGAAATCCAAACATCATGAAAAGACCAAACCTAAAAATAATATGAATACAAGAAGGAGAAGATTCCCAGCTCAAAGGCCTAGAAGATATTTTCAACAAAATCATTGAAGAAAATTTCCATAAGAAAGAGGTGCTGATGAACCAGCTTGATTCCATCTTAAGGTTAAAAAATTTTTGCTAAAAGTTAGAATAAGTTGTTTCTATTTGCTACAAAATTCAAGTTTGACTCACATGTTGTCTACCCTGATAAGATAAGATGTTCTGTCAAGAAAATCTCCTGTCTGCTCTGCAAAATAAACTTACAAAATGCTTATGTTACATAATCCCAGTTGACATTTTTTTCCCTATAAAAGGAGGCTTAAAAATTAACTTACACAACTACACAACTGGATTTAACTACTCTTAAATCCAGCTTTGAAAGGTCAGTCCTATGCATAGTAAGTAAATCTTGCTTAATTGGCTTTAATTTGGATTGTGGTTTTCTTCATCATTGGGAGGGATCAACAATGCCTATAAACATAAAAGAAACAAAAAGAACATAAAACAGATTGGATGAGAAAAGAAAATCCCCTCACCACATAATGATCATAACAATAAACATACAGAACAAAGAAAGAATAAAAAAAAAGCTTCAAGGGAGAACAACTAAATAACATATAAAGGCAGATCTGTTAGAATTACAGAATTACACCTGACTTCTCAATGGAGAATCTAAAAGCCAGAAGAGCCTAGACAGATGGGCTCCAGACTTGAGGCCACAGATTCCCAGATTACTATACCCAAAAAACTTTCAATTGCCATAGTTGGAGAAAATAAGATATTCCTGATAAAGCCAAATTTAAACAATATCTTTCTACAAATCTAGCTCTATCAAAGGTGTTAAAAGGAAAACTCCAACCTAAAAAGCTTAACTACACCCATGAAATCACACCAGCAAAATAAAAAGAAGGGAAACACACACACACACACACACACACACACACACCCACAATCTCTCAATATTAATGATCTCAATTCCCTAATATAAAGGCACAGATGAACAAAATGGATGCAAAAACAAGACCCATCCTTCTGCTGCATCCAAGAAACACACCTCAACATCAAGGATAGATATAACCCCCAGAACAAAGCAGTTGGAAAAAATATTGTAAGCAAATGGGCCTAAGAAGCAAGCTGGTGTAGCCATTTCAATATCTAACAAAATAAACTTCAAAACAAAACTAATCAAAATAGGTAGGAAACAATACTACATACTCATTAAATGAAAAATCCACCATGATGACATTTCAGTTCTTAACATCTATGCCCCAAACACAAGAAAACTCAAGTTTGCAAAAGAAATGCTACTACAGTTTAAACCATATATTGACCTTCACACACTAATAGTGGGAGGCATCAATACTTCACTCTCACCAATGGACAGTCACCAAAAACAAAACAAAACAAACAAAGAACCCAACAAGAACAACAATAACCCCAACAACAAAAATCTAAACAGAAAAATGCTGATCCTAGCAGATTTCAAATGGACCTAACAAATAATTACAGAATATTTCACTCAAACACACAAAAAATAGCTTTTCTACTGCACCTCATGAACTTTCTCCAAAGCAAGTTTCAATAGATACCCCCCAAAAAAAGAAATAATTCCCTGCATCCTATCAGACTACCATGAATTATATCTGCATATAAACAAAAGAAGCAACAGAAAGTTTACAAACTAATAGAAATTGAATAACTCTCTACTGAGTGAAAGTGGGTCAAGACAGAAATAAATAAAACAAAGACTTCCTAGAATTCAATGAATATGAATACACAGAATTACCAAACTTAAAGGATATAATGAATGCAGTGGTTAAAAGGAAAGTTCATAGCACTAAGTGTCTAAAAACAAACAAACCAACAAAACTAGAGAGATCACTTACTAGTAACTTACCAGCACTCATGAAAGCTCTAGAACAAAAAGAAGTAATCGCAACCAAGATGAACAGACACATAGACAGGCAAGAAATAGTCAATTAACTAGAAACAAAGGTAAAGTCAATTAAATAGAAACAAAGGGAACAATACAAAGAATGAAGGAAACAAAAAGTTGGTTCTTTGATACAATCAACAAGATAGACAAATCCATATCCAAACTAACTAGCAGCAGAGAAAACATCCAAAGTAACAAAATTAGAAACAAAGAAACAAAAACAGAGAAAGAGAGAGGAAACGAGATAACAAAAGATACCAAGCAAATCCAGAAAATCATAAGGAGATAATCTTCAGAACAGCTTTTATCTAAAGATGAAATTAGTATCAGGAATCAGGGAGGATTATGTATCTCCTATTTTAAGGTCTCAGAGAAAAATTAGAGAAGAAATTAAATAACCTGGATTGTTTCATTATTATTTGTTGACCTTGAATCTTCTAGTCTATGGGAGAGCATGAACACTATAATATTTTCAATAAATGTTCCCTTTTGCTTTATGGTGTTGTGATAAGCATCATGAACCAAAGCAGCTTGGGGAGCAGAAAGTTTATTGCTTATACCTGCAGGTCACAACCCATCTTTGAGAGAAGTGAAGAAAGGAACTCAAGTAGGAACTGAAGGAGAAATAATGGAGAGATGCTGCTGATTGGCTTATCTCTGGCTCATGGTCTGTTAGCTTTCTTCTATAGCCTAGACCTGCCTAGGGGTGGCGCTGTCCACAGTAGCATGCACCTCCCACATCAATCGTCATTCAAAACAATCTCTCATAGGCCACAGGCCAATATAATTGGGACAATTGCTCTGTTGAGGTTCTTTCATCCCAGATGATTCCAAGTTGTGTCAACTTTTTGATGAAATCTAATGAGCACAATGGTAAATTAAATTACATAACACATAAGCAGTCATTGAGTCATTTCTAACTCAGATAAAGAAATGGTTCTATTTGAAAACCACTCTGAAAGTAACTGACTGATTGCAATTCACTGGTGATAACCACAGCATTATTTATCAAGGACAGATACAGTGTTTATTCTTAAGCAACAGTTTGTGCTCATGTGAGTCAATTCCACTCCTTTGGCTTGCTCTTGCCTTTCTAAGGAGCCCTTCATCATCACAAAAACAATTACCCAGACTAGAATTAATCCTGAGATTGTTCCTGCAAAGGAATCAAAATACACATGCTCATCACTGTCCATGTGAGCAGTATTACACACATGTTCGGAAATCCCATTATCACACAGTGTAGATGAGATCAACCTCCTGTTTGTCTACATAATGATACTGACAATCTATTTGTACCAGCAAGCAAAGCACTTTGCAACTTCCTCCTCTTCATGACTCTCTGATGGGTCCTCTTCATGTTCATTGTTCAATACAGTGGACCAATATCTACTATTCACTTATGAATGGGAATTACAATTTAATATATGCATTCAGGGTTGACTTCTTGAAGTCAAGGCAGTCTGTATGGAAAGCTTTTCCCAGAGACAAGTTGACTACAAACTAACTTACCCACTTCATTTAAGATACAGCCACCTGCAAATGGAAATTCTGCTGGAACCTTACAACTGCAGGTGCTCTATGTAGGTCTGTAAACTCATCAGTTCAATTCCTTCAATATTCAGAAAAATCAAAATCACAAAAAATCCTCTTCTTTACTTAACAGAGAAAGCCTCTGACAAAAATTATCTGGCTAGAACAGTGGTTCTCAACCTGTGGGTCCAGGGTTATTACATATCAGATAACCTGCATATCAGATATTACATAATGATTCATAATAGCAGCAAAATTACAGTTATGAAGTAGTGACCAAAATTGTATGACTCGGGGTCACCACACCATGGGGAACTTTATTTAAAGTTTGCAGCATTAGGAAGGTTAAGAGCCACTGGTCTAGAGAGTCCTCTAGTATAAACTGGGGGATATTGGAATTGTTTCTAATATTAGATCATGGTTTCTCATTTAATTTAACTGAAACATAAGTAAATGGTAGCTTAGAAATTCAAAAGAATAGAGCAGAAAGTTTAGACAGGCTATGACAGATCAGGAAAGCATATGGAGAAAGTTGATCAGCAACCTAAAGAATGCATAGTATTAGAGAGCCAAATTATGGGCATTTATATCATCAGTTTAAACTTAAATGATGAAAAAGTAAGGGAAAAATGCTTCCATCTCCATACACACCCTGGTCTCAGCCACAGGATGTGGTCATTCTTGTTTTGTTTGCTGTGCCATACCAAATCTCTAATGCTAAGGCTTGGGTAAGTATTCTCACAATGTTCAGGCGTTCAATGCTGAGTCTCTATGGACTCTGCTAGGAGATGACCAGTCGAATGGTAAATCTTCAGGTTATTGAGAATGTGATATTGAAGGAAAATAAGGGGCTGTGGTCCTTTCTCTTTCTCCTTGCTTCCTAGATCACAATGTAGGCAGATTTTACTCTGGCACATGTTCCCATCACAACGTGCTTCCATAATTCTAGCCCAAAGCTATAATGTCAACCCATCATGGACTGGACAATACAAAACTATGAACCAAATTAACCTTTTTCTCTGTATAAAAATTATTGTCTCAGGGGATTTGTTATAGTACTGGAAAGCTGAAGAATACAACTAGGAAAATACCCAGTATAGGAAGGGAGCCTAATAATGACTTTTTGACTAATTCACTGACCAGGGCCCCATCGAAAAATTTTTCACTTAGCTAACAAACTTGTCATGCATGTGTAGCCGATGCAATCAATCTACCTGTTAGACTTTTTCCTCTTATCCTTTTCCTACCTAACTCAACTATAATATTATAAAAATAGAAAACTAAGCCTTGTGAATGAAAACCTTCATTATACTAAATAACAACTTGATAACTGAGAGTTAAAGACTCTAAAACTAGAACCACCAACTCTCCATCAATTTGAAGATTAAAAAAAAAAATCCCTGCTGTTTAAGAGAAAATCTATTGTTAAATGAGGAAGCTTGAAATGATCTTTGTGAGCTCCAAAGGACTGGAGTGGAGGTCAGATGGTGAAGCATTTTCAGGACAGTTTGGAAACGATGTGCAAGAAATCTAATTCATTTTACTTACTTCTACCACAGCAGAGAAAGAGAGCAATTACCCACATTAGTGCCCCGATCTTTGATCCACCACCTCTTAGCTGCATCTCTGTCATATCCTGACTGGAATTATCCTCGTACTACCATCATTTCCCTTACAATGCTTAGATAATGAAAGAAAATATTTTGAAAACCTTTTAATTGTTGTATCTTAAATGCAGCTGCCCTAATTCTTTCCCTGCAGTAAGTCTAGCCATTGCCTTTCCTTTTGTCTCCATAGCAACCACTTGAATTCAAGTTAAGGACCACCCCAACACCTTGTCTTTTACAATGTGCATTTAATCTCTCTTTCACCCTGCATCTCTAACCTCGTTTCAGTAAAACTCTGTATAATAGAGACATAGATATATGCAAACGCACACAGCAGCCTTCAGGCAAAGAAAAACATTATATGTTTGGATATTTTTAAATGTAGATTTTAATTTTGAGTATCTTCTTTCTGAGGCTTGCTGGATCCATTGAAACAGAAGCCACAATTAGAGAGGGCTGACGACATATTAGGTGGCTTCATGACTCTCAGCCACAATGTCCATGGCAATACTCTCTGATCCAAAATTTAGAGACATTTCTAGCTGAATGTCCCTTCAAAATTTAATGCCCAAATGGGGTTTTGATGTCTACATGTCACTGTTCTGCTCCACGACTTTTGCTAGGTCATCTCAATCAGGACAGCCACTTCAGCAGGATTATTGTGTCACTGCAGGTTCGTTTTGAATACATAAAGAGACCACTATTGCAATTAATTTAGATGATACAGAGGAAGACAGAAACACACCCTGTCCACTCCACAAATAATTTTATTATCGTCTACTTGATTCTGACCCCAGCCCCTCCCAACTCCACTGGTAGTAATTATTGTCCTTAGATTTGTGTTTAGTATTCCCTTGCTTTTCATTAAAAATTTCCCAAGTAAAATTATATTCCTAATCAAAATCTCATGTGGGTTTAAAAACTTTAAGCTGAATTAAAATCATACCATATGTATTTCTATAAGGTTTTCTTTTATGACTCCAAGTATTCCTGATTCTCTATAGTGCTGAGAAATATTTTCTTCATGATTATGTGACAATTTATTTGCATTACACACCGAATCCTCCACTCAAAGCAGAAAAAAAATTCTAAATTTGTGTTAAGGGTTCTGCAAATCCCACTGACTAAGCAGAACTTTGGAGAGTAGGGATGCTGCAAGTCCAGAGCTAAGTTATCTTTAGCTTCCCTAGTAGTCATTCATCACCCAACTCTGTGTTTCTTCTGTCACCTTTGTGACTATTAGGACAATGTTTGTAAGGTACAGGAAAAGATCCTTAACACACCGTGAATGCTGTCCAACTGCATCTGTTACCTGTAAGCAGAGCTGTCCTTCCTGTACTGTAACCTATCTGGCTGACATGCTCACTGATGTATTTTTAAAAATATCTTTGATTTATGACTTTCTTTTTTGCATTACTATAAAAATCATTGACTTTTGTTGGACTAGAGTATGGAATTTGGGGCAACCTAGATCTATGTTGTCAGCTACTGTCAGTCATAACTCTCTCTAGAACAAACTATCTTTCTTTTACTGTTACATGAAAGCCAGGGCTTTGCAATAGAGCATTCCAGTATAAGTAAATTTTTAAATTTCTCATATATCTACACTATACATGTGTACAAAACAATAAATGTGTATAAAGCAAACACACAAATTCCTGTTTGTGCAAAAAAGGGCACATATACCTTGGCAAGGAAATAAATAGCAATGTGGGATCCTAGGTGAATGTGTCTTTAAGGAGGTGAGGACAAAACATCATAAGATAAAGGCTAAAATATATCTTAAGATGAAACCCTAACCAGAAAGAGAAACATGTGTGTTCTTTCCTTTGGCTGTTACACTCTTGTCTCCTTTCCACTTATAAACTTACTGTGTTAAACACAAACACAGAACACTAAACTGAAGCTAAGCTTGATTTAAAAAAATGAAAAGGGAAGAAGGGAAGGGAAAGAAGGAGGGAAGGGGAATAGAGAGGAAAGAA
>CAJQZJ010001896.1:4278980-4290643 GCA_907164525.1 Lophiomys imhausi
AAGAAGGGAAGGGAAAGAAGGAGGGAAGGGGAATAGAGAGGAAAGAAGGGAAGGGAAAGTGTGGGAAATCTCTCCAGATGGAAGATAGAAGTATGGTGTTCTTGGAAAGCCTCTCAGCTCATTGATAAAATGACAGACTCCCTTTTTTCAGTGGAAGCCCTCCCTTCACCTGACCCGAGGAAAGTTCAGATCCTCTAAAGAAGTGTCATGTAGCTTGATCCTTCCCTGCTAAGAAACCCACCCAGTGAACATCTGGAGATTTCTGAAAATAATTCCCCATGCTAATGAGGTCTGTCAGTGCCTTGTCTTTCAGCTAATGAATGACATTTGTCTATGCCTCTAGCCCAACCTGGAGTTCTTTCTCCAATCCTACTGCTGATGAGATAATTAGGTACTACATTTCCTTTCTTCTGATAGGACCATACCTAGTGAATCAAACACATTCACCTCCAAAACTCTTTCCCATCACCCAAAGATTTATAATGCACATGAGTCACAAACAAACTCCTTTCTCCATTCTTCCACTATGATCACTTGGGACTCAGCTTTTTATTTTGGGCCTCTATCATTAATATCCATTCTTGTTCCTTCTCATATAAATTTGTAAGGTTTTGAATACTCCTATCTATAATTCTGTTATGGTAGCAAGCATATACAATCATGTAGACTTTTTCAAATCACCATTTTCATTATTTTCCCCTAATATTTCTTACTTAACCCATGCTTTAGAAATACATTATTTAATTTTCAAAGAAAGGAGAATTTTATTGAAGTAAACAGCAATTTATATACAGTAATCTCTTCTCTCAACTTTTAAGAAAATAATTCATCATTATTTATTTTTTTAAACATTTGTGCATAATCTGTCCATACCTACAATCTGAATAAGGCACCATATTCTACCAGGTCTAGAACATTCCTTGAATTCATTACATTTATATGATTCTACACTAAGAAATTGTCAAATGGAGGCTGACTGACATTTTCACATGCAAAAATTTACCCTATAAAGCTTTGGGTTAGAGTTGTTTAAAGTTAGAAACCATAGATCAGGGAAATCAAATGAGTAGATATTCATGCACATAGGTATGTTAACTATGTTAATGATTGTGTAATCAGAGACTGGTGATAATTTTACAAAATGACTGTCTTAACTGCAAATGGCTTACCATTTGTCACGATTTCTACTTATTATTTCGTATAATATATACTACCAGTGACTAGTTCTGTCCTTTTACAGGGAAATGACTTGTTTACCTGGGACATGTGACAGGAGGTTAAGAAATATTCTAAACACGCTTCCTTGATGCATCTAAAAACCTATAAACAACTGTTTATGTTTATTTTCTTAGACTCTTTGATTGGGGTAGCATATTTTATCATCCTGCATTCACAAGAAGGCTACATGAACAATACAGGTCATGAAAGGCTGGCAGAACTGAATTAAACTACGTTATCAAAGATTGTCTCTGTGTTGATGTATAAGCCTTGAGATTATCTGTTACTGAAGACTGAGCTACGTTTAGCTAATAATAGATTTAATCATCATCCTATGTGGAAACTAATTATTTTCCCCCAGGTTAGATAGAAAGTTACTGAAACCCAGCATGATTATGCTGATTTCTGACAAAATCTGACTGTAAATATCAAGACTGTGAGGAAAAGTTTTCTGATAAGTGAAATATACACTGAATAAATTCATACTGATTTGTTTCTTTGGATGCCATTATAGCCACTTAACACTTTACTAGACCAACTGTCAATAAAATCTCTACCTGAACACTTACCTGGAACTATGAACTCTATTTCCTCTGATATAGCAGTTCCTAGTCTATTAGATGCAAAACAGCGATATTTTCCTTGAAAGTGAGAGATGTGTCCCTCATTTGGGATCTTGAATGTGCCTGAGTTGTTAGATACAATTATCCGAGGGTCAGAAAGATCAAAAGGATTGTCATCCTTAGTCCATGAATATCTAGAAGATAAATCAAAATTCACCCTAAGTATTGGTGATTTTTTTATTTTTAAAAGGTTTTAATAAACAAATGCACAAATGTTAAAACCGAAACAATTTATGAACTTCAAATATATAAAAAAGATTTTAACAGTGTAGAAAGACAAATTCAAGAAATCATACAAGCAAGGAAAATACAGAGAAAAGTCAAGAGATGGAAGGCAGTTTTATTCTCTTTTAAGTGGAGTTATTTAAAAAGTGTCTCTCACTAGAGATATAATTCTGGATCATTGTGGCATTTTATCACATGAAGTAAAGACAAATATAGAATGCACTTCTCTGTGTGTATGCCTGTGTAGAAAGCACACACACACATACACACACATACATAAACACACACACGAATGAATTCCAAAAACTTCATTTTATTTGATATTTTCAACTGTGTGACATATTTGCATCCATGTTCAATATATAGTTTTTTAGTTAAAACTATTAGTTTTACCATATCATTAAAGTAACTTTATGATCATATGTCATTTTTTGGTCTTGGGGATATTATTTCACTTTTTAAAAACCCATTTCAATACTTTTCTTTTTATACATAATGTAGTGGTAAGAAACACTATAGATTTACCCCTTGATAAATTATTTTCCACTATTTCTGTAGGTAGTTCTTTATAACAATGACAGTAGATAAGCAGGAAAGAGTTGTTATAGTTTTAAAAAACATATTCCAGAATTGCATTTGAGAAAAAAGTACACAGTTAAGTTCTACTCAAGATGAATATTTGCATGGATAATACTGTAAACAAGCTTTTGTGATATACATAAAATAAATAAATTTTAATTTTGTAGACTTACCTGTCATTTACTTAGAAATTCAGTGCTTCAATCATATGTGGGTTTGCATTCTACCTTATGATAGTGACATTAACATTGCATAAAATAAATTCTGTCCAATATATATTTACTAATATGCACTTACTTTGGTTCTGGGTTTCCTTTAGCTTCACACTCCACTTGAAAATACTCATCAAAGGGAAAGGCAATTTGTACATATGACTGCTTTATGATTGTTGGAACCTGTTGAACTGAATATCAAAACAATATGGTTGAATAATGAGGCTTTCAAACATGAGACAAGATTGAATATTAGAGACTAACATGTGTTTTCTATATTGTTAAGTGTGATCGTTTATCTTCATTGTTTACTTGAGTGCATTTGGGATCACCCAGGAGACACAGGACAGAGTGTATCTATCTGGGTGTTTTGATAAAGGCTTAACTGAGAAGGAGGGAGCCATCCTAGATGTGAATTGTGAACAGCACCATTCAATGGGCTGGAGACCTGGATGGAGGAAAATGGAGTAACCGATTAAACACCATTCGTCCCTCTTTGCTTCCTAACGACAGATGTAAATTGACCAGCTATATCAACCTCTCACCACCTCCCCTGCCACCGTGAACTTCATCCTATCACTCCATGAACCAGAACAAATCCTCCCTCACATAGGTGCTTTTTTAGAAGTACTCTGTAAACGAAAAGTTTTATTAACCTATATTTAATAATACCCAATAAATTATAACCTATAACCTATAAACAGCTCACACCTAATAACATTTAAACAAGCTCCTTTAACCCTTTTGAAAGGATTTTAGGATTCTCTATCGCTGGTCCGTATGGGCAACTTGGTCAACCTTCTACCTGCTGGCACACCTCAAACAGCAGTCACAGTTTGGCTCTGGCACAGCCACGACAGTTCTAAGTCAGCTGAAGTTTGAGGTTTATTCCTCAGCCTCAGGGCTTGCCTTCACCAGTTGGTTCCTGTGGCCAGCTTGCTTACACAGCTCAGCTTTGGGCCTGTTTCAGTCAGTGGAGACTGTCACTTCCACAGCCTCCTCAGCTAGTTTGAACTGCTGAACCCCCTCAGGAAGCTGCTGCACCATGCTGCTTAGTGTTTGGTTTCCAGGCCTTGCAGGGCTTTGAGGCCTTTCAGGGGCTAATTCGCTTGTCTGAACCTATGTCCCATTCTCACATGACAGGAGTTACCCCTCTTGCCTGTTTTTGAGGTCCTCGTGTGTCCTCAGAACCTCACTTGCCTATTTGCGCCTCTTTCACTCACTTGGCAACTCTCGGGCCCCTGGATGGATGTCTTTTGTGTCTGGTTTTCATGAACTTTCCCTTGACAGGTTCTAGGCCATGCCTTTTTTTTTTGCCAGCCTTCTTGGGCTGGGCTGTGGCAAGAGGCTCTGTGTCCTGTTTCCTGGCAGCTCTCAGTTTATGTGTTGAGGCTTCTGACCACTGAGTCTTTGCTTCAAACTTGTCCTGCTTGTGCTCCCCTCTCTCCTCCATGGGGCTCCCCATCATGTAGTGCTGTCTGGCTTAAACAGACCTGGTGGCCATTGGCCACACCCCTCCACCAGGCACTTTCTCCATGTCTCTCAGAGCCTTGGCTTTGCAGCCATGCCCATTAACAAAGCTCTGCTCTGAGTCTATCAGAGCCACCAAGTGGGCTCTGCCCATTTTGAAGAGAAGCAGTGATGCAAAAGCCCTTTCTTTCAGTTTCCAGGGCATTACCAATTGAATCTGTTTGCCCAGGGCTATACGCTGCCATGTGCCAGGCCAATCTGCTTTCAAAAGCCCTTACTAATTCACTACAGTACTTTACCACAGTAAGGAGAACAGTAATTAATACAGTAAGTAAAAGGCTAATTCAAGAACTTGACTTCTTCTTTGCAACATATCTTTATATCTAAGGAAACACTCCCCTGCCATCACTTTATACTGCCTCACATATAACTTTCAATTAACCTCTGAAATATGTGGCAATGTTTTTAAGACAGAAGAAAACTACCTTATTGAAACTTTAAAACATTTATTTTTAAGAATTATTGACATTCCACTTATGCCGGCAGGTTACTAATTTTTACAGATTTCTGTCATTTGGAAAGTTTTTTTTTGTCATTTTCCTTCTATTTAGAAATCATAATTAATTAATTTAGCATCTTTCACCCTATTGATATCTCATGTCTTTTTGATAGTTCTTCTATTATAGGATATATTTGTTTTCCATCTCTTTTTCCACTGAATATGAATTTCATTAGATATCCTAGGCATTACAAACTTTTCCATTACTGGATTATTAATGAATGATAAATGTACAGACAAGTATATAATGGAACTGATATCAGGGATAAATGCCAAAATCATTTCACAAACAATCCATGATTTCAGTGGTCCTCACAGCTTTAAACCATTAATTAACGGCTCATTAAAACTGCTAAAAATCCATATTGATTGCACAAGATTTTTTTTATCTGATATCTGTTGATTGTTTTTGTTGATAAAAACCTTTCTATACTCATCCTTGGTATTTGACATATCCCATTTGTGAATCTAACTTTTATCTCTCTTCCGAATTTGAATTGTTATTTCCTTTTCTAAAATCAATTTAAAATAAGAGCACACAAAACGCAAGAATGGTGAAGATATACACTTGGATTAAAATTTGAAATAGATCACAGATAATGATATACATAATGCTCTACTGCTGGTGAGCACTCAAGAGTTTTCAAGTTAGGACATTCTTTAGTACAATCCTGACAACCATTCATTTATATTACTGGTTTATATGGAAATAAAAATCAGTAAGTAAAATAAATGACTTTGGCATATGTATTTTTGAGAAATGCAATTTCTAGACAAGTGACTGATTACTGAGTACTCTTCAACAGTAAAGGCACAGATAGGACCTTCACCCCTGTGCTACTGAGCCAGGAACTGACTTCTTAAAAACTGCAAAATGCCCAAAGTGCTTCATTCAACTGGATTATAAGTATCAACGTGAACCACGTCAAATGTTATAACTGAATGTATTTACTTACACATTCTTTAAAATTAATTCCACAGTATGTTAAACATTATCTTATGAATAACCCTAAACATCAGTAGAATTGCATTACTTTATGTGACCACATATCTGTCATTTCCAAAGAGAAGGCAGTGAGATTCTCATGTTTGCTTCTCCATTTTTTTTCTGTTGTAAGAGGCTGGTGTGACTAAAGGAGTATGAATTCAGCTTCCCACAAACTTTAAATAAAAGAAATGGGAACATATTCCAATCAGATGATTCAGATTATTTTTAAAGCTCTATTATAGAAACTTAACTAATATGTTTTTTCCTATTTTATCACATTGTACAATTTCACCTCATTTTTGACCTATGTGTGATTTTTTTTGGACCACCCACAGTGGTGTTTAGAAAATGTGTGGGTTTATTGAACTATGTGGATCTGACAAACATTTGTACATTTTGTAATAGACAAGCTAATTTTCACCCTACTTAACATCATTACTGATCTAATCAGAAAAGTCACTGATGTTTGAAAGCTTTTGGGCTCAGGTTTATTGTAGTGGACACAAGTCTTCTATAAGTTTAATTTTTGCTTGAACACTCAACTTTGATCATTGATAGTTCTCATTTGTATTGCCAGTTAATCTTGAAGTGTCAGAATGACTTCATTAATTTTGAGGAAAAATATCTGCCTATAAACATCTGACCGACCATGATTTGTCCATCAACCATGCTTTCAAGTAAAAATAGTGTGTAGAAGCAAGAATGTAATTGAGAAATAAGAAAATCCTTTAACTTTAAAGCAGAAGAATCATTTTATGTCTATATTAAAGTGCATCCCTGTGGTATTTAGAAATAGAGAGTTAACAAAGTTATTATGTTCTATGGATTCAACAATTTTAATCTCAGGCAAAAATGTTTTGGTTTAGGAGTATATGGATATGGGTGCATGACCATGAAATATACCTTGGATATTGGGTAGCTCAGTGTTCATGCCATGATTCATGTTGGAGAAGCAGAAATTTTCCTACCATAGATTTCAAAGAATCAGTATAGATGAAAAAGACAGTAAAGTGGGGAGGAACATGAACTGGGAATTATTTTGAAAACATTTGTCTCTCATAGACCATTTAAATGTATCCCTGAGATCCTAAGGCATCCACAAGCCATCATTTAAGCATCAACAGCCAGCATAGACTTTATAACTCAAAACTCTTCTCAATTTTAAAATTGCATTTACTTTTTGCCTAATGAGCAGAATAAGTCACTGTCACTATGATGCACACAATGACTCAAATTCAGGCTATATCCAGTAGAATATTGGTCATTACTTTAGTATTTGCTAAAGGCATCCACATATTCATTGGCAGTCTGATAAATACAATATCTAAGCAGACTGGATATTGAGCTTCTTGGAAGTTCATCCTGTTTTTATTGTATTGCAGTTACAAATGGTGAAAGAGAGGCACAACAGCAGCGGTCCCAAAGATACCAGCAAATAACCTGAGAACAACTTGTTTATTACAACATTATTCTTTCTTAAATTTGCTAAGGTTGTAAAGGCTATGCAATAGCTAATTATTCAGGGAAAGGAGCTAATAACCTTTGGGTGTTTGTATGAATATATATTCCACATTACAAATCTCTTCCTGTATAATTAGGCCAATTAGTGAGACACCAGATTCATTGACATTCAAATTGGATAACTGCCTTGGTTGCATTTACTAGTGAGTGCCCTAGACTGCCAACATAAATGGGCAATATTCAGTTTCTCTGAAAACATGCCATTAATATTTTATAACAATTGTCTGAGGACATTACAGCATGAGCGTTTGTAAGCAACGGAGACTATCAGAATAACAATAAGTGACATGAGCTAATACAAAATTTCACATTCATTACTGAAGAATAAGTGCAAAAACATGGAGTATGAATGTGTTTGCTAGAGAATAAGGTCAGAGGCTTCAATCCGGAATACCACATACATCCTTAATGCCCTTAACTTGGCCCTGCACTCTTACACAAAGAAGTCTAAGAGTCTAATAGAGCTGGAGAGTTGGTTCAGCAGTTACAAGCTCTTGCTGCCCTTCCAGAGGACCTAGGCTTGGTTCCTAGGACACATACAGTGACACACAGCCATCTGTAATTCCAGTCCCAGGGTATTCATTGCCATTTTTTACATCCTTGGCACATCTTTGTAGGCCTCCTTTGGCACTAGGCATGTACATGTTGCACAGACACACATGCAGACAAAACAAACAAGCAAAAAACCCATTAAAATACATATAACATAATTACTTTTAAAGAGAGAATCTACTAAATACGAGGGTATATTATATTCTCAGATGGTCACTTATGAATTTTGATATATTTCTACAAGTTGTAAAATTTAAATTACTTATGGAAAGAAATGTACATGTGGACATATATGTACGCAGACCAGGAAAGTGAACTTTATTAGAGATGAGAATACAGAAACAGAGGCTCAACCATCTGTTAAGAATAGAAGAGAGTGGATTTTAACCTGAGGAATCAAAGGTATTTTTGTACACTGTGTGGTGTAAAATAGCTTCTATAAAGTAACTAAGAATAACAGAGGTGATTTCAAAACTCATCACAAGTGGTTTTCTTGCTTTCTAGTCATATCGAGTTTAAGTACTTCAAAAATCTTTTTTTGCCCTAATACTAGTACTTTTAAAATATTCATTACAGGGAGGGTCCAAGATGGCGGCGGCCTGCGAGCATGTATTTTGAACTCGGGGTCAACAGTCACAAGGCGGCAAGTGTTGCAGGATGCAAAAAAATTCCACATGGCCAGAGTTCCCATTCAAAAAAAAAAAAAAAAACAGAGCGAAATGTCTCCAACAAAAGAAAGCAAAGCTATTCCGTCCAGCCAGAACCACCTCACCACAACTGAAACATGAAAACGATGACAATTCTACATTATGGAAAGTGATAGAGTCCTTTCAAGAAGAACTTAAAACTATGAAGGAATTCAAAGAAGTCACAATTTTACAAGTCAAAACAACGAATAACACCATTAAAGAGCTCCAAGACAAGATGACCCAGCTTGAACAGGAAGAGGATAAAGCAATGAAAGATCTCCAGGCAATAACAAGCAAACTGGAGAAGGAAATGTACAAAATGAACAATACCATTTAAGACATGAAAATAGAAATGGAAACAATAAAGAAAACACAGTCAGACTTAAAAGAGGAAATGGAGAATCATGAGAAGAGAACAGGAACTACAGATGTGAGTATGAAAAATAGGATGCAAGAGATGGAAGACAGGATCTCAGGCATGGAAGATTCGATGGAAGAAATCAGTACAACATCCAAAGAAAATGAGAAAGCTAAAAAAAATCTCTCACCCACAACATCCAAGAAATCAAGGACTCAATGAAAAGACAGAACCTAAGAATTACAGGCATAGAGGAAAGAGAAGACTCCCGACTCCATGGTCCAGGAAATATCTTCAACAAAATCATAGAAGAAAACATCCCAAACCTAAATAAAGAGATGCCAGT
The DNA here is from genome assembly GCA_907164525.1 of Lophiomys imhausi. Lineage (NCBI taxonomy): Eukaryota > Metazoa > Chordata > Mammalia > Rodentia > Muridae > Lophiomys > Lophiomys imhausi. Next base: position 4,288,321 of record CAJQZJ010001896.1, read on the forward strand.
AAAAATCCAAGAGGCCTACAGAACACCAAACAGATTAGATCAGAAAAAAAACTCCTCTTGCCACATAATAATAGAAACTCCAAATGTAGAGAACAAAGAAAGGATATTAAAAGCTGTAAGAGAAAAAGGCCAAGTCACATACAATGGCAGACCCATCAGAATCACACCTGACTTCTCCTCAGAAACTTTAAAGATAGAAGGGCCTGGACAGATGTCCTACAAGCCCTGAGAACATAGGTGCCCAGTCAGACTACTATACCCAGCAATACTCTCTATCAACATAGAAGGAGAAAACAAGATATTCCATGACAAAATCAACTTCAAACAATATCTCCTCACAAACCCAGCCCTACAGAAGATCCTAGAAGGAAAATTCCAACACAGAGAAGATAACTACACCCAAGAAAACAGAGGAATTAGAAACCTCCACAGCAACTAAACAAAAAGAAACACAAGACAGCCAGCTATACCAAAATAATGGGAAATAACAACCCCTGGTCACTAATGTCCATCAACATCAATGGACTCAACTCGCCAATGAAAAGACCCAGACTTACAGACTGGACCGTTAACAAGATAAATCTTTTTGTTGTATACAAGAAACACATCTCACTATTGAAGATAAACACTATCTCAGAGTAAAGGGCTGGGAAAAGGTTTTCCAAGCAAACGGACCCAGGAAACAAGCTGGAGTAGCCACCCTAATATCAAACAAAATAGACTTCCAATTAAAGTTAATAAAAAAAGACAGAGAAGGGCATTACATACTCATTAAAGGAAATATCCACCAAGAGGTCATCTCAATATTGAACATCTATGCCCGATAGACAAAGGCACCTACATTTATAAAAGAAACGCTTCTAAAACTTAAATCGCACATTGATCCAAACACTTTAATAGTGGGAGACTTCAACACCCCACTCACAACTATGGAAAGATCATCAAGACACAAGCCAAACAGAGAAATAATGAGTCTAACAGAGATCATGAACCAAATGGACCTAACAGATATCTACAGAACATTTCACCCAAACACAAAAGAATACACCATCTTCTCAGCACCTCATGGAACTTTCTCCAAAATCGACCATATAGTTGAACACAAAGATAGCCTCAACAGATACAAGAAAATTGAAATAACCCCTTGTATCTTATCAGACCACTATGGAATAAAGCTGGACCTCAATAGCAAAAGAATCAACAGAAAGTCTACACTCACATGGAATTTGAACAACTCTTTACTAGAGGACCACTGGGTCAGGGAAGAAATAAAGAAGGAAATCAAAGACTTCTTAAAATCCAACGAAAATGAAGACACAACATACCCAAACCTATGGGACACAATGAAAGCTGTGCTACGAGGAAAGTTCATAGCACTAAGTGCCTTCAAAAAGAAAATTGTGACGGCTCATATTAGCAAATTAACAGCTAAACTGGGTGAATTGGAAAAAAAAGAAGCAAACACTCCCAAGAGAAGCAGAAGGCAGGAGATCATCAAACTTAGGTCTGAAATCAACAACTTAGAAACAAAAACAACTATACAAAGAATCAATGAAACCAAGAGTTGGTTCTTTGAGAAAATCAACAAAATAGACAGAGCCTTAGCCAAATTAACTAAAAGACAGAGGGAGAAAATACAAATCAACAAAATCAGAAATGAAAAGGGAGAAATAACAACAGACATTGAAGAAATCCAGAGAATATTTGGATCCTACTTTAAAAATCTATACTCCACCAAATTTGAAAACTTAAGTGAAATGGACAATTTTCTTGATAGATTCCACCTACCGAAGCTAAATCAAGATCAGATAAACAGATTAAACAGCCCTATAACACCTAAGGAAATAAAACAGTCATTAAAAATCTCCCAACCAAAAAAAGCCTAGGGCCAGATGGCTTTAGCACAGAATTCTACCGGACCTTCAAAGAGGAGCTAACACCAATACTTTTCAAACTCTTTCATAGAATAGAATCTGAAAGTACATTGCCAAACTCATTCTATGAGGCCACGATCACCCTGATTCCTAAACTACACAAAGACCCAACAAAGAAAGAGAACTTCAGACCAATCTCCCTCATGAACATAGATGCAAAAATACTTAATAAAATACTAGTAAACCGAATTCAAGAACACATCAAAAGTATCATACACCATGATCAAGTAGACTTCATCCCAGGAATGCAGGGATGGTTCAACATACGAAAGTCTATCAATGTCATTCACCATATAAACAAGATGAAAGAAAAAAACCACATGATAATCTCGCTAGATGCAGAAAAAGCATTTGACAAAATCCAACACCCCTTCATGCTAAAAGTTCTG
>CAJQZJ010001896.1:4291721-4310760 GCA_907164525.1 Lophiomys imhausi
TAAAAAAAAAAAAAAAAAAAAAAAAAAAACAGAGCGAAATGTCTCCAACAAAAGAAAGCAAAGCTATTCCGTCCAGCCAGAACCACCTCACCACAACTGAAACATGAAAACGATGACAATTCTACATTATGGAAAGTGATAGAGTCCTTTCAAGAAGAACTTAAAACTATGAAGGAATTCAAAGAAGTCACAATTTTACAAGTCAAAACAACGAATAACACCATTAAAGAGCTCCAAGACAAGATGACCCAGCTTGAACAGGAAGAGGATAAAGCAATGAAAGATCTCCAGGCAATAACAAGCAAACTGGAGAAGGAAATGTACAAAATGAACAATACCATTTAAGACATGAAAATAGAAATGGAAACAATAAAGAAAACACAGTCAGACTTAAAAGAGGAAATGGAGAATCATGAGAAGAGAACAGGAACTACAGATGTGAGTATGAAAAATAGGATGCAAGAGATGGAAGACAGGATCTCAGGCATGGAAGATTCGATGGAAGAAATCAGTACAACATCCAAAGAAAATGAGAAAGCTAAAAAAATCTCTCACCCACAACATCCAAGAAATCAAGGACTCAATGAAAAGACAGAACCTAAGAATTACAGGCATAGAGGAAAGAGAAGACTCCCGACTCCATGGTCCAGGAAATATCTTCAACAAAATCATAGAAGAAAACATCCCAAACCTAAATAAAGAGATGCCAGTAAAAATCCAAGAGGCCTACAGAACACCAAACAGATTAGATCAGAAAAAAAACTCCTCTTGCCACATAATAATAGAAACTCCAAATGTAGAGAACAAAGAAAGGATATTAAAAGCTGTAAGAGAAAAAGGCCAAGTCACATACAATGGCAGACCCATCAGAATCACACCTGACTTCTCCTCAGAAACTTTAAAGCTAGAAGGGCCTGGACAGATGTCCTACAAGCCCTGAGAACATAGGTGCCCAGTCAGACTACTATACCCAGCAATACTCTCTATCAACATAGAAGGAGAAAACAAGATATTCCATGACAAAATCAACTTCAAACAATATCTCCTCACAAACCCAGCCCTACAGAAGATCCTAGAAGGAAAATTCCAACACAGAGAAGATAACTACACCCAAGAAAACAGAGGAATTAGAAACCTCCACAGCAACTAAACAAAAAGAAACACAAGACAGCCAGCTATACCAAAATAATGGGAAATAACAACCCCTGGTCACTAATGTCCATCAACATCAATGGACTCAACTCGCCAATGAAAAGACCCAGACTTACAGACTGGACCGTTAACAAGATAAATCTTTTTGTTGTATACAAGAAACACATCTCACTATTGAAGATAAACACTATCTCAGAGTAAAGGGCTGGGAAAAGGTTTTCCAAGCAAACGGACCCAGGAAACAAGCTGGAGTAGCCACCCTAATATCAAACAAAATAGACTTCCAATTAAAGTTAATAAAAAAAGACAGAGAAGGGCATTACATACTCATTAAAGGAAATATCCACCAAGAGGTCATCTCAATATTGAACATCTATGCCCGATAGACAAAGGCACCTACATTTATAAAAGAAACGCTTCTAAAACTTAAATCGCACATTGATCCAAACACTTTAATAGTGGGAGACTTCAACACCCCACTCACAACTATGGAAAGATCATCAAGACACAAGCCAAACAGAGAAATAATGAGTCTAACAGAGATCATGAACCAAATGGACCTAACAGATATCTACAGAACATTTCACCCAAACACAAAAGAATACACCATCTTCTCAGCACCTCATGGAACTTTCTCCAAAATCGACCATATAGTTGAACACAAAGATAGCCTCAACAGATACAAGAAAATTGAAATAACCCCTTGTATCTTATCAGACCACTATGGAATAAAGCTGGACCTCAATAGCAAAAGAATCAACAGAAAGTCTACACTCACATGGAATTTGAACAACTCTTTACTAGAGGACCACTGGGTCAGGGAAGAAATAAAGAAGGAAATCAAAGACTTCTTAAAATCCAACGAAAATGAAGACACAACATACCCAAACCTATGGGACACAATGAAAGCTGTGCTACGAGGAAAGTTCATAGCACTAAGTGCCTTCAAAAAGAAAATTGTGACGGCTCATATTAGCAAATTAACAGCTAAACTGGGTGAATTGGAAAAAAAAGAAGCAAACACTCCCAAGAGAAGCAGAAGGCAGGAGATCATCAAACTTAGGTCTGAAATCAACAACTTAGAAACAAAAACAACTATACAAAGAATCAATGAAACCAAGAGTTGGTTCTTTGAGAAAATCAACAAAATAGACAGAGCCTTAGCCAAATTAACTAAAAGACAGAGGGAGAAAATACAAATCAACAAAATCAGAAATGAAAAGGGAGAAATAACAACAGACATTGAAGAAATCCAGAGAATATTTGGATCCTACTTTAAAAATCTATACTCCACCAAATTTGAAAACTTAAGTGAAATGGACAATTTTCTTGATAGATTCCACCTACCGAAGCTAAATCAAGATCAGATAAACAGATTAAACAGCCCTATAACACCTAAGGAAATAAAACAGTCATTAAAAATCTCCCAACCAAAAAAAGCCTAGGGCCAGATGGCTTTAGCACAGAATTCTACCGGACCTTCAAAGAGGAGCTAACACCAATACTTTTCAAACTCTTTCACAGAATAGAATCTGAAAGTACATTGCCAAACTCATTCTATGAGGCCACGATCACCCTGATTCCTAAACTACACAAAGACCCAACAAAGAAAGAGAACTTCAGACCAATCTCCCTCATGAACATAGATGCAAAAATACTTAATAAAATACTAGTAAACCGAATTCAAGAACACATCAAAAGTATCATACACCATGATCAAGTAGACTTCATCCCAGGAATGCAGGGATGGTTCAACATACGAAAGTCTATCAATGTCATTCACCATATAAACAAGATGAAAGAAAAAAACCACATGATAATCTCGCTAGATGCAGAAAAAGCATTTGACAAAATCCAACACCCCTTCATGCTAAAAGTTCTGGAGGGAATGGGAATACAAGGACCGTACCTAGAAATAATAAAGGCAATATACAGCAGGCCAGTGGCCAACATCAAAATAAATGGAGAGAAACTTGAAGCATTTCCTCTAAACTCAGGGACAAGACAAGGTTGTCCACTTTCACCATATCTCTTCAATATAGTACTTGAAGTTCTTGCTAGAGCAATAAGACAACTAAAGGAGATCAGGGGGATAAACATCGGAAACGAAGACGTCAAATTATCCCTATTTGCAGATGATATGATAGTATACATAAGTGACCCCAAAAATTCCACCAGAGAGCTCTTACAGCTGATAAACACCTTCAGCAAGTGGCTGTGTACAAAATTAATTCAAAAAAATCAGAAGCCCTTCTTTATAAAACAAACAATTGGGCTGAGAAAGAAATAAGGGAAAGAGCCCCCTTCACAATAGCCACAAACAACGTAAAATACCTGGGGGTAACTCTAACCAAGCAAGTAAAGGACCTGTACAACAAGAACTTCAAGCCCTTGAAGAAAGAAATGGAAGAGGCCTTTAGAAGATGGAGAGATCTCCCATGCTCATGGATAGATAGGATCAACATAATAAAAATGGCCATCCTACCAAAAGCAATATATAGATTCAATGCAGTTCCTATCAAAATACCAACACAATTTTTTATAGACTTGGAAAGAGCTAGTCTCAATTTCATATGGAACAACAAAAAGCCCAGAATAGCTAAATCAATCCTGTACAATAAAAAAAAACATCTGGAGGTATTACCATCCCAGATTTCAAGCGGTACTAAAGAGCAATAGTTGTAAAAACAGCATGGTATTGGTATAGAAACAGACCAGTAGATCAATGGAATCGAATTGAAGATCCAGAAATAGACCCACACACTTATGGCCACCCAATTTTTGACAAAGAAGCCAAAATGGCACAATGGAAGAAGGACAGCATCTTCAACAAATGGTGCTGGTCCAACTGGATGTCCACTTGTAAAAGAATGAAATTAGACCCATACTTATCACCTTGTACAAAACTTAAGTCCAAGGGGATCAAAGACCTTAACATAAGGCTGGTCACACTAAATTTACTAGAAGAAAAAGTGGGAGAAACCCTCGAACTAATTGGCACAGGAGACAACTTCCTGAACAGAACACCAACAGCTCAGGATTTGAGATCAACAATCAATAAATGGGACCTCATGAAACTGAAAAGCTTCTGTAAGGCAAAGGACACTGTCATTCGAACAAAAGGGCAGCCTACAGACTGGGAGAAAATCTTCACCAACCCCACATCTGACAGAGGGCTAATATCCAAAATCTACAAAGAACTCAAGAAACTAAATGCCAAGAAACCATATAATCCAATCAAAAAATGGGGGACAGAGCTAAATAGAGAATTCACAAAGGAGGAATCCCTAATGGCTGAGAGACACTTGAAGAAATGCTCAACATCCTTAATCATCAGAGAAATGCAACTCAAGATGACTCTGAGATTCCATCTCACACTTGTCAGAATGGCTAAGATCAAAAACTCAAATGACAGCACATGCTGGCGAGGGTGTGGAGAAAGGGGTACCCTCCTCCATTGCTGGTGGGAATGCAGGCTTGTGCAACCACTATGGAGGTCAGTCTGGCGATATCTTAGAAAACTTGGAATAGCTCTGTCTCAGGACCCAGCCATACCACTTCTGGGTATACACCCAAATGCCTCTTCATGGATTCATAAGGAAGTTTCCTCATCTATGTTTATAGCAGCCTTATTTGTAATAGCTAGAAACTGAAAAAAACCCAGATGTCCCTCAACCGAAGAATGGGTTAAAAAACTGTAGTACATCTACACAATGGAATATTATTCAGCTATCATGAGCAATGAAATTATGCAATTTGCAGCCAAATGGATGGAACTAGAAAAGCTCATCCTGAGTGAGCTAACCCAGACTCAGAAGGACGCATATGGCATCTATTCACTTATAGTAGGATTTTAGCTATATAGTAGAAGGTATCGATACTACAGCTAACACACCAAAGGGAACTTGGACATAGACTTCTTATTTTTTATTTTTATTTTTTATATATTAGTTATATTTTTTTCGATTTTTTAGGCTTTTTTATCTATTGTCTGCTTATTGGTTTGTTTGTTTAGTTGTTCTCTCTCCCGGGCAATGAGACACTTTTCACTGATGGTACTTCTTCGTAGACCCCCAATGAATGAGGAGGCTCTTGGCCCTCATACGACCTCTCAACTGAGATGGGGGACTGTTATATAAGGACACCCCACCCCAGAGAAATGGGATGGAAGGGTTAGGAGGTAAAGAAAAAAAATGAAATGTAATGTTTCGGCCTTTTACTACTAATTGTCATAAACTGTTTAGGATAATTAAGAAATGCAAACTAATGGTTATGCAAGCCGGTCATTCTGTTAGGTACTATGCCAGCCTATTATAGTTACTTGCTAAGCTAATCAGAAATAAATCTGCTAAGAGACAAGCAACATCTGCTTACTCTAATATAAGAGATAGATAGGGCCTCTTCAAAAACCTCAAGAGATCTGCAGAATATGGCATTCAAAGATGTTTTTGTAACTTTAGATTTTTTTATATCAAGACATATCAACTCCTGACAGCACCCCCTATTCTCCTCCAAGTAGAAGATGAGCATCGAAGAATCTCCAGTGGGAGATGATTGAATTAGTCGCAAGCCTATCTCTTGGTAGGAAAATTCCCTTGCTCCAACTGTGACAGAATGCTGTCCAAAAAGGACAAAACCTGGAAGAAGGTAAGTCGACAGCCTAGCTCTGCCAAGACAGGGTAGGCAAGTCCTTCATAACCCCTGCTCTACAATCAATGTCTGTCAGAGAAACGGGGCCAAATGACTGAAGATCAAAGCTGTATTGTATGGAGAGAAAATGGGAACTGTCCAGGCAGCCACTGGTATGTCATTTCTTAGTTTTGGAAGCTGCAAGCCCTGTACTTCCTATAAAATCAGATATATTTATCCCTCTCAGGTCTCTGAGGTGGTTGAAGAACAGATAGCTAGAGTCTCATAATTAAATTTTGAGTTGTTTAGGAGTCAAGAGAGTGTTATACATCTAAGAAGATACTTTTAAAATTGTGTTGCAAGTTAGTATGAATGTTGAGTCAGATATAGACCTTTAAATTCATGGAGATGTTTAGATAGTGGAATGTTAAAGTCAGGTACCAAATACATATGGACTGGACATTGGGAATGTACGCTAAGCCATATAACCCTCATAACTGTGGCCTAATTACCTCTGTTGTACTGTATTGTATTTATTATTATAAGAGAAAGAGCCATTTGTTGGACTGAAAGGGCAAACTGTAGGGGGAAATAAGATATACCTTAAACTGAAAAAAAAGGGAAGAGGATGGGGAGTTGAGGGTGGGAGGGTGGGACTGGAGGGGGAATAGGGAGGGGACTGCGATTGAGATGTAACTTGAAGAAATAAAATAAAAAAATACACACCACACCTCACATTTACTAAATGGCAGAGTTTTAATAAAAGCAACAGTTAAGTTGAAAAAAAAATAAAATATTCATTACATTTTCTGAGGTAAAGACTTTAGAATTCACGTGATCGATAATGTTAATTTCCTTCCTTCCTTCCTTGCTTTCTTCCTTTCTTTTTTCTAGACAGGGCTTTCTGGGTAGCCTTGGCTACTGTAGAACTTGTTCTGTTGTCTAGCTTTCTGAATGCTGAGATTAAAGGTGTCCAATACCCTCTCCAGGCTCGAAATGTTAATTTTCAATGTGGAGGTAGTAATAAACAACACTTTTTTTTTACAACCCTCAACAAAATACACAATAGAAACAAAAACTTTTGATGGAAACACATGTTATAAAGCATCTGAATCACGTCTCAGTGACTGTTTATAGCTAGAAAAATTCCTCAGCTGTCTACATTTCACTCTTGATAAACCATTGCATAAAATATGTTTAGAGTTGCATTATTTTTGAACTATTAACATTATAATTTATTGAAATTGACTGATGACTCACCTTTTGCATGCGGTTTTACCAAGATATTATATATAATACTATAAATGTAAAATAATCTAGTATATACTAGATTGGGAGGAAATAATGAGTATATGACTTTGTACTGTAACATGATATTTTGTTATTTTTATTATTCATTGTTCTCATTTTTAAGTGCAAATTATTTTGCAAAAGATTATGAGGCTTCGGGGTTTGGAGAGAGGTCTCAGTGGTTAAGACCGTGTACTGCTCTTGCAAAGGACCCAGGTTCAGATCCTAACAGGTGTCAGTCAGACCCAGCTCCAGGGTGATCTGATGCCCTCTTCTGGCCTCTGAGGCACAATCACTCACATGCACATATTCATTCCTGACACACATATAAATATTTGAAAATAAATTAAATCTTTTTAAAAAAGTGACTTACTCAATCCTGTTTTGTTTTATTTAATGTTAGTAATTTCTAAATCATCATATTCATTAAAATAACTAATATAAGCTTATAAAAGCAAAAGCTTCTTACAATATTCCAGGTCATCCTAGACATATGACAAATTTCACTTGATGTGTCCATTATATTTCTTGTAACAGGCTAAGGTTATATTAAAACCAAACCAACTAAGATGAAAAGTTATGAGAGAAGCTAAATATCTTAACCTAAGCCTGAAAAGTATAGCCATGAATCTTTATGAGAGTTCAGAGACAGGATTGAAAAGTTACATCCTCAATCCACATATGTTCACCTAGACTGCAGACACAAACTCCCATAGCAGGGACTGGACTCTATGTTTTTACCTGAGAGTGGTATTTCAGCTGTTGACAGTTTTAACAGGAGGAAAATCAGACTCAGGATCAGTCCTCTTCCAGGTAATGGAAACCCCATCACTCTTCAGAAAGGAGGCAACACACAACGACTGAAAAATTTCTCTAGTATTTTCTGTTCACAATTGAGGAAAATATGGGGAACCTGGAAACCCCCCCAAGATAAACAAGAGATTAATCTACTTTAAAATATGAACACAACAGAAATTAAACACATTTTGTTATTAACAAGTTAATAAACCTATTTTCTAATAAAACTACAAAACATGAGTTTTCCTCCTTATATTCAATACAAAAGATAGTTAATAGACAATATATTGTAAACCATGGCCATTCTAATGAATCTTATTTGTAAGTCAGAGTAAGATTTACATGGAAAGCCATTTCTTATACTGTTACTAGTCAGTGGTTATGAGAATAATTTCATTAATTTTATTCAGAAAGTAATGATTTTTCAATCAATTCTTTATATTAATATTGAGGATTATAAAGACAAATCTTGGACTCTTTTTGAATGAAATGTAAAGTACATTTCATATTCAAAATTTCACAATCTAAGATGGTATTTCTAGTAAAATAAAAAGAAAAGAATGGAGGGGATTAGGGAGGTAGAATCAGTCAATAAAGCGCTAATCATGGGAGTATGAGGGCTTGAGTTCTATTCTCAAGAAGTAAAGCAAAAAGTCAGATGTGGCTGTGCCTGGCTACAAAACCAATGTTGAGGAGGCAGAGACAAGAGGTTCCCTGGAGCTCACTGACTAGCCACTGCACCTGACTAGTTAGCTAAAAATTCTATGAGATGCCATGTCTCAAAAAGTAACATTGGCAAGATTTGGAACATCCAATGGGGGCAAGAGATTGAAACTCATTGTATTCATGTATGAGACTCTCAAAACAAAAAAAGTAAAAATTATAAAGGCAGAGAGTGATGAAGGTACACAGCTGGTGTTGACCATTGGCTTCCATATGCACAAATATGCACAGTCACTCATAAACATGTATAAACTTTCACCTCCGTATATGAATACACAAACACATACACACTCACACACACATACACTCACAAATATGCATGCATACACACATATAACCACACAGAATCCAACACACACACAAATGGAGAAAGAGAATATATTTTTAGTAAAATTTATAAATACATTGTTTCAAGAAGAAGAAAAGTCATCAGTTGATCTTCATTCAAAAATAAAATAAGGATTACAATTTTGACTTTCTTTTCTTCCTACTATTACTTCATTTTTCTCCCTGAAATATTATGGTAGCATCTTCATATTATTTATGATATATTCCTGGGATGGTAATACCATACTTTGCTCCAGAATGTGATTATTTTCAAGAATACAATTTTCATAATTCTATAAAAATCAATCACTTTACTTGTTCATTAAGTATTAATACAGGAGCAGAGAGATCACTAAATTTAAATTTACTTCCAAGTATGTAGGCTTTTGAGTTTCATGTGAAATTGCAAGTCAAGAGAAGATAGGAGCTGAACTGACAGCTCAGTGATTGGTCTCTGAATTCAAATGCCAGCACTGCAAAAGCAAAAGAAATTAAGAGGCTACCGAACTTGTGGTTCCAGTTTCTATTCCTGTTGTTCTGATAAAAAGTATTCTGAAAACCTAAGTGATCTTTATTTTAGCTCAGATTTCAAGGCACAGTCTATTATGATGGGGAAATCAAGGCAGGAAGAGGTTAAAGAGCCTGGTCCCATTGCCCTCAAACCCACAATCTAACATGACTGCTTGACTGTTCTTTTCCCTTTTGTATGTACATAGTTCAATATCCTAGCCAGGGATTACTGCCACTTAAAATAGATATGCTTTCCCACCTCAGCTTACACTGTCAAGAAAATATCCCAAAAGGGCAGTCATTGATCTGTCTCTTAGGGGATTCTAGAGTCTGTCGAGTTAACAATTAACACTAGACATCACACGTGTCTTCCCTATACTACATGAGTAGGTCACATTTAAAGTAACAACCCCCCCCCCCCCCCCAAAAAAAAAACAAAGCCAAACCAAAGCAAACAAAACAGAACAGCAAATGACAACAAAAGTTTTTTTTTTTAATTTGGGGAATATTCATTGACAGTAATTCTTTTTGGATTATGACTTTGAGAAATTTTACAACAATAATGGACAAGATTCCCATCTACTACACTCTCCTCAGAAGATATGAACTGGAAAAACATTTTATTCTAGGAATAATTTTACTTTGTCATATCTTAATTGTCCATCTGGAAAATGGGAAATTAAAAACCAAAGTTATCATTGTTTACTTAAGAGTATTTGCAAGTATGATAACTTACAGAACTAATTTAATCTATTTTTTCAGTGTGATGTTTGACAGCTCAGTTTCCTTGTAAAATAACTTATTCTAGTCAACAAAATAAAATGTGTAAGTGCATTACCTTTATCAGAAAAACATCCAAGTTATACACATTAACATACAGATGCAAGACACTCCATTTATTTCAAAAATGAAATGACCTAAGAAAATATTACCTTCCCTTTAAATTTTTATTTGTTCTCCCTCTTCAACAGTTGATACTAATCATCTGAATTAACTACCTATAGTGACATGTCAATCTCAGCCTATATTATTTAATACTCATTCCATTAATATTTAATACTGATGGCTGCAATGGTATCTCACATATGTGGCTAATGAATTGCTCTCTATTTGTAAAGAGCTTTTTAAACCACGATGATGTTAAGAGACCACATTTCCAGGTTAGTATCTAATATATATATATCAGCATAACCAGAATTAAGGATAGCCAAATAAGTCAGAACTCATTTATTGATTCTCCTGATTTAGACTAAGGAATTAAATGCTCTCTAATTGTTGTAGTAGAGTACCTCATAAAAAGCCCGTTGCTCAAGATCATCCATCTGACTTGGAGGTTTAATAATTTTACCTGTGTGGTAAAACAAGACATTATATCCCATAAGAGAACATGAGAGAGTTAAGGTAGTGTAATTCCTGCACTCTGGATGTAGAGGAAAGATGATCATAGGCCAACTTGGTATGTATACTAACTTCCAGCTCAGCCAAGGCTATGTAAGCACTGTCACAAAACAAACAAATATGAATGGTATCACATTGAATGTCAGCTTTATAACAAAATTACATGCTTAGATACATACCAAATTCCAGAGTATAGCATATTCTTCTTATCTACTATAAAAATTTCCTTCCATTTATCTGTAATTTGCATTCTCACAAGGTTTGATATTAAAATTATTAAAATGTAAAATGTGAGCCTACTTTTAAGCAAGCCTTCAATATTAAAGTCAGAAGCCCCAAATAGCTCCCAGACTAAGGAAGAATGTAAGCCTTAATTTCATTGTCAGAAATATAAAGGGTACATTGTTAGGTAATTCTATTTAGAAACAGCAAATAACAATAGACTGTAGTCCCATTTATCTTTCTTAAAAGAATTTTAATTCCATGACTCATGCTAGAGCTCAAAGATAAAAGCAATTATTGTCATTCAGGGTAGAGCTGACACATAAGGCACGTGTGAGATATACAAAGGTATTTTGATATCCAGTTACATAGAGACAATTTCTAATAGCTTAGTTCTATGGCACTGATTATGATGCAAGACAAATCAGTTCAATCTCACGAGTCTCAAAATTGAATAAAACTCATTATCTTAGCACATTGTTGGAAATAGTTGTATTTCTGTTACATGACAGAATAAAAGAAAACAGAAACCTAGATGTCACATCACACATGTGACCTTTCCAATTAGCTAAATTTCTCTGGAACAACTAGTTGGATAGGACTTAAGAGTAGGTTAGTTTAAAGGCATTATCTTAGTCAAGGACAAGCAGACACTTGTCAAAGGGCTACTTCCAACTCACCAACTACAAGGAGACTTCATAGTAGTTTCTAGGCATGTTTTATTTGATTCTAGTGCTAACGACCAAACCTATGGTCTCTTACATGCTAGACAAGTGCCCGACCACCCACCTATACCCTCAGTTTTGTCTGAGGTGACATAGTTATTCCCTTATCATATCCCTATCAGCAATTACTCCCTTAACTTAAATTGATCATATGCCTTTAGAAAAGAGAAGAGAGGAGGCTAAGGTTTTGTTGATTCTACCTTGCTTCCTGAGAATATGCTGGACTACTGAGACCTGTTGAGCAGCCAGGACAGCAAGCCAGATCATGGATAATTGATTCACTGTACCTACGCTATCACTCATTCTGCTGCTCAGGAAAATTAAAACAGCCTCTCTCATGCATCCATGCCAGCAGGTGTAATAGTTTCTATACTATATATAAGATGTTCTCTGGGGTCATGTGGGACAATGTATAATTAGTACAGAATAGTAAATCAGCCCTAACAGTACTAAGAGTGGTGGCCACTGTGTTCCTGCAGGGGATAGGATTAGTTATCTCTATTAACTAAAAGTAAGTTCCAATGCCAGTGAAGGCATTATTCTACTAATACTACCTTGATTTTTAAGATTGGAGCTAGCTTATAAGCTTTTCTTAGAGTTACAGAATCATTTATATCACACCTTCAAACATAAAAAATATAATCTCCAAAACATTAGTGGCATATGACATCAGTTGATTAAAAATATTCTAGGAAAAAAAGTGAAGCCATAAACCTTCAGAGTAGCTTCAAACTCCACCAGAGAAGTCACTTTGTTGCTGCTGGAACATTGTAAGCCCCTGGCCCACTGGATGACTTCTGAGTCTAGGCCTCAGGAAGCCATGCAGAGCTTCTCTGTCAGCCTTCTGTATGTATCATGAAAAGAAGTCTGGGCTACCTTATTTAAAAATTGAAGACACATTTTACATCTTTATTGGAACTCTAGTTGCAATGGCTATTCTTTGCTGTTAACTTAACTACATCTGGAATGAGCTACAATCCAGAAATGGAGGGCAAGCCTATGAGATACTATTTTTGCTTGTTTTGAAGTTGGTGAATTCACTTCTAGTCCAGACCTTTGAGGGAGGAAGACACATGCCTTTGATTTGTATCTTAATGCAGGAATACACAATTTTAGTATGGGCCACGCCTTCTGATGGCAGCCTATATAAGAACATGGAAGAGAGAAGGTTTTGTTTCTTGTCTGCTCACCCTCGTCTTGCTAGCACATCCATTCCTTCACTGGGTCTTGAAGCCTATGGTTTTTTGTTTTTGTTTTTTTGTTTTTTTTTAAATACTTTATTTTTTTTTCTTCAAGTTACATCTCAGTCACAAACCCCTCCCTACTCCCCCTTCCTATCCCGCCCTTCCACCCTCTTCCCCCCAGAAGTTTCCCCTTTCAGTCCAACAGATGGTTCCTTCTCTTATAACAGTAAGTATTATACAAAACAACAGATATAAATATGCCACATTTATGAGAGTTAATGTTTTTTTTTTGATCCCAGCATACACTGAAGACCACCTGAGACATCCAGCCTTGTGAACTGAACAACTACTGGATTCTTGACTTTCCATTCACAGCCAGCCATTGTTGGACTCTATAGCTATCTAATAAATTCTCTTTTTATAGATGGAAAGAGATTCAATCTGTAAGTTCTGTTACTCTAGATAACCCTGACAAATTCACTAGCCAACAACCAGCTAACTAGTAAAATGAACTCCATCCTAGAGCAGCCTGATTTAAATCACTGGTCAGCTGAACACATATTTGAGAAACAGCTCTGTTATTATCAGCTATGGTAGTAGAGGACAGGGGATTTTCTTAAAGAAACAATAGACTATGGAATAATAGTATCGTGTTCTTGGAGACAATCAAGTTGGTGTTAGGTTGGCTTATCATGTGCAAAGAGCTACTTTATGTTATCCAGATGGAAAAGCAGAAATGAGTTCATGTAACATTGGTAAGTGCTAAATCTGTGAAATGCATATTATCTTGACTTTTAGGGTATGCATTGGTGTTTCCATAACAAAGTCATTTTTACTGTTTCTGAGTTTGTTTAATAATAACCATTCCCTAACATTCACTCATTCTTTGTATGTTCAAAATCAGCCTAAAATATTTCAGCTTTAGTAAGTCAATATTCTTAGACAGAAGGTAGCCAAATTTGTAATTCTGAAGGCCCAGTGGTATTTATTTAAAAACAAGAAGGAGGAGAAGGAGGAGGAGGAGGAGGAGGAGAAGAAAAAAAACCAAAAACCAAAAACAAGATAGACTTGCTAAGGTTAGCATGCATTCCAGCTCTTATTTAATCCTTTCGGACATCAAGGCATGATTTCAGTATCATCTATGCAACTAGTTAATACTATGCATTTTTTTATTGGTTGAAGATGTTAGAAAGCCTCAGAGTAAATAAAAATATAAGTCCAATTCACAGTAATCATTTAAATCCTGGCAGCTTTGAATATACTCATGATAAATTTTCATCTGTATTTTCTATTTTGCTTATTAATTCACCAATGGTTTGTATTGGAGACTGCTTTAAATTCTATAACAATATGTAAACAGACAAAGATGCATTTAAAAAGTTAAGAATTTTCACTTTGGATAAACACACACATTTCACCTTTATAAATCGAACATAAGACAAAAAGCATTTCCAAATTAGCTGAAAGTCTCTGGCTGCTGTTGATATATTCTGAACAATGACCATCCCCTAATAATCATTGTTTTTCTTCACATAATAATAATGTTGTTATGTTTACTAAGAACACCTGGCCTCAAGGTTCTCTAATGTTCTTCATGAATTGTAAATGCATTCATTTTCAACTTAGAAAATAAAGCCTGTTGAAATTTGTATGCTGGAATTTAAAAGACAAGAGCTTTCTGCTACATACTAAAGAGGGAGGAGAGAAATTGGAATAGTATGGAGAAGAATAACCAGAGACCTTAGGAAGAAAGCAAGTTAGGGACAGTACATTTTGCCTCAATGATACTTTATTTATATCCTTGGCATTTTCTATTTTCCATTATTCACAAGCTTATTCAGGGCAAATTTCTAAAGAGTGAATATAATAATCCATATCAAAAGAAAAAAAACTGTTATCACTCTTTGAAAAGGAGACATGTGGTTGCCGCTAAAAAGGCTGGAACACAAAGTAGAAACATCAGTGACACTCCATCTGCCCTTTATCTTAAAGACATGAAATACACAGCCAAAGCGGGGGAAAAAGACTATGTGACATTCCTTTCCTCCAAGGACCAGCACCAAGCACTCACAGTCACCATGAATTCAAGACTGAAAATAGCTTTGTATATTCTAAATCATTAAATATTTTTCTACTCGGGATGCTTGAAATACAACAGCATAGTTTTTAAAAACCAGTAAGAACAAGCATAGTATGACACTTGTATCCAAATAAAGAACACAATGGGTTTATATAACAGTATGAGCCACTGCTGTAACTTGGAATCCTGTGAATTTTCTCCTCCCTGCACATGAATAGGGCTTAAAAATCACCATGACTGCATACAGCAAAGATTCCTAGATAAAACCATTTGACACCTCCGTGATGGAGGGGAAGTCACCTTCACTTGTCTCTGACCCCAATGCTCCTTTTTGAAATTCCTTTTTATGTAATTGTCAGTCTGTGGCAAAAGATTCCCCTGATTTGAAATCAGGTCATAGTTGGGGTAGGAGGTCCAGAAATTTCCATAAGTCTGACGTGTGATTGGAATTAGTCAATCCCTTGAAAGTAGGGAAGGATGAATACACAGAAAATTAAAAGGCTTTTGTCCAATCACCTACTTGGCTCATATCATGAATCAATTTACACATGCCATAAACAGAGTAATCTTGAAACAACTGATAATGGCTTTTCATGCTGAAAACAAAGGGAATACTGTACGTTATAGCCCTCTCCATTTAGACTGTGGTTCATGTCACTGAAGTGACAAGACAAAGGAATTGCTTGAAGTGTTAATTCATCCTTCCTACAGAGGTGGCATATTTTCAGACAATGGATCAAAGAAATGTATTCTATTACAAACCAGTTGATTTTATTGAAAAAAAAAGTCAGTTTTAGTTAATAATTATGGACGATCCATTAATATCTTTTCTTTAAGTAGCAAAATAATGTAGTTTAGTATTGATAGGCATACTTCTAAATATAACAAATACATACCAGCTTCCCTCTTTGCTAGTCTATATAGTTAGCAAATAGCATTCTATAAAACTGTTTAATTTTATTTTATTTGATGGAGTATTGAAAAGAAAACTATGCAGCCCCCAAATCATACAGGGATAGAGAAAATTATTTTACTTCCCAACATGAAAGTTACCTTCTGAGTATTTTTCACAAAATATTTTATGCAGTATTTATAATAATCTACAGGGTATTTTTAATAGGTACACAAAACTTCATAGAACTTAAGTGTACAGCGAGTAAATCCCACATGTATGAATCTAGGCAACACCTCATATCTCCAAGATAATGCATTCCATTAGCTTCTCCTCTAGCAGATACCAGGTGGATTTCATCCCATAGCAGAGTCCATTTTACAAGACAATAAATCTCTCAGGTGTTTCCAGTCCTGTCTTGCTGGACCCCAAACAAAGTAGTCTCTCTCCTTTAGTTGATATTTGCTTTATGTATGGACCATTTTAACACCCACCATAACTAGAGTGTCTTACTGTTATTTAGTAGGCAAGAACTATGGAGCTTGAAAAGTTTATACTGTGCAGCACCTGCTAAATGACCACCTCAGTGTCAGACACACTTGTGCTCTAATTTGTTTGGTTAAATTGTTGATTAGTAAATAATAATGCTGCTGAGCTCACATTACTATTAAAAATGCATTTTGCAGGACATTTGGAGATTCTTATAAAACACAAATCTGACCACACAATCTAGACTTTGGACTCCATAGTTTTCACTAAAGGAGCTTAAAAATATTAACCCCACATAAAGCCCTGTCCATGCATATTTCCAACAGCCTTATGCATAAAACTTATCAACACTAGGAAGGAATGGGCAATGCTTTCAGACAGTAGGTGTTCTAAGTTGTTTTATGTTATTGTAACAAATACCATGACCAAATGCAATTTGAGGAAGACAGGGCTTGTCCAGCATACAAGTCCTAATCACAGTTGATAATTAAGGCAAATCACAGCAGGAACTGAATCAGGAACAAAGATAGGAACTATGGACAAAAGCTGCTTACTTGCTTGTTCTCCCCATTCCTCCAGCTTGTTTTTTTATATGACCCAAGACTATCATTCCAGAGGTGGCACCATCGACAATGTGTTGTCTCACATCAAACATTAATTATGATGCTACCCACAGAACTGTCTGCAGACCAACCAGATTGAAACATTTTTGTCTCAATTCAAGTTTCCTTTTCCTAGATGACTCTAGCTTCTGTAAAGTTGACAAAAACTTATCAGTGCAGCAGGTAAATACATAAACACACTGTGGGGCAAACATTGTGTAGAATTTGTTGCTATAAAGAAATAAATTATTAAGCTATGAAAAATATCAAAATATGAAAAAACTGTAGACAGAATACTGTCCAAATAGGACAAAACTTGGAAGCAGGTAAGTCGACAGCCTAGCTCTGCCAAGACAGGGTAGGCAAGTCCTTCATAATTCTTGCTTTACAATCAAGGTCTGTCAGAGAAACGGGCCAAACAGCTGAAGATTGATACTGTATTATTGTATGGAGAGAAATTGGGAACTGTCCAGGCAGCCACTGGTATGTCATTTCTTAGTTTTGGAAGCTGCTGCCCCTGCACTTCCTGTATAATCAGATATATTTATCCCTCTCAGGTCTCTGATGTGGTTGAAGACTAGATAGCTAGAGTCTCATAGTTAAATTTTTAATTACTTAGGAACTAAGAGGGTGTTCTGGATCTAAGAAGATGTTTTTAAAATTGTGGTACAAGTTAGGATGGAAGCTGAGTTGGATATAGAACTTTAAACTCATGGAGATGGTTGGATAGTAGAATGTTAAAGTCAGGTGCCAAATACGTATGGAGTGGACATTGGGAATGCATGCTAACCCCTATAATTCTCATAATTGTGGTCTAATTATTTCTGTTGTTTTGTATTGCATTTGTTGTTATAAGAGAAAGAGCTATTTGTTGGACTGAAAGGGGGAGCTGTTGGGGGGAAAAGATATATCTTAAACTTAAAAAAAAGGAAATGGATGGGGGAGTTAAGGGTAAACAGGGTGGAAGGGTGGGACGGGGGGAGTAGGGAGGGGATTGCGATTGAGATGTAACTTGAAGAAATAAAAAATAAATAAATAAAAACTTAGGCATATTTTGTTTAGTGAAAGAAGCCAATCTGAGGGGAGAAGTTCTAGGAACTACACTTTTTTCTATGTGAAATTCTGAAAGACAATCATGTCATCATTGATTACCAGAGATTAGGAGTCAAAGAGAGAAAAGGACAGAGAAAATATTCTGTGGGAAGTACAGTGGTAAACACAAGTCATTATATATCAGTCAAGGCTACCAAGGGCACATCTCGGTATGTCTGTAGGTGGGAAGGGAGGGGACGCATAAGGGGGAACTTGGAGGAGAGGAAGGAGAGGGGGCTGCAATCAAGATGTAAAGTGAATAAATAAATTAATGGGAAAAAAGCAAGTAGTTGCTTCAAGCCACCATCTCATCTACCTCTAAGGATGTGGTCCTCCAAGGCTCTGTCACAATGCCAAAAAAGATTTACCAGCTAGTGTCCACTGAGTTACTAGATATGTAATTTAATGGACATTTGTGTCCCCCCCAAAACATACATGCATACAGGCGTATATGTGCTTTACTATGGCCAACATGTTTCTTTGTCTGGAAATCTTTTAGTTAAGGGTTGCCACACAAAACCTAATAGCCAGTTGATAAACTAAATTAGCATCATTCTTAAGACATAGGAATGGCTAACACCTACAAAAAGAAGTGAACGGGAAAAATAAAGAAGCCATATTAGGTTAAGATGAAGAAATCATGATGGGGTAGTGAATATGTGTGGAAGAAGCAGTATCAATCCAAAACTTACAAATCTGCAAATGCTATATACTCCGTTGTCTTAGTTACTTCTCTATTGCAATGAAGAGGCTCCATGGATAATGTAATGTAGAGAAGAGTTTATTAAGCCTTAGAGATTCATAGAGTGAGTTCATGAACATCAAGGCATGGAGCATGGCAGCATGCAGGCATTGAGCTGAAGTAGTAACAGCTATGTGTGTGTGTGTGTGTGTGTGTGTGTGTGTGTGTGTGTGTGTGTGTGTGT
>CAJQZJ010001896.1:4310770-4339576 GCA_907164525.1 Lophiomys imhausi
TGTGTGTGTGTGTGTGTGTGTGTGTGTGTGTGTGTGTGTGTGTGTGTTTGTATGTGTGTTTGAAGACTCAAATTATACACCTTCTCCAACTAGGTTACATTTACTAATCTTCTCAAATAGTTCCACAAACTGAAGACCAAGAATTCAAATATATGAGCCTATGGGGACTATTCTCATTCTAACTATCACAGCCATTAATCTTAACCTAAGGTCATTCATAAAGTTTTAATACATGAATTCCAACCTTGGTGCTCAAATATGTTTTTTTTTTCAATATTTGAAAAGTATTTATGGATCATTCAGTTACCAGGACACACATACCAATTATCAGCTACTAGAGAACATTAATTACTACAATGTAATGTTAGTAGATTTGGGTCAGCATTATAATAATAGTACATGATTGGGCATCTCTGACTTCTATTTTTCCATATCTATGATGTTCTATAGTCAGTGTGTTGTTGTGATCACTATTCTTTTGAATTCACACTTTCTGTTTTCTCCAAAGAAAAAGTACCCAGAGCAATTTACTGTTTTAAAACTCTGAAGGCTATATGGCAATGTAAAAGTTTTTAGGCTTATTTTCCCTTATAACTTGTAGTTTATCAATTCAACAATCTATATGGAAAATAACTTGAATAAGAAAATAGGAAAGATAACCAAGAAGTTACCTGTTAAATTGCTAAAAAGTGTATGGAGAAAAGATATGTTGATACCAATTATCACCAGAAAGATGAAATCAAAACCATATGAAGTATTCATGAAATATTTTCACATTCCAGTAAGAATGGCTATTATGCAAACAACAACAACAAAATAACACTATGGTAAGAATTTAGAGAAAGGAAATTCTTAGATGTTGCTCTTAGCCTCATAAAATAGTACAATAACTATGTAAAATAGTTTGGGTTTGTAAAAAGAAATTAAAAATACAGCTATAGTCAGTATCCAAGTATTTGCCTCCTCAGTACATATTCAAAAAATATTAAATCAATAGGTAAAAAAGACGCCTTGAAAGGCTGAAATGCAGTTCAGTTCGTGGAGTTCTTGCTTAACATGAACAAAACCCTGGCTTTGGTTCCCAGAATATCACAAACCTGGTGTGATGGCACATAAAAGTGCACAAGAGATAGAGAAAGGAGGATCACAATTTCAAGGCCATTTAGGGACAATACAGGTCAAGACCAATTTGAGTTGCATGAGACCAAAAAGAAAGAAAAAAAGAAAACACATGTGTACTCTCTCTCATGTTCATGACAGTGTTATTCACAAGAGTCAAGATGTGAAACCAACTTGAATGCCCACCAGCAGACAAATGATTTAAAAAATGGCATGTTTTCACAATGGAACACTATTCAACAGTAAATACTTTTTTTTTTTAACTTTATTTTTTGTTTCTTCAAGTTACATCTCAATCGCAGTCCCCTTCCTACTCCCCCCTCCAGTCCCACCCTCCCACCCTCAACCCCCATCCTCTTCCCTTTTTTTAAAAAAAAAAATGGTGTAACAAGGTAGTTACTGAAACAAATAGTGCATGGTTTTGTTATAAAACTTAGGGAATCACAGTATGTGGCCATCCGTCCTCAATACGTCAATTTAAAGAGTCAAAGCAAAAGTGGAAAACAGAACAAGTTCATTGTAGCTACATTGCAAAGATGGACAAAGAGAGCCATCAAGTCCCTTACATCTGTCTAAGACTCATAAAGAGAAATAAAAGTTTAAATGGAAGACCAAGGACATGTGCATCTAAGCATTCCCGAAAGGTCTTGCTTACTACTGCCTCATCATTGTCTGAGGTTCGATCCTGTCATATAAGGTGATCTGTCAAGTAATTAAAATTGTGTCAAATTTCTTTCCAGGAGAAATAAGCTCTCCTTCTGGTTGCTAACTCTTTCTTCTTCCAGAATGAGATTCCTGGAGAAACTTTCATTTCCTTGGGGTCAATTATATCGATAGTTTTATATTCATATTGAAAGACACAAGTGTTTCTTTAGAATATCTTCAGTTTTGTCAAACCCACTATAATTTACTCATACTGAAATAAATTCATGCTGAGAGAGTAGACTTAATTTCTTAAAACTTGTGAGGTGAGGAGAGTATGGGTGGGTGTGTTTATAATTACAAAGATATGGCTAGAGGGGATAAATTCTAGTATACTGTTATATTAAAGGGTGATTACAATTAACAGTGCGGTATCATATATATAAGAATAATCAGAGAGGAAGATTTTGAATGTGTGCATTACAGTGAGACAATAAATGCTAAATGTTTGAGATATGACTGACTTAACTTCAGCTGATCATCATGGCACTTAATCACTTACCAACATATCACAATATACACCATAAATATGCAGAATAACTACTTATTAATTAAACATAAGTTAATTAAAATTTAAAAGTCATAATCTATAAATATATTCCTCTTGTCAATTCAATACCTTCAGAAGACTCATGATGAAGTAAATCAACTGTGGTCAAATCGATTTAGGGCATATTAAATAAATAATATCTATGCATAACCACATGCCAGAGGTGCCCAAATAGGATTTATTTATGCAAATTCATACAGAGGATGTAGGTTTTCATTTCAAATACTTTATTCAGTGTCCAAATGCTAAGATATGTTTCTAGTAATTTTGACCCTATCATTAAACAAATAGTAAAAAGTGGACTGTCCTGTTCAAGCCACATGGTACAAAGTATGATTTTCAGGAAGTTATGAGAAATTTATGAAGATCTTATCATTTTCATTGGCTTATCTTCTGCTCAGTTGATGGCATTGGAGATGACAAAGTTGACTGATCATTCTGAGCTCTTTTATGAGAAGAATTAATGCAGAATCCTGGCCCAAAGACCTAGATCCTCAAACCATCTGTATCTGTGCTTTCTTCACATGAATAAGAAATAAGAACTGGAAAGCAATATCAGTTTTTATGTCATGTTAAGCTCAGCATCTTCTTTTATTTGAGTGATAATATAACATTCTGGTCTAGCATTATATAGTCTACATAATTGGTTATCTCTAATGATCACTGACTTTGGATTCTAATACGAATACTATTGCTTTTATATCATGGGTCATTTTAATCTGTTTTTTTATTCTAAAATAAAAAACAGAATATAGTAAAAGAAAATCATGCAAAGGAAGTTATGAAACAAGAAAGTGAAAGAAAACACATTTTTATTCTTCCCATTTCTAATAGGAAACCTGTAAAATGAGGTAAACATTAATATTTATTTAAATAGTATACATATTGTACATAATGAATAGTGTATTTTATAGTAATTACATATATATTACATATATCTGTGGTCTTTTATTAAGTGAGAAAATCCAGATGTGGTGGATATGGAAAAGGCAGGGAATGATTGAGAGGCTTTTCTTGAAAAATCCACAGTTACTAACTACTATTTTAAATGTTTAGGAGAAGAACTATTGAGAAAATCACTGTCAAGAATCTTAGTTTTATAGTTATATAGATTGTGTAAATAAAGCTTATAATTAAGGCAGAAGTCACTGAAATACTGTGATTACTCTTAAATTTATTTATATTTGCCAACATTACTTCACTCATTTGATATTTAAGAACAAAGAGCATTTAAGTTTATTGTTGGAGGATTTTTCTTTTATCTTTGTGAATAGAAAGAGAATACTACAGCCACTGAAATAGTCTCAGAGATTAGACAATAACAGGGTACAAACTGTTATAGAAATATTTTGATGAGACCTGTGGTGAACTAAAATATCTTTTACTCAGGTAATTTTGGCCCTGAAATTGGGATCTTCCCCTTAAATGGAGGAATTCAAATTATCGCTCTCTGATACTAACATGCCATTAGCACTAATAAATTACAGTACTCAAGAGCTGATGCTTTCATGAGTATTGTGGTGTGTCATGTAATTTAAATTCAATGAAGCTAACACAGTAAAAAAAAAAAAAGGAATAAATTTTATCCATGACTAGACAAGACTACAGTATAATTTATTAAGGGGTAATTGACAGAAGAAAAGCTCCTGGTCACTTAAAGAATAACTTCTTTTTGAAGGAGAAGCTATATACATGAAGGCAATTTCCCTACAGTAATTGAACAATAGCGGTAACGATACCACGATAGAGCAGAAGAATTCTACATTTATCCTCATACTTTCAGCCAGACAGTGTTGAATCTCAGCAAGGATGTACATAATTGTAACTAGACTTCATTTATCAACAATCAAAAATCACTTCCCTTGAAGGGTTCATTTATTAAATGAAGGCTTACATTGTTAGAAAAGGAGCTGCTGACTAGAGAAGAACTCTGCTGGTTATTTGGGGGTTTGAGAGTGAATTGTAGAATGGTGGGCTTTTGTTGTTGTTCTTTTCCATTTTATTGACTTTTTTCTTCATTGGGGCCAGAGCTGTCTAGTTCAGTCCACAGATGTGTTATCTACCATTTGAAATATTAAGTGTCCTAAAATTGTGGTCTACAGACTATGTTTCTGTGCTGGAAGAAACTGATAAGAAAAAGACTTGGTGAGGATTAGGTCTGTTGCAATCCAGACCTCTATGGAAGTGACGAATCCTGTCTATTTTTCCCTAATTCTTTAGCACTCCACTTCTGGGGTATTACCATCTAGATAAAGATATGGTTGAATAATCATTTTAAAATAACAATGTATGACAGCATCTCATTTCTCATAAAAAACATCGATCAAAATTCTTACTGTGTTTGAGAAGTTCAGAGAACACATATCTAACTGCCCTATCCCATACCCTGGAGCTCCAACTACACATCATTTACTTCCCAAATACTTCAAACAATGTATTGTCATACGCCTTGTCCCACCATTTCTGTGACCTCTTGTCTGGTGATTACCTGATTAAAAACTCCTTATCCTTCAGGTCTCAACTTGTCTCCACTTCCTTCCTTAGATTGTCTCACAACGTCACAAATGATTTCTTCCTAAAAGATTTGCCTAGTGAGAGCAGTCATCTGCAGTTGGCATTGTAAATGCCATAATAACTACCCATCTTTCCTTTTGTATTACACACCTATGAGAGCAAGAACCAGTTAGGTGCTGCCCCTCACTACGTAGTAATTATCAAAGTCATTGTCTTTCAGGTACTTGCTACCTAATGAATGGGTGAACTGAACAACAATTTAGTATTCCTCATAGAAAAATCTAAATATTGCAGGATTCAATGATTTTTGACACTGACATAATGTCACAAATGGAAAATTCAACACCTGACCTCAACTGAAGTTTTGTAAACTGTGAGCACATTAACGTAGACCAGATAAATATCTCTAGATTGGGAATAAGAGATAGACACAAAGAAGAAACGAATTTTTTACTGTAATCGAACTTTTAAATTATTATTTAACACTTATTTATTACTAAATTCACTTATAACAAACACCAACAATTTCTTAACTATTAATCCTATAAATTCCTATAACCCCTTTAACCTATCCACTAAACCTATTGATAATTATAACAACTACTTTCATAACGTTTTAGAATGATACAGTCTCTGGGGCAGGTCCTCAGTCGTCAGGAACACAGTCTTTGTTGTAGATTCTTTAACGCACTTAGCAGTCCTTTTTCTGGATCTCTCAGATGCAGGTTCGTCAGGGTAAGTTGGTTATTGCAGTCTCACCTTAAATAAGGCTTCATGCTTTCTTCTCTGTGGGAGACCCCAGCCGTCTGCAGGCCAACTTACTTCTTTTGAATCAGGAACTCAGCTGCTCTGCCTCAGTCCTTAAAGCCAGGCACAGTTTCCCCTAGGCCACTGATCGGACAGATCAAACCCCTCCAGGCAAAAGCTGAGCCACAAGGTTCAGTCCTTGGCCTTTTGGTGTCTTGCTCAGGCTTCCTTTGCTCACCGGCTTCTTTCTGCTTCAGGGAGAGAGCTGGCCATCAATGGCCAGCCCTTTTTTCAGCAGGACTCTTGGAGCTCTCTAGCATCAGGGGCCTCTTCTCCTTCTGGGCTCCATGCACTGTCCTTAAATAGAAGGAACTCTGTTTCAGCTTAATTTGGGCTGCGCCCACTTAGCAGCTGAAAACAATGTCAGGCCAGATACTTTGTTTCTTCAAATCCATTAAATCTTTCCTGTTTTCCTGACTTCAACCTTGTTTTTCAGTCTATTGAGTCTTTCCTGTTTTTGCTAACTTCATGCTGATAATGCTCTTCAGGACCCGAATTAAGAGACAGTATCAGAAACTCCTATATATTTTCTAAATCTAATTTATCTAACCCCTACATTTTACTTAGAATAAGTTCTGTGTGTAAGATATGCCACTGTGTACACAATATTTCAAAATCAGGACTATTTTAAAAATCTGCATTGTAGCTGATGTGAAACAGAACATGAAAAAGGTTAGCTTCTCTGCACATATACATCTATGTGAGAAAAATGGTTGAACAATAGCAATGAAATTTGAACAGCATTGTGTCCTATGTCTTTGTAAAGTCCTTGCCATTTAATATGGTTTCCAAACCAGATTCATAAAGTCAACTAATATCAAATCCATGTCTTTTGTACAATACTTCCATTGAATTGGATCTATTCTTATCTGTTTACCTGCTAAACTAATCTGACAACTAAACTTCAACAATAAAGCCCTTTAACTCAGAAGGAACAAGGCAATGTCAATGCATCCTCCTGTGATGATTTCTATGTCTGTGGCCTCATTCACTATTTACCCTAGTGATCCCAGAACAAAGCTCCAGTGTCCATTAAAGGACCAATGCGGGGGGTATGCTCAGAACAGTATTGCGGAGTTCCCCAAACCACAAGTCAACATAAGTCTGTTATTTTATACATTAACCATCTCAGGTATTTTGTTATAGCAGTAGAAAACTAACACACAAACCAACATTCATATGCTGACATACTATTACTTTCCTGAGAACAGCATGGAGAAGAGTGAACACTAGCTGTGTATACACCAAGGTGGAAGTGGCAGTCTGCTTGGAAGTACATCAGCACAGTCAGACTATTATACACTCTATCCCTGGGCCTGACAACTACTCTAGACTTATGCAATTGGTTGGCTCTCTACAGTCTAATTCAGTATGTGATCACTAGCCCACTGAGATGGCCCAGATAACATTCCCCATATCAGAGTAAAGAATTCACAATATTAAAATCAATTTAGCTTCCTGTTGTTAGCCAAGGGCCTGTTTCTTCAGTCCTGCAGAGATGAGGCAAAAAAAAAAACAAAACAAAACAAAACAAAAACGGAGCTCTCTTTGAAGTTAACAAAAGCTTAAGGTCAGATCATCTCCATGGGATACAAAGCAAACCCAGGCAGAAGTAGCAGCTAAGTAGTATTTGAAGTGCTGGAGCAGAGAAACACTTCTGTAGTAACGTTCATTCATTATTCGATAGAGCTTTGTTCTGTCTACTGTGTTTGAGGCACCGTGTGATTATGAAACATGGTATATTCTTTCCACCATTGATTAAAATAGCATTATTCTTTGAGAATTGTTATTATGTTTGTTCAGACCATACTTAAAGCCATTTTAAACCAGGCATCCATTTTACCCACGATTCTCATTTTACCTGATGACTCCTAATAATTCTAAACTACCCTAACTGCTCAGAAAAACTGAATGCAAAGATAACAACATTGGCAAATCCATTTTCTCTCATGTTAAAAAGTTACACTTTCTGCCCCTCATTTTTCCCTATTTCTTTATCTGTATTGCTTATCATCCTTTCTCTTAATGTCATTGTCTCTTTCTGTGTGTGTGTGTGTGTGTGTGTGTGTGTGTGTGTGTGTGTGTGTGCATGTGCATGTACGTGTGCATATCCCTGTGTGGTTGGAAATGAAACTCAGGGATTTGGGCACAGCAGGCTGGCACTCTCCCTTTGGGCTGCAACCCCAGTCCACTCCTCTCCCTTTCATATATGATTCTCTATCCCCTAACCGAGTTTCCATGTTAGATAATATCTGTATTGTCCTCAAGCACTAACTTCACAAATCCTCCACAGCATCTTTGCCCCACACATTTCTTGCTTACCATTCCTATTTCTTATCCATAGCATCCTGATTTCCCTATGCACCTTGATGACATAATTTTCTGGTCATATATTTAATAGAAAACTATTAATACTAGTTATCTGGTCTCCAATTTAAATAAATATTTCTCCTTTATTGTTTTAACTATATTCATACATAGAATATGATACAATGAATAACTACTTTGTCTCTTATTCCTCCTCTCCCCTCTCATTCTTTCTCTTTCTAACATCCTCCCTTCTTCTTATCACCTTCTTCATTCCAGATAGGGACCTATGATCCATGTTAGTAATTCATTGTGTCTAACCTTTGCCAGAAACTGTGATGGGTTCGGCAGATGAGCCTATGACCCTAGTGAACAACCACAGTCACTCTCTGAAAATTTCCAAAGCTTCTTTTCCTCTGTGATCCTGAAATTACAAAATTATGAGCCAGAAATTTGTAATGACCATGGCTCTAACCACTGAAGAAGTCAGTGAAAAATAAGCTGATGGAGACACTAAGAGAAGCAAAGAAACACAAAAGAGAGAGAAGAAAGGGGTGTGTGTGTGTGTGTGTCTGTGTGTGTGAAAGGTGGACAACATGTTCTAACAGCATCTCTAAAGTTAGAAATGCCCAAGGTTTGTATAACTTTCATATATGAATTAGTACATCCTAATTTTATTAAGTAAATTTACCTAGCTTCTGTGACTTAAAATCAGAGCTTTAACTTTATAAAAGACATAAACCTGGGTATATTATTCTGAAATACAGATAGAAACCTAATTATGTGCTAGAACAAGAAGAAATATTAAGTATAAACAAATCAATAACCAAATACATCATGGGATGAGGGAGCAGTTATTTCTGGGGAGGCACAAACCACCTCCAAGTAGCACCTTCCAATGAACATGGTACATCAATCATAGCTCTTATTAAGTCCTCTCACATAATTTAAAATACAAATGGATCAGTAGTTGGGATGGAAGTTACAAGAATATTATTCTGAAGAGGAATTGTATTTCTATTTCACATTCCTCCAAATTCTGACTTCTAACACAAACCAAATGACACAGATACAGTCTGAACATTTTACAGCATAGATGCACACATGAGCATCAACCCGGAGGATGCGTAGAATCACCATTTTGTACAAAAGAATCATCCAGCCAGTGTCAGGAGCAAAGAGTGACTAATGAATGAAGTGTTAAATAAAAGTGAATCTTTGCTTGGCTTCCTCAGCCTTTGTCTTCTTTGAAAATAGTGTTTAATTGGCATCTTGATGCTTGCAGTTCAAGTCCAAAGGCACAGTGCGGACCTTTCAGGATTTTAGTGGTGCTAACACTTGTCTTTATATATATTCATCAGAGGAGCTTAGTTAAAGAAGGATAATTACATCTTTGTGTGAATGGTTGCAAAGAATGAAATATCATTAGTTTTGCTGCTTCCACTTCTTCCTAACATGACCCCTTCCTACTTTCTCATGTGCTTTTTGTGGTAGTTTTTCTGATGATGGTTTTGCTTCCGTTTAAATAATACACTTTAATCTCTGTTTGTCTTCCTAGTCAAAGGCTTTACCCATTAGTCAAAGGGCAAGCAATGTTTAATCAGCTGCTTCACCTATGGTATCGGGACACTAGATATTTTCATAGTTAAATACTGTGTTGTCCAACTCCATGCTTAGCTTTGGGGCGTGATGACTATTCATGTAAAAACACAATCCTGTAGAGACCTTCACCCCTTTACCATCTCTTTCTCAAGAACGGTCATGTCAGCTTCCTTCCTAAGCCCTGTTGGATTTGAGATGCTTGTGTTGTGGAGGGAGTCGGGGAATTAGAAGACAAAGAATGTCTTTTAAATTGACGCAAGTGGTAGACACATTTATGGCAACAACAAGGAAGGGGAAGAAGAGGGACGGAGGGAGAAAAAGATGGGGAAATAGTAAACAGTTAATCTCTACAAATTATTATCATTTTAGTAAACATCTTTAAAGAATAAATTAAACTAACCTAGAACACCAAGGTATTGAACACATAGGGACTAAATAAATATTCATTTATCAATAAAATAGTGACATGTAACTATGCCTTGTAGGCATAAACTTTCTTGCATGTTCTGCAAGTAAAAAAATAAAAATCCTCCGTCCTGGGATGAAAATGAATAAAAAGTCACCAGTTATTACCTATTTCAATTTCATTTTGCCTCTACACATACTGCTGCCAACTCATTGAGTTTTGTTGTTTTGTTTTGTAGACAGAGGACCGTGGCTAGGGAGATGGTTCAGATGATAAAGTGCTTACCATCCAAGCAGGAGGACTTCATCTTTGGCACCCATGCAAATGCCAGGTGCAAAGGCACATATTGATAACCCCAACTCCAGGGAGACAGATAGAAGGAGGATCCCTGGGCTTGTTGGATAGCCAGTCTAGCTTAATTGGTGTTACAGATCCAGTGAGAGATGCTATCTCAAAAAATAAATAAATAAAAATAAGGTAGAGAACAATGGAAAATATTTTATGACATCATCTACCCAGACCCACACATATTCATATATGATAACGTGCAGAGAAACACACTGCACATACATGCAAATGTGCATGCGCAAAAATAAAATTAACACACTGGAAATAACACTTGACACAAGCTAGAGTCATCTAAGAAGAGGGAAAGTCTGTTGAGATAATACCACCATCTGACTGACTGTTAGGCAAATACTGGGGTGTGTTTACTTAATGATTGACATAGAAGAATATAGGCCACTATAGATGATGCTACTCCTGGGAAAGTGGTCCTGGATAGTGTATTTAATTTTTTTTAAAGGCAAACTGAGAAATAGCCCAGTAAGCAGCACTCTCCCAAGACCTCTGCTCCTATATCTGTGTCCACGTTCTTACTTTGAGACCCTGCCCTTATTTCCCTGCATGAAAGGCTGTAAAGTGTAAGGTAAAATAAATAAACCCTTTCCTCCCCAGTTTGCTTTTGTTCATGGAGTTTAACACAGCAAAAGAAAGCAAACTAATGCAAAATCCAACTAAAAACAAAACATACAGGAGGGAAAAGAAAAGTGCACGTGTACTGGCAATATACATTTTACCCCTTGATTTTTTGAAATACAGAATACTCATTAGTTGCACAGAATTTTCATCATTTTAGACATTATAAGGAACTTAGAGATTGCTAAAACTATAGAAGATGAACATAGATTACATGTAAATGCTATGCCATTTTATAAGTGTTTTGTATATTCAAGGATTCCTGAAACAAATCTTATACAGATAGTGAAGGAATGATGATAGTTTAACCATGATTTAATATATATCTACCTCCCACAACTAGTAAAATTGGTGAATGCCAGAAATGGGAAGAAAATGGAGAAATTTCATTATGATTAATCTTAGAATCATAGTCACAATATAATTATAGTAGTGTTTTGTTTGTTTTCCCAGACAGGGTTTCTCTGTGTAGACCTAGCTTTCCTGGACTCGCTTTGTAGACCAGGTCGGCCTTGAACTCACAGAGATTCACCTGCCTCTGCCTCACAAGTGCTGGGATTAAAGGCAGGAGCCACCACGCCTAGCCAATTAGAGTAGATTTTAAAGTTCATATAATTAAACATAGCAGTCCCTTATACATCTATTGGGAAATGGTTCCAAAACCCCAGTGCATTTCTTATGTAAATTTGCATAATACATCCATATAACATTTGTATTTCCTCTGTCTACATAATATGTGAATATAACCTCTGTATTTCCTCTAACTCAAAGTCTGTTCATATTACTAATAATCCACAAGACAAAGTAAATACTATACAGTTATTCATAATATGCTATATTCTATATATCTGAGAAATTACAATGTATAATAGTTTTGCATGGGGTTTTTGACTCCTACAAAAAAATACCTTAGATACCATCTTAAAGGAGGATGTAATTAGCTTGACTTAGTGCATCAGCAGTCTCAGTCTACTAAGGTAAAAAAAGACACAACGGGATAGAGCTACTCATAGCAGCAAAGACAGAGATTAAAAAGGAGGGCTTACACCATCTGGATTTCTCCTTTCTCATCCTTTATTACATTCTTTCACTCTCTTCCATGGGATGGCAAAACCATATCCTCTTTGAAAACTTTTTAATATATCCCACACACTCTACTCCATGGGATGACAGTACCTACATTCTTTTTTGGAAACTTTTCATAGTCTACCCCTCCAACACACACACACAATCTCCTAAGCATTTTTCCATAAATCAGTGAAGATTTACTATCAGAAATCAATCATATTACTGAGCACAATTCAATAATTCAATATACAAAATATATTCATTAATATCACCAAATCCTAGTGGCTTGAAATATTCATGTAGATTCTCTGATAGGAAAAAATAGAAGTGAAGGTAATAGGAATTGGATATAATCTCAACAAATTAGCATTTATACAACTGGTTCTTTGTTTTCTGAGTACACATTCCAATGTATTTTTGTTTGCTATTATTTTCAGAAAGAAAAATAGGAAAGATTTATATGGTCTTGAATTCAAGCTATTCATCTTCCAGCTAAGTAAATTTTTTATTAGTTTGTAGCAGCATCTTAAAACTAAAACACATGCATAAAAATCTCATTATTTTATAAAACAGTATTTATTGTATTAACTAGCCATGAATACTGATATATCTATGCATATATCCAAAGAACCATTCAATAGACAGTTATTGGATTTCACTGCAAACCCACAAGTCAGGTTGATTAAAAATTATTGACACTAACCACTGAAACTTAAATTGTGCAAAACATTAATTCTCTCTTCCAATAGCACTTACATCCCAGGGTGTGGTGAGTCAAATTTACTAATTATGTGTTGCGTGTTAATTTCCACTGTGGTCTTATAATCATTATTCCTGATAAAAATAATCTTTATTAGAAGAAAATTATTTATTTTTGAAGAGATTTAATGAATGCCTGCAGCAACTGACTCTCAGATTTTCCCAAATAAAGCAACATCAAGCAAATATATGGGAAATCCAAGCAGAATTTCTTGATTAAATAAAAAAAAAAACAGATAACCCATATAGCCCCTCGGTGCCTACAAAGATCAAGCTTCATTCAAGCAATAGTCCCACCTTTGCAGTAGAAACACAGGTGCCAACAGCCTAACTTAAGTGTCTTTAATGGAAGCGATGTATCTGTCACTTTAATATTTTTACAGGATTTAAAACATAGAATCAGCATTTCTAGAGTGTCAATTTGTCAGTAGCACTTTTATGATTTCCAGAGCATGTGCACAGGCAGAAAATGCAATAAAGCCTGAGATAGAAAGAATAGACATTTTCTAACTCTTGGCAAAATGAAAGATGAATCATTTCTGCCTTATCTTTTCCTTACTCAGCACTGGGGCAAAACAATCATTTGGATTCAAGGATGAACCTAAGTCCTAGCTCAGAAAGGCCTTTTCCAAGCATGCAAAGGTTACATTTGTAGGATGAACTGCTAGAGACAGTTTCCCAGCTGTGACATTCTGCTGGACTAGCTAAAACATCAGGATGTTTAAAAAAAAAATCCTGCAAAAAAATGTTTCAAAAGATGCCAATATGGTCCAAACCTCATTATATCCACAGACAATCATTTTGAAAAACTACAAACCAAACGCTTCTCTAAAGGAAAGTACAAGTATGTATCAGCTAAGGTTTGTTTTAAAAAGAGAGGAAAGAAAATATGACCTTTATGGTGTCTTATTTGCAAATCAACACTGGTTTTAACTGAAAGTAGTAATACTCAGAAATGTTAGTACTTGCATATTCAAGGTAAACTGATAATTTGATTTGGAAGTTTAAGTCAATAGTCCCCAAAATATTGTCAATAAGAAACTAAGTGGACATTTACAGGGATAGATTTTATTTCTGCTAAATATTTTATCTCCTTTAATCTCCTAAATGCTGAATTTAGATTTATCTAATGAATAAAGTTAAAACAAAAATCAACACAAGAGATGCTAGGAATTTATTCTATGCAATTTGTTTTGTAGTTGACTACAACAATGATAAGACATAAACAAAATATTGTTATAATAGTAGGATAAATATGTATATACAATGTGTTTAATGTCATCTTGCTGTATATAGTATATATTTCCTGGGGATACATGCAAAATTCTTTTAATTTAATAATTACCAAATTAATAGTTTCTTTTGATAAGCAAATTATTTCTCATGCCCTTGAATTAAAAGAATTGCTAATTTATTATTTACATTTAAATACACAGAAACCTGAACACTTATGCACATACATATACTCAATACACACATACAAATATATTTATATATACACATATCTTCATAGACTTACACACATGCAACACATACATACATACATAAACACATACACATTCATTTTGTAGCAATAAGATCTATTTTACTCTGTTAAGCCATAGAGTGCCATTCATAATGTCAGTTGTATTACTGACAATAATTAAAGGCACCATCAGAATATTTTGCATGTGATCATAACTATGATCACTTGCTTGGCATTTGATATTTATACAATTTCATAAGCTACCAGATGAGAGAAAAGTTCACTCATTTCCTTGAGAAAGACTTTAACCTGAGACTTACTCCAGGAACAGGATGACAGGTAAGAAGTGGAGAAAGATGAAGACATGACTTGCTTCTAAATTATACTAGTCAGGCATGACTAATTAGAATTTGTCACTAAATTAAACAAATAAGAAGCACGGAATGAAAGAAAATACAAAACCAAGGTCACCCATTGACTTCCCAAGTGACACCAGGAATATGTTTCCTCTTTTCTAACCTGAAATGCATAGAGACCCAGGCCTTATTATTCACAGGTTCCTAAAACAAAATGTTTACAATTATTTCCAGATACATACAGAATCAAAAACTTCACATCGTGTAACAAACATTCCCAGAGGACAAAGAAGGCTATGATGTTTTCCTTTTCTGACTCTTGGATTGTAAACAATTGCCCTTGACCAATCTGCTTAGTTTTTCTGATTTTTACACTTTCTCTTGGTGATTGCATCATTTAAAATACTTGAAGTTTAACAATGTTGTTTTAGAGTGTAACCACTGCTCCTAAGAACAAGTAGGTTGTGCTTTAGACAATCTTATTCAGACAGTTGTAGTGTTATGTATATTAGAATCATGTTACTAAGAAAAAAAATCTGTCCTAAAGAATGTTTCATTAAAGAGAAACACATAAAACATAACACATGATCATATGAAAAAAACTGAGTCCTGAAAGCAGCTTCTATGTTTCACCCAGGAGCAACCTTCTGTGTTCCCAAATTCAGTGTTTGCTGCTGATGTTAGGGAACAGTACTACTGTGAATAAAGAAACATGACTAAAAATATGTGTTTTGTTCTCATCAGTATTTCATATTTTCCCTTACTGGTGAATTAGTTTCAGAATAAAATCACTAATTATCTACCAAAAAAAGATGAAGAATGAGGATTTGAAACAAACTATTGCAAAGTAATTCCAAAATGAAAAATGTCAAGTTTTCTGTCTCTAAAATAAATGAAAATACACCTAAGTTGTAGTTAGTATTTTAATTATCATTATTATTAATATCAGTAGTAGTAATAGAAGTGTTGGTAGAACCCATGGACTTGTGGATGAGAGAGGAGCTTCACTTCCCCCAGCTCCATCCAAGCTCCACTTAGTGTACCTTTAGTCTCTAAGGAGTTAATTATACATTTGCTTTGCCAGTCTGTCTTAAAATAACAAGCTTGTTTAAAGAGAAAAAGATAAAAAAGAATTGAAGCAAAGTAGAGAAGTGCAGAATATTATTGCTTTTCATAGGAATTCTAGGTACCCAATTTTCATGTATTCCCCAGAATGCATTGCATGTGCAATTTGGCTTATTTTCCAATGCTGCAAGAAATAACAATTAAGTCTAAATATATATATATATATATATATATATATATAAAAAATGGACTAGTGATATTGGTAGACAAATGAATTAACAAAGTCAAGATATGATTTTTTAAAATAAAATGAGACAATGTTTGTTTAAGAAGGCCAAATTAAATAGATTCAAGTTTCTTGACATATTTCTTCATTTCTTAATCATGTTTGTTCCCAACTCTGTGTAACTTAGAGATGCTTCTTTATATAAAGTGATGTGAAGATGAGGGCTCTGGTCCTGTAGGTTTATATCCTTTACTGTAAACATATGTGGAAGAAAAAAACCTAACATACAGAATATAAAGATAGAATCCACTCTACATGTACCACTTGTGAGGAAAATCCTGAGCTTTGACTAGTAGACTGGAGTTTGGCAACTAAGCACTCCTGTACTCCTGCAAGGGAAGGCCATTCCTGTGACAA
Source organism: Lophiomys imhausi (assembly GCA_907164525.1). NCBI lineage: Eukaryota > Metazoa > Chordata > Mammalia > Rodentia > Muridae > Lophiomys > Lophiomys imhausi. Next base: position 4,327,112 of record CAJQZJ010001896.1, read on the forward strand.
ACAGCATTTGTGAAATAGCAACCCAGGGGTCCAGGGAGGGGTCCAGGGAGAAACAGAAGCAATGGATCTGAGCCAAAAGACAGACTCAGTGGAACAGTAAATCTGTAACCTTGACCTCATTAGCAGCAAACTGTAACCAGTTGCTAATTACCTTATGGCAACATTGTAAATTGCATGTGTGTATGCAAATTGTGTGTGTGTGCATGCAAATTCCTTAGGTGTTTGGCATCTGAAATTTGCAAAGATTTTATGCAATGGTGAGAATTATAGATGGAAGTGTCTATAATGTATAACCAATAACATGTAATAGAAAATAAAGATAAAAATCTTAAAGTAGTATCCATCAGGTTTTTATTATTTTGTGTCATGCATTCAGAGTTATTTTAATCAGGATCCATATAAATCATAGATTATTGAGAAATATAATGCTGCATCTATGTACTACCAGAAAAAGCACAAGCTTTCTTTTTAAAGGAGGGATTATCAACCTATGAATAGTGACTGCTTTTGTGGGGGGGGGGGGGTTCAATGATCCTTTCACAAAGGTCGACTAAGACTATCAGAAAACACAGATATTTACATTATGATTCATAACAGTAGCAAAATTACAATTATGAAGTAGCAACAAAAATAATTTTATGATTAGGGGTCATCACAATGTGAAGAACTATATTTAAAGATTGCAGCATTAGGAAGGTTTTCAACAGAATCACTGTTTAAAAGAGAACCTCAGGTCTCTGAGGTGGTTGAAGAATAGATAGCTAGAGTCTCATAGTTAAATTTTGAGTTGTTTAGGAATCAAGAGGGTGTTCTGGATCTAAGAAGATGGTTTTAAACTTGTGAGGCAAGTTAGTATGAAAGCTGAGTTAGATATAAAACTTTAAACTCATGGAGATGGTTAGATAGTAGAATGTTAAAGTCAGGAGCCAAATACATATGGACTGGACATTGGGAATGTATGCTAAGCCATATAACTCTCATAATTGTGGCCTATTTATTCCTGTTGTTTTGTATTGTATTTATTGTTATAAGAGAAAGAACCATTTGTTGGACTAAAAGGAGAACTGTTGGGGGAAATAAGATATACCTTAAACTGAAAAAAAAGGGTAGAGGATGGGGGGGTTGAGGTGGAAGAGTGGGACAGGAGGGGGGAGTAGGGAGGGGATTGTGATTGAGATGTAACTTGAAGAAATAAAAAATAAATTATATAAAAAAAGAAAAGTAGGATGCAATCACAAGATGAAGTACTTTCTCTTAAAAATCTAGTTAATAAATAAGTACCTCAAACTGAAGATCATTTATAGTCTACATAGAAGAAATTTCACAATGAATTTTACATGTACATAGAGGCACCTCAACTTCTTTCCCAAGTCACCATTCTGGAAAAATGAACATAAAATCATGTATCCTACACACCTGAGCACATACTGATGTGAGAGAAGGTGAGAAAGCAATTGGATTATTAACCTAGCCTGGAGCAAGTGTGGTTTTAATGAAGAGTGAATCAATGCTGTTCTGATTCCAAAGTCATTTTTCCCTGTGAAAAATCATAGAGAAAGCTATACATGGTGTTAGGCATAAAAAAAGAGAGCTCAGAAAGAAACACCTGTGTTTCCTCTCACTTGTGGAATCTAGATTTTAAAGTTAGAAAGGTAGAAGGAAGGTCTTTAGGAAGAAGTGGACCAGGGAGAGGAGGGAAGATAAGTAAGAAGGAAAAGGGTGTGTCTTCAAAATTTGTTATACACATTTATCCACATGACTTAATGGAACCCATCTTTTTGTATAATGAAGTCACACAAATTAAAAACTTTGAAAAATAACAAGTGGATAGTTAGTGTAGCCATGGGGTTTTGAAGTCAGATGTTGGAGAAATGATAAGGATTAGAGAGCACTGGATGGAGTACCCACAGTTGAACACTGGTGGTTTAAGGGATGAAAGGTACAGGAAGACACATACACATGTGACAGTTTTCTATCTCTTATCAGATGAACACTACAGCAAGAAGACTATCACAGGGGGAGTCTAGGAACCTACCTTGGCTAGTGTCTATACACACAATGACAAACTGGACACATACCAGCCCTGAATCATTGGAATTTTCTAACGTGATGATGGGAAAATATGTAAATGAAACAACTAATGGTTGTGAAGAATGCCAAGCATAAGACAACTATGTATGTGTACAGTTGTCCAGAGTAGGCTTCACAAGTATCTCAGCCAGCAGGTACTCTAGAGATATACTTCAGGAGGAGATACGTAAGTTGGGTCAGGATTACAAACATCGAAGAATACACCTCAAATTATTTTATTGTTAATGACAGCAATTTATTTTTCACTAGTACAATTTATAGTAATGTTAAGAGAAGTTGGCCAGAGAGAAGCATAATGTGGAATAGTTAATAAATCATCATAAGGCTAGAAGCATCCCTCTCTTTTTCTTTTCTATTTCAAGCACCAATGTACATGTCCAAGTTGTTCATAATTATCAGTGACAACATGAACAGGAGAATCTTGGGATTTCTTATGTTTAGTCACTTCTGAGGTATGTAATCATTGTTGAATAAAGATGTTATTTATGAAGTATTGGCCTTGCTGAGCTCATGGTTTTTTTTTTAACATATTATATTCCCATTTTATAGATGAGTAAACAGGTAATATGTAAATCATTTACATACTTTTTTAAGCATATTACATTCCCATTTTATATATGAGTAAACATAGTAATATTGTAAATCATTTACCTGAAGTCACACAACTGCAAAGCAATCCATTTTCCCTCTAGAACACAAGACTTGTGAATCTTGACTTTTAAAATTTCTGTAAGATAATATTAAGGAATAATAGAAACTATTATCTACTCTAGATTCCTTTTATCCCTTTGATCACCTCTTGAGTTCAGTATACTGGATTTTGTAATCAATTGCTCAATTGCAACCTAAAAGTATACATTAGCTTCTGTCTGGTGACCCTACTTTTAAATGCCAATGGTATGTGCAGAGAAAAGGGTGGAAGGGCTTCTGCATATCTCATTACAACACCCTGGACACTTATCTATAACACCGCCTTCCTTAAGAATGAACTATGTGTTTTCAAATCCATCTCCTCATTGAGATGGTTGGCTTGCAAGTCCAGTTTTGATTTGTTCCATCTTATACCATAAAAGGTGGAGCTGTGATCAGTCCATTATTTGAGTTAATATTTCAATCTTGCTTTTGAATAGCATCTTACTTCTAAAAGGTAAAAAATACTTTTAAAAGGCAACTATACACAAGGCACTTCTATTTACACTAGAAATATTTCCAAGCATAAAAATCTAAAATGCTTTATTTGATTAATCAAAGAAGGACAGAACAGATTCTGCATTGCTATGCATTTAACATTCTTAACTGCTTCCAATGGGACTGTAAATGAGCAAAGTGCTCAAAACATTTTACTTTCCTATTTCCACATCATGTAGTCATCTAAAATACAAACTAGTTCACTCAGCCTAGTCATTTTGAAAGAGTATTTTGGCCTAATTTAAATTTATGGAAAAAATTGAGGAATTCTGAGTAATGTCCCTGTTTCTACTAAGATTAGAGAAAAGAAAATAAAGATAAGCGTTGCTACTCTGGTTTCTTTCCAATATATCAGACTAGAGTTGTAATCTGAATAGGTTTTTTTTCCTAGTCACTGTCATTTCTCCAAATGACACACAGTGCTATGAAAACTGAAATCATATTTACCTTGTTCTATGAACACCTCCTGGTCTTTGTCATAGAGGATTCTTTGAGTCATGCATATTTCATATTTAATTTCAATGGTTTCTCAGCTTTTGTCACTGGCTCAGGGACCTATGCACTATAAAGACTACACAGGCTCACTGAAAAGGTTAGAGATCTTAATGAACAAGTGTCGCTACACAATCTGTGGTGTTTTTTCACCAGCTAAAGTACTTAGTAGGGTGATATACTGTGAGACCCTCTCTGCACACTTAATATGAGTTGTCTACATTCCATAAGATATAAGTCAATATTAGTAAATAATTCATTCCCATCTGCTTCCCTATCTTTATTCAGCTTTCAGGTTAATGTTACCATTGAAAGCCCTACCTCATCTAATAAAAGGCCACCTTCTACCTTTCCCTGTCAACTCTACTTAATTATGAACAAGATAGTGAAAAGTTTTATTGAATTACTTGTCCACATTCTTTCTACTTTCAACAAGCTTCCATGAGCTTCATAGAAGAAGAAACACTTTACCAATATTTTCCCACTAAGTAGAAAACAGTTCATAAGAAATGAACAGTGATGATTGTGGAATGAAATGATCAAAGAGGTCAATATGCAAGAGCACAAATGTCAGAAAAATACAGTAATAAGTGTAATAAGTGGCCCCATTATCATCACTGTTATATAGAAATCTGAGCTAGACACATTATGGGGACAAAGAAGGAGAAAATTGATTTATCCCAATGGCTGACTCCAGTAAGTTCAGAACAACTCTAAAAAAAAAAAAAAGTGACCCACAGTAAAAGAAACATATGATATAAAGTGATATTCTGGGAAATATCTAGTGACGACCCCAACAATATAATGGAAAAATAGGTAACAAGCACATAAACACATTCAGGACCAAATCTGCCATAACAATAGGCATATTGAGTTCAAATACATTTTTTTTTTAAAGATTATTTATTTATTTATTATGTATACAGTGTTCTGTCTGCATGTATGCCTGGAGCCAGAAGAGGGCACCAGATCTTATTATAGATGGTTGTGAGCCACCATGTGGTTGCTGGGAATTGAACTCAGGACCTCTGGATGAGCAGTCAGTGCTCTTAACCTCTGAGCCATCTCTCCAGCATTTTTTTTTTTTTACTGTTGCCAACTTTTTTTTTAATAATTTATTTTTTATTTCTTCAAGTTACATCTCAATCACAATCCCCTCCCTACTCCCCCCTCCAGTCCCACCCTTCCACCCTCCTCCCCCTCAGCCCCACCATCCTCTTCCCTTCTTTTTTTTTTTTTTAGTTTAAGGTATTTATTTTTCCCCCCAACAGCTCTCCCTTTCAGTCCAAATAATGGTTCTTTTTCTTATAACTATAAATACAATACAAAACAACAGAAATAAATAGGCCATGATTATAAGAGTTATATGGCTTAGCATACATTCCCAATGTCCAGTCCATATGTATTTGGCACCTGACTTTAACATTCTACTATCTAACCATCTCCATGAGTTTAAAGTTCTATATCTAACTCAGCTTTCATACTAACTCGCCTCATAATTTTAAAAATATCTTCTTAGATCCAGAACACCCTCTTTATTCCTAAACAACTCAAAATTTAATTATGAGACTCTAGCTATCTATTCTTCAACCACCTCAGAGACCTGAGAGGGATAAATATATCTGATTATATAGGAAGTGCAGGGCCTGCAGCTTCCAAAACTAAAAAATGACATACCAGTGGCTGCCTGGACAGTTCCCATTTTCTCTCCATACATTACAGCATCAATCTTCAGCCATTTGGCCCCATTTCTCTGACAGACATTGGTTGTAGAGCAGGAATTATGAAGGACTTACCTACCCTGTCTTGGCAGAGCTAGGCTGTCGACTTACCTGCTTCCAAGTTTTGTCCTTTTTGGACAGAAGTCTGTCTACAGTTGAAGCAAGTGGTTTTTCTTGCCAAGAGAATGGCTTACCACCAATTTAATCATCTCCCACTGGAGATTCTTCGATGCTCATCTTCTACTTGGAGTAGAATAGGGGGTGCTGTCAGGAGCTGACATGTCTCGATATCAAAAAATCTTAAGTTAAGAAAACATCTTTGAATGCCATATTCTGCAGATCTCTTGAGGTTTTTGAAGATGCCCTATCTATCTCTTATATTTAGATAAGCAAATATTGCTTGTCTCTTAGCGACTTGATTTCTGAGTAGCTTAGAAAATAACTGTGATAGACTGTCATAGTAACTAACAAAATGACATGTTTTCATGACTATTAGTTTCCGTTTCTTAATTATCCTAAACAGTTTATGTCGGTTGGTAGCGAGAGGTCAAAACTTGACATTTCATTTTTAAGTATTACTACGAACAATACCTTTAAGAAGCGTTACCCTTAATTTTGTATCTATATACAAAGATCAATACCAATGTGGCCAAATATAATCTTAATTTTGTATCAATATACAAAGATCAGTACCGATGTAGCCCAATACAATCTTAATTTTACATTAATATACTAGGGTCAATACCATTGTGGCCAAATATAATCTTAATTTTGTATCAATATACAAAGATCAATACCGATGTAGCCCTATACAATCTTAAATTTGCATTAATATACAATGATCAATACCAATTTAGCCAAATATAATATTAATTTTGTATCAGTATACAAAGGAATTCTAGAGTTACAAGAAACAGGGTGGTGATGGTGCACACCCTTAGTCACATCATTGGGGAAGAATACACCCTTAATCCCAACACACTAGAGACAGAAACAGGCAGATCTCAGAGCTCAAGGCCACCTGATACAAAACAAGCTCTAAACAGAGAAAAACTTTGATCCAGGGGTGGAGGAGCACATCTTTAATCCCATCAGTTGGAAACCACATGTCTTTGATCCCAAAATTTAGAATGCAGAGACAGGCACATAGGATTTGGAAAGATTTAAGTTTAAAAGCTACTTACAAAAGGCAGGCTGCAATTCAAACAAATTGTCCTTTGAGATCTCAAAATATATACACTAAAGGTTTGTTTAGCTCCAAAATATCAAAATAATTTCTTCTTTAATCCGGATTGAAAGGTAATACTTTATATATTAACAAAAAAACCAAATTTGCTCCAGGAAAAATATTACCTGAACCCCCCAAAAAAAGGTAATTGTCCCAGAGTTAGGATTAGGGCAGGGCTCTGTTCTTATCTTTCCAGGAGATTTTAAGCATCCATTCAAGGAATCCAGGGACAGCTGGACAACGGAAACCTCAGCAAAAAACAGATCAGACACCAAAGAAGACGAGTGGCCCAGATGATCCAGCCTTGCAGACTTCCTCAATAGCAGTTTCCTCAAAAGTCTATAACCACAACAACTCAAAATCGCTAAGATCGTTCATCTCCACAGACTACTCCAGCCAGATCTTCAGTAAAGTTCTGAAGATCAGCTTCTGTCTATGAACTTCGTAGGACATCTAAATAGCTGAGCACAAAGGGACTGAACATCAAATGATTCTATTAACATTTTTAACCATTTTTTCATTCTTATTTGGGCCCCAAACAGGTTTACTATGTCCCAAATCAGCAGGAAGTCATTTTAAGAGAACAACGTCCCATCCCCAGAAGGTGGGGAGGGTGTTCTCCCCCTTTGGTTATTTGATAGATAATAGAAAATTTTGTTATTTAGGGGAAAAGACTACAAGCTGTTAAATGGTCTTGTTAAATGGGTTTTGGAGGCTAGACCCAGGGACTTCTCTCTTTTGCTTTTCTGTATCCTCCTTTCTCTCCTATATAGGAGTGAACAGACTTGAGAAAAATGGGACATAGACATAGTATAGGAAAGAACAAGAAAAAAAGACAGATTATTGAGATCAAATACATTTTAAATACTCTTATGATAAACAGAAACTGGCAGGATAATTAAACAATATGAACTACTTTCTTGTCATCTAGAAGGGAAAATTTAGTTTCAAACATATTTATGAGCTGAGAATAAGACTCTCTTGGAAAAGTAAACTCAAATATCATTCTACCATTCAATGAAATACCCTTTAATTGAAAAGGTATTAATGTGAGAGACAATAATGGTCATTTTATAACAAGAAAATTTTCAACCCATGAGGAACATGCAATGATTATAAATATGCCTGTACCTAAAAAGAGGTCTCTAAAATATATACATAAAGAAACGCAAAGCAGAAGAAACAGGTAAGTCATAAAAATAATGACTTATTTTTTACATCTCAGCTCAACAATATGTAAAGAACCACCCAGATGACAGACAAGTTCACATAAGACAAAGATCCAGAAATGCTGTGCTCTTAGGGAGAACCATCTAGCGCCAATATATTAAGGTTACATACCTGTACATTGACCAGTGTTCTCCAGAAAAACCATACAGGAGAGAAAGAGAGGGGGAAGAACTGGAGAACTGATTGTGGAACCCATATTGGTCCAAACACTATAAGGTAGACCAGCAGGCTGAAGATGGGGGGACAGATGAGGGAGTAGTTCCAATTTGAGTTCAAACCCTGTCACTTGGCAGAATTTTCTTGTTCTGAGATCTGCTTCTGTTCTGTGAAGCCTTTCACCTGAGTGTCAGTGGCCTACCCATATTCTGTACAGTAACCTAAACATAACATTAATAACGATTTCACATAAAAATAAAAAAATAGTTCTCACCTAGTATTTCTTTTATGTATTATATTTATTTATTGCATGTTACTTAATGAACATTGGATCTGCTCCCATCCATTGTCCCCTGTGATGAATGTTGTGGTGATCATGAGTGTGCTTGCTCTTGTTTGAGTTCCTACTTTCAATTTTTTTTCATTAATTAATTTACTTACTCACTTTACATGCCGATCGCAGCTCCTCCATCCCCTCTCCTCTCCTCTTAGTCCTTACCTCCAACCCATTTCCCCCTATTCCTCTCTCCCCTTCTCTGAAGGGGGACTACCTTCCCAAACCCACACCCTTCACTGTATCACATCAAGTCACACCAGGACTAAGCACATCCTCTTCCACTGAGTCTAGGCAATGCAGCCCAGTTAGGAGAAAAGGATCCACAGTCAGGCAACAGAGTCCATGTCAGAGACAGTCCCCACTTCAATTGTTAGGGCACCCACATGAAAACCAAGCCACCCATCAGCCACATGTGTGTAGGGGACCTAGCTGACTTAGTATCTTAACACTGTAGAGCAGCTAAACAGGTATATAAATCTACCATATTTGCTCCATTTATCAAGTTGAATAAAGGATGTGGTTGGAACTCAACATGATGGCTAGCAAGGCCAGCATGGCATCTTCTACTTGAGGGAATTTCTGGGCCTGGGGATTATAAGGGAACAAAACTACAATTTTGCTTCATCATCTATAAGAATTCAACACAGGGGGCTTGAGATATGGCTCCCTGGTTAAGAGCACTGGCTATTCTTCCAGTGGAACTTCCCAGCCCCCACATGGCAGCTCAAACTATCTGTACCATCCGTTCCAGGGGATCTGACACTCTCATGCAGATATATGCAATCAAAGCACAAATGTATATAAAATAAAAATAAATATTTTTAAGAAAAGAATTCACAACAGTGCTGTGGGTGACAGCTCAGCATTAACATTAAATGAAGAAGGCAAAGCACAGTGGAGAAGGGAAGCAAGAAGCTAGAGTTAAGATGTAAAGACCTGAATAGAAAGCTTTTTCATACTATGTTCTTGAACCCATGTGAACCCCTAACCTCCTCACCCTTTTGGAGAGAGGCAGAAGATGAAGGAGGGAAAATTCTGAGATGCTACAAAATTACCAGGAAAACTAAGTAATCCTACCCAATTGCAGGGTTTCTCAATATGAACAGTGTGGAAACTCGACACTGGATAATTATTGTACAATAATCCTTATTGCGCAAATATCCTGGGTGTCGAAGAATTCACAAACATCACTGAACTCTACCCTTGAAAAGTACAACTCCATGCATCTTCACCGTGTTGGGAAGGGCATTCAAGTGATTTCTTCTATAATCACTCCTGCTCCTGCAAGTAACCTCTCATCCATACTCCTGTACCTAAGCCCATTAGTGACCCACTAGTTCACTGTGTTGGGCTCTGTTGCAATCATTACTTTGGTGTGTGCTGAGTTCCATTTCTGGGGAGAGTAGAAGTCTGTGTTACGTCTCTCCACCAAAAGTCACTCACACAGCTATCCTCACCATAGCTGGCATTCAAGGAAATGGCTTCAGTCTACTAAGAACATTTTGAAGTGTGTTTCATATTACCAAATATTTTATTTTATTTATTTTTTATATAAGTACTTTATTTTTTTCTTCAAGTTACATCTCAGTCACAAACCCTTCCCTATTCCCCCTTCCTGTCCCACCCTTCCACCCTCTTCCCCCCAACAGCTTCCCTTTTCAATCCAACAAATGGTTCTTTCTCTTATAACAGTAAATTCTATACAAAACAGCAGCATTAAATATGCCACATTTAAGAGAGTATACCTTCCCAATGTCCAGTTCATACATATTTGGCCCCCAACTTTAATATTCTACCTTTTAACCATCTCCATGAGTTTAAAGTTCTATAACTGACTTAACTTTCATACTAACTTGCATCACTATTATAACCATCTTCTTAGATCTAGAACACCCTCTTGATTCCTAAACAACTCAAAATTTAGCTATGAGACTCAAGCTGTCTATTCTTCAACCACCTCAGAGAGCTGAGAAGGATAAATATATCTGATTATATAGGAAGTGCAGTGCCTGCAGCTTCCAATACTAAGAAATGACAAACCAGTGACTACCTGGACAGTTCCCATTTTCTCTCCATACATTCCAGCATCAGTCTTCAGCCTTTTGGTCCTGTTTCTCTGACAGACATTTATTGTAGAGCAGGGATTATGAAGGACTTACCTACCCTGTCTTGGCAGAGCTAGGCTGTCGACTTCCCTGCTACCAAGTTTTGTCCTTTTTGGACAGCAGTCTGTCTGCAGTTGAAGCAAGGAGTTTTTACATGCCAAGAGATAGGCTTGCCACTAATTCAACCATCTCACACTGGAGATTCTTCGATGCTTATCTTCTACTTGGAGTAGAATAGGGGGTGCTGTCAAGAGCTGATATATCACGATATCAAAAAAAATCTTAATTTAAGACCACCTCTTTGAATGCCATATTCTGCAGTTCTCTTGGGGTTTTGATCTGCAAGCAAGACCGGTCCTTTTGCTGCATACAAGAATTACCAAATATTTTAAAGGGCCTATTTCACAATACAGACACAATACAGCTTCCTTACAGCCCTGTTTTATTTGTTTTTCTATCCTTTACATTTTGGCTGGTAAAAATTCAGATTTTTGTCCCACACATAATGATAATCAGTAGTTAAAAAATAAATACTGTATTTTAAAAATAAGAGATCTGCATTTTTATGCAGTGATTTTATACCCCAGACTAAAAGGAAAAAAAATAGAGCTTGGCTATTTAACACATTTTCAAGTAACTTCTCAAGTATAATTTTATTTTCCCCTGACTCAGCATTTCATTTTTACAGCTTCTATTAATCAATCTCGAGCAGGCTTTATGTCTCCAGTTCCTACTTCAGATTTTCCAACAATGGCTGTCCACTTCCCTTACTGTCCCTGTCACTATCTCCCCTGGTCTCCATTGTTTTAACTTAGCCTTCTTTCTGCCATATTCCTTCAATCATCACAACTCCACCACCCTTTGAGAGCAGCAGCCATCAATTTCTGAAACCATGGAACAAGGACAAATGTTCAGACTTCTCCAGGGAATTCACTGAATAATAAAGACCATTTAAGAAATGCCAGGAGAAATTGATTACTCCAAGAGTCAGAACAACCAGCTCAGATCGGAGAAGAGCAACACCATTTAGTAATAGAACTGGTGAAAGAAAAGGGGGAAAAGACAACTACATTCATCTTGTTCTGCATTGTATTTGGATACCAGAATTCCCAGAAGCTAAGAGACATTTAAGAAGAGAAAAGTTGTAGAAAATAACTCTCTCTTCAATTGAAATAAATATTTTAGGATGCTAAGAATATGTAAAAAAGACAAGTAAAAAGATCTAAAATCAATATCAGAATGTAAAGACCTAGTTATTCTATTCATTGGTAAGTTACATATCCAAAAATTATTGTTACACTGAGACAGAAAACTGAGAATACAAGTCTCTTCTCTGTTTTATGATTAAAAACATCTACTAAATGGTTAAGGATTTAAACAATACTTTCTGTATTCCATTTTTCTCATTTTTGTAACTAGTATGAATGTCATCGTCTTATATATCACTCTTTTAGTTTCTTCTATAATTATACAAAGATGTGAGCATGAGAAAAACAGAGATCAGATGATGGTCTCTGTTTATTGAAATCATTGAACATTCAGGAAAAATCACATATGAATCTCCAACTTTCTGGATCTTTCTTCTGTTCGACTCAAAATAATACATTTTTTCAAAGCTTGCCATAGCAAAGCATAAATGTTATCTTGGTACTATGAAGGTGGGAGCACAAGAATCAGAAGATCAAGGCCAGCCTTGACTATCGAGTACGTTTAAGGACCGTCTGGGCAACATGAGATCCTGTCTCAGAAAAAACAAAAGCAAAAATAAAAATGTGTATTTTTCTTGTTTTGTTCTAATCTTGATAGAGTTCAGATATGAAAACATTACCTCCTGTGTAACGTTTGCAGATAACCATTAAGATGCTCAGTCGACAGCCTAACTCTGCCAAGACAGGGTAGGTAAGTCCTTCATAATCC
>CAJQZJ010001896.1:4341371-4354975 GCA_907164525.1 Lophiomys imhausi
ACACACACACACACACACACACACACACACACACACACACACACACACACTCACACATAATCTATATCTCTGCCTAGCACAATGAGACATACATACACAAACTCTAAGCTTTGTAGTTACAGTACATACATGGATGTACATTCTGTGAACTGAGATCATTACACTATTCATTGCAGAAAGGAAGATGTTAGCAGAGGGAAGCAAAACATTTACACCATGTGGCAAATAAGGTCTTACAGCTTTCAACACTATTTCTGAGTTAATTTTCTATAACCTCAAGTCCAGTGTCATTTCAAAGATGACAAAAGGAATCAGAAAATGTGGAAAAGTGAACTTGTAGGAAAAAAGTTAAATAAAACAAATATTTCTAGCCTTTAAATTCCAAATATAAAATATGTTATAAATGCCATCTTTAAAACATATTTTCCAGCATAAGGAAAGGGAAATAAGTTATAAATGCAATATGATACTTTGAAAAGAAAAGCAATGTAAGGTTTTGAAAAAGACAAAAGTAACCCAAGAAAATAAATGCAGTAGAGCTGAGATTAAGAAATATTCTAGACACCACCAGACATGAAACTATATTTTTATGTTTAGAACAAAATTAGATTCTGCAAATCTTATGTGTATATGCAGATAGACGACATCAAAGAGTATAGCCTCACAAAGTGATGCCTAGTTTCTCACTCTTGCTTCTTTGTCATATATATATGTTTGCATCTAACCCCACGGGTGTGGTGCTGCACGCCTTTAATTCCAGCACTTGGGAAGCAGAGACAGGCAGATCTCTGTGAGATCAAGGCCAGCCTGGTCTACACATTGAGTCCAGGACAGCCAAGGATATGCAAAGAGAGACCATGTTTTGAAAAACAACAACAAAAAATTCTGCATTTATATTTCCCATCAGAATTCCTTCATGATCCCAAGATCTATTCATTTATATGGACACTAATTAATTATGTGACATGGACTATCTTAGTATCTTATCACATAATTCCTAAGAAGATGTGCAAATTTTTAAGTTCCATATGCATTTAGTATGTATAAGTTATGTCATAGGCTTAATAAGAAAGTATTTATAACATATACCAAGAGTCAAATATTATTACAAAGCTTCATTAGTAATTAATTTAATTTTATTGGAAATTATTCAGTGAGGCAGGTACTATGAATGCCTGGTGTTTTCATAAATGACTACATGGATCCAGGGAAGTCATTTCATCTAGCTAGTAAAGGAATGAAAATCCTTGAAGTGAACTCTGACAATCTGGCCTACAGCCCATACTCTTAACCACCATGCCCAGATACCACAGGGTTCTGTTCCAGGTCAGCACACAAAAAACCCTTCAGACCTGAGGCTTTTCTTGGGATTTCAATTCTTCTATTGTCTCATATAGAAGCCTCATGAACAAAGACATGGAATTACAGGGATGCTGCTGACTGCAAAACACTGAGTGTCATCTCAAAAAGCTTTAGTAGCCCTTCCCTATACCTTGCTCCACACAAAGTCTGTGAAGGAGGGATGTTACAGCTTAGAATTTTCACTACTCCAACCTTTAGAAGCCAATATTGATTCAGGCAATATATTTCATTGACTAATTGCAATATGTGTATATCACTTATATTGTATCATTTAACATAATGGAAAGTTAAGTATGAGTTATGATGAGTGCTGTTATCAGAGCATTTGAACTGGACAAATTTATTTTTAAATAATTATAGAAAAAAAAACAGAAACTAGTGATTCAGACTTAGAATCCAGTAGTTCTTCAACTCCTCCCATTATTTAATTGTTAAACATGGTTATTAAAAACAAAACATTTACAATCTGAGTTTCCACTTGTTAAATAGGCTTTGGGGATTAAATGGGATAAAGTATTAAGTTCTTAGCAAATAATTTGGCATATAACATATGTTCAAAGTAATAGTACAAATACAATAATATTTAAGTTATTCATATTTCTTTTCCTTTAAAGCTATTGTTTTTTATTTTCATTTACTTACTGTTGTTGTTTTTAATGATTTACTTGTTTATTTTATGTATATGAGTGCTCTATCTGCATGAACATCTGCAGCCAGAAGAGGGCATCAGATCCTATTGTGGATGGTTGTGAGCCACCATGTGGGCGCTGGGAATTGAATTCAGGACCTCTGGAAGAGAAGCCAGTGCTCTTAACTGTTGAACCATCTCCCCAGCCCAAGGCTACTTTTATATAGGTACTTTTTTTTAAAGTAAGAACTATTCTTTTAACTCATACTAATGGCTTTTATTTAATCTCAGCAAATAACGATTTCTCACTGTAGAAGAGCAGTTCTCCACTCAGCATTCTCATGAATACATGGTAAGGTAGACCACCAGAAAAGGCAACACTTGATCCCTATGACTGTACTTATATCTACCAGTTATGTCTTAAAAATCATCTGCTACCTTGGTTTGTACTAAAATAGTGATATTTTGCTGCAAACAACATAATTGTGTCATTTCATATAATTATTAAAACAATGCACAGATATTTTTTCATAGAGAGGATTAAAACCTAGACAATGTATTTCCACTGATACTACTTAATAAAGCAAGAAAATTTATTGTGTAGGTTAAAAAGTATCCACATACAACAGAAAATCAAGTAGAATATTTGCTTCTGTCCTGCAAACTGTTGATTTGTTTTATCAACTTGACAACAGAAGACTGATAAAGAATTGGGAGTTTTAGTTCCATCCATTTGACAGCAAATTACATGATTTCCTTGTTTCTGATAGCTGAGTAGTATTCCATTGTGTAAATGTACCATAGATTTTTATCTATTCTTTGGTTGAAGGACATCTGGGTTGTTTCCAGTTTCTAGCTATTACAAATAAAGCTGTTATGAACATAGTTGAGGAGATATCCTTGTTTTTTGGTGAGGAATCTTTTGGATATATGCCCAGGAGTGGTATGGCTGGGTCTTGAGGTAGAGCTATTCCAAGTTTTCTAAGACTAATTTCCATAGTGGTTGTACAAGTTTGCACCCCCACCACCAATGGAGGAGTGTTCCCCTTTCTCTATAACGTCGCCAGTATGTGCTGTCATTTGAGTTTTTTATCTTAGCTATTCTGAGGTGTGAGATAGAATCTCAGAGTCTTCTTGTGTTGCATTTCTCTGGTGATTAAGAATGATGAGCAAAACTCATCCTGAGTGAGTTAACCCAGACCCAGAAAGATACATATGACATGTATTCATTTATATCTGGATTTTAGCCATTTATAGTACAGGATAACTATCCTACAACTAACAAACCAGAAGGAACAGGAACATGGACTTTGTTACCTGTTAGTGGGACACTTTTCCCTAGTGGAGCTGCCATGTAGGCCCCCAGTGCAAGAGGAAGCTCTTAGCTTTCATATCAATGATGAACTAAGGAAGGCTGATATGTGGGGGTATTCCACACTGGAACAGTAAGATAGGTGAGAGAGGGGGTAAAGGTTTGGAGGATGGGACCCAGACGGGTGGAGGCAGGGGGCTGTGATGGAACTTGAAGTAATAAATGAATGTATTTTTTAAAAAAGCATTAGGAGCTTCAAATAGATAATTTTAACATAGAAAATGTTTTAATAAAATGTTAACACGAAGCTATGTAATGACACTCAGAATGATGAAGAGCTTACCATTAAGGAGCTTTGTGAATTTAAATAATCTGTACACACTCACTAAAAGAGGAAGTTTCATCATTAGTAAATAAGTAGACTAATATCAGACTGCAGGCTATTTTTAGAATTAAGTACGACACTAGGAATGGAAGATACAGTGCTGGGAAGAGCAGTGATCCATACTAAGAGAGTGACTTGCCTAGACTGCTTTGTTACAAAAGGAAAATGTTGCTTCTTCTATTATGAAGTTTCTGAGGATATTCATAAAGTCCATTAGAATGAGAAATGAAAATGCCACCAAAGTTATGTCAAAAGGAGGAGGAGAGTGTCAATAACATAACTTTCATATTACAATTCGGGTAAATGATTGTGCAAATGAATCAGAGATTTATTCATGAATTTCAACAGATAAGCCTGTGCATTACACATTATGGTAGATGTCCCAATTGATTATGACTACCATTCTCTCAGAAATAGCTAAATATTCTTCTTTTTTAATAATTTATTTTTTAATTCTTCAAGTTACATCTCAATCACAATCCCCTCCCTACTCCCCCCTCCAGTCCTATCCTTCCATTCTCCTCCCCCTCAACCCCCCAACTTCTACCCTTTTTTTTCAGTTTAAGGTATTTCTTTTTCCCCCCAACAGCTCTCCCTTTCAGTCCAACAAATGGTTCTTTCTCTTATAACTATAAATACAATACAAAACAACAGAAATAAATAAGCCACAATTATGAGAGTTATATGGCTTAACATACATTCCCAATGTCCAGTCCATATGTATTTGGCACCTGACTTTAACATTCTACTATGTAACCATCTCCATGAGTTTAAAGTTCTATATCTAACTCAGCTTTCATACTAACTTGCCTCAAAATTTAAAAATATCCCTCTCAGGTCTCTGAGGTGGTTGAAGAATAGATAGCTAGAGTCTCATAGTTAATTTTGAGTTGTTTAGGAATCAAGAAGGTGTTCTGGATCTAAATATTCATTTTAAATCTTGAGAATTAAATTAGAATGCTCAGAAGCAAATGTGCTGATTGTAATGAAAAGAAGTAGTTGACTGGTAGTTACCAGCTTCCAACTCACTGGAGTGAAAACAATGAACTAATCAATGAACACACCAGAAAACTGCAACATCTGGATCTAGAATGCTATGGGTTAAAGACCCTGGAAAGCAATTCTTTCCTCATTTAATGAATCTGAATATTAGGCACATTTATCTTGCTTATCCAAAGATAGATTTAGTCAGCTTGATGGTTTTGAATACACTAATTTTAGCATGCAGTTTCTCCTAGTCAAATACATTTAAGTTGAAACAGTAAGATTTCAAGTATCACTCAGAGAGGCAGACAGAAACAGAAACAGAAACAGACAGAAGGAGAGAGACAAAAGTTTTCAGAGTTAACAGGTCTTCTTTTTCTCTTGATGTGTATTTAACAGTCTACTCAGAGGTGGCAAGTCTCAGGAAGTAATCAATAAGCTGAGATATGGAAGGATGAATTGGCCAGTTAAGTAAAAAGAAAAAAGGTAATGAATCCCCTGGCTAGGCACAGGTGGAATTTTTATCTTCAGAAGACCAGGAGGGCCATACGAATGAAATAAAGTCTACAAATGGGATGCTAGTAGAGTGAAAAGTAATTTGTCTAGAGTCGAGTCAAGAAGTAATTCAGTACAATTCCATAATTCTTTTGGTGATGAATAAGGAACTTACCTTTACCAAAGAAAAATGATAGATCATTACATTTTAAGCAGAATGGTGCTGTGGTTAGACTTGTATTTAAAAAAGTACTCTCTAGGCACAGAGTGGAAAATACTAGACTGTAACTGAAAAGGAACATATCTATGCCACAGCTAAATTTGTTGAATGCATACTGCCCATCCACCATCTCATTTAAATAATGCTTGGAATATTATAATTACTTGACAATAAGAAGCATTTATTTTAGATTTTTTTCTGGCTGTAATGTGCAGTCTTTCCCACAGGATCATGTGTTTGAACACCTGAACCCCAGACGTTGATTCTGGACTGGGAAGTTGTGGAGGATCTGGGACTGGTGACTAACTAATAGAAGTGGGTCACTGAGGGAGGATCTGGAAAGTTCTGTCTACTTCACTGTCTAGCTTAAATTCTCTACTTTCTAGTTAGTCCCATTAATGGGACCAGATGCTTCAAACTCCTGTCAACACAGATTCAAGTGCTCCTGTCACCATCCCTCTCCTTCACAGCAGACTGAACCCTTGAAACTCTGAGACAAGTCAAATCCATCTTTCTTTGAGTTGTTTCTGTCAGGTATTTACCCAAAGCAATAAGAAAAGCAACTAATACCCGTACGTACTATTCTTCTGTGAAAGAACTCATCAAAAAACAAAAACAAACAGACAAAAAGTCATGTTTCTATGTCACCATCCAAGAAGGTCATGACTTCATGACACTTTTACTTTTGTCCCTACACAAAAAAAAAAAAAAAACAGGGACAGAGAAAGAAAAACGTGTATATACTAGATTCAACTTCAAGGAAATATTGATGAGACTTAATGGTAAAGCAATAAAAGTGTTTAGAAACCAGGTAATGAATAAGATTAAAGGAAATAATGCAGGGTCTAAGAGGAAAATGATTACACTTGGGAGTGACAATTATGGCTACAGAATTAAAGAGATTAAGTATTTATAAGGGAAAAAAATGAACAGCTAAGCTAAGCCATATTGATCCAGGTATTTGGATGAGAAACCTTTTCTTGGACTGGAATAGGCAAAGTACGTTCAGAGGATGTAGTCAAGTCGTCAGGGGTGGGACAAATTATTCTGGTCAGGAACCTTTACTGGAAAGTTCTACTTACTTAAAACACTTACTTAGCAATGAAAATGAGACTAGAAAGTGTACCTTGATCTCATAAGGAACTTAATTTGTTCACATTTCCTACTGTCTTGACACAGTGTTATGTTCCCACACTCCCAGGTTTTCCTGGATCTTTGTACCTGTTCCCTGTTTCCCTGGGACAGCTCTGTCTCACATACAGAGTTGTACCTGGTTTTGATCCATGGATCAAAGAGGTTTGTCTAGACCATCTGATGTATATGCAGCAGTTTTATTCAAATTGACCTGAAACATTCCCTCCAGGTAAGAGAAGAAATGCTCACCAGCTTCAGGAAAGAAACAAACCAAGCAGTCTGTGAAAGCTGAAATATACAGGATTCACAAGGTCCATCCTTAACTGTTAGAAGCAACTAACAACAGCCAGGGAAGTGCAGTCTCTCCAGCTTGTGGAACCACCTGCAATCAGGTTGCCATTTCTGGAAAGTATCGCTCAGAATAGATTGAAGTTTCAGTTTGTTTGGAGTCACTCATGATCCTGTAATTCGCCTTTCAGCTTTATTCCTGTAAGAAACCCCAAAACCTCTGTGGTTTGCCAAGCTGCACTTTGGGGTGAGTATTTAGGGCTCTCTTCATTGCCTTATATGGGGTGAAGAAACATTTGTTCCCACCTCTCCAGGAAAAGTCACACAATGTCATCCACCTGAGACTAGTCAATATCCTGACTTACTTTATTTACTAAGACATATTGCCATTTGATGCTTTACTATCTCTCCCCTGAACCCCCACTCTCTCTACAGAGACTAGACTGAACTTCAATAGAGGAAGACCTTGGTAATTTTGCTTATATGCCCTATGCACCAAATTCCTGGAAATGATAGGAGTTAAAAGAGTGTTGAGGGAAAGCAATATGGAATGGAAGAGAAAACGAACATTGTTGAGAATAAGTACGTGCCAAACTGTTGTTTTTTGATTTACAGTTGAAACTTTTATTGTAATATGTGTGGACCACTGGTTTGAATGATGTGCATATAAACTCTTCCTTGATCTTGATGCTTCTTTGTTATGATTGTAATAGTTTCATAGCACTCAAATTATCTTTGCTTTAGGCTTCTTCCTACTCAAATATCTTAGCTAATACCTTAACTTACTGCACAAATACCTGTGGGCAAACACTAAGTCTAATGCTTCCTTTTATTTTCATAGAATCAAAATATATTATCTTGTAAAGAATAGAGTTTTATTCTTGAACAAAGGCTAATATGTAAAGATAAATATTTAATAAAATAAGGCTTGAAATTTATGAAGTAGAAATGCATCTATACTGTTAAAAGATAATGTAAGGGCCAGAAAGATGATTCATTGTGGAAAGGTGGTTACTGTCCATCTGATGGCCTAAGTGTGATCCCTGGAACTCACATATTGGAAGGAGAGAATCAACTATCACAACTTGTCCTCTGACCTCCAAACATACCATGGCACATGCAGCCATGTCCCTCACTGCACACACATTAAACAAATAAATTAATACAGTAAAATATTTTAAAGGAATATAGCTATATTGTCAAATCTAAATCCTGGGAGAATGCTCGATGGTCTATGCAAACATAGCAAAGAATTGCACAACAATACAGATCAACATAAACAAAAAATAAGATGCTTGAAACTATAGTTAAGAGTTGGAAGAAGACAACAAGGTCCAGACCAATGACAAAGAACAAGACAATGATAAAAGTTAAATCACCATGCCAATGAATGGGAAACCTGGGAAGTTTTAAATTATAAAAATCCCAGTATTTTCTGTCATTTCTATATGTGCTTATATAAATGTCATGTTTTTATTCACAACAGAAACAGGACAGAAAACCACAATGTGGCCATATAAATAGTTTAATTAATAATTAAATGGTCTGCATTTGTAACATTAGTAGGATTATTCAAATGTGATATTCAGAAATAGAGGACTCTCAAATGTTGAAACCCCAGTACATTGTGGGAAACATCTATTCCCATGACTTCAGAGCCTGTATGTATCAAAACACTGTTTTATCACAATGTGGCTTTTAATAGCTGGAAATATGACCACCAAGTAGAAATGTCACAAAAACATGATCTCCTCTCCACATGAAAGATGACTTTTCCTAAGAATGCCTCAGACACAGCACACATGTCAAGTGGAAGAACGACAATGGCTCTGTAGCACACAGTCCTCCTGCCCACATTTACCAATGCTCTCTTTGATTTCCTATTCCTCTCTGCAGCATCTCTGAAGCTATTTTTGAGATAACCACATCACACATTTTCTGATTTCTAAAGCTTAGCATGAAAATATCAGCATCCTCAGCTATGTGCCCTCAGCTTTGTATTGATACTGTTGTTCATTCTAATTTACAAGCTGCTGGCAGTTTTCCTCCAACCTAACAAATGAAGACTCTCAATATGCAACACCCTTTATTTTCTCCTGTGAAACTCTCTGTGTATGTAAGTTGAGGCTTAACTGTAAAAATAGTCCTTGCAAAATGCTTTGGGGAATTGCTTTTCCACATATAATAAAATGAGCCCTTTGACAATTAATTTGAATGAGTTATTGAATAAATCTTTATCACACAATTGCTATTGTCATTTTTTAGTGATGAATCCTATGAACTACAACATGTTCTTCACTCCCCATATCCTTCAAACCCCCAGTAAAACAATAGAGCACATCCATATGCTGTAATTTTATAGGAAAAATTGAAATCAAGGTAAGAATGACTTGTCCAAAGTCAGGGGTGGCATTTTGGGGTTGAGAGATTACCCTTTATTTTCCACCATTCCTTTTCACATCTTTAGAAAATGATACTTATGCTAAAATATGAGTTATTTTGATTAGACTGGAGAGGTGGTCCTGGCTCTTTGTGGTATGGACTATCTAAAACATGTTCACAGACTCTTTAATATCTTCCACCAAAGGGGTTTGGTCTATGTCTCTCTTCTACCATTCAATTTGGCCTTAGTAATATAAATAATAATAGTTATTATTAATAATACAAGAAATTAGGCTATGAATTTGAAAAAGAGGCGCATGAGAGGGATTGGAAAGAGGAAACAGAAGAAAGAAATGATGTAAATATATTTTGATTAAAGTAAAAATGTATTAAGAAAAAGGAAGTTTGAAAGAAGTCACCTCCTCCTAATTCTCTTAAGGGGCCTGCCCTAGCTAAATGAGACCGCAAAGCTAAACATGACAGTTGATTGCCCTGAGATTTCATTAGGTAGAGGTCACAGAGGAATGCGATGGACTAAGATGAACCCCCAACTAAGCATCAATTTCCAGTCACAGCCTAGAGACTATGAACACATTATAATCAAGATGAACCCTTGGTAATTGTAGTCTCTTCATCATCTCAACAGTGAGCACATGAAAAGTGCACACCAAGAAGTGCTCTCAAAGTACTGTGTAGCATGTTGGTCTCTGGATTCTCCCATCCAACCCTTCAGCCTATAAGTTGCTAGAAGAATAATGAACATGAGGGTCTAATTCTGCTACAATAAAATAGAAAGCCTTTAAAATTATCCAGTCTAGCTGTCATCAGTGAGACATGAGCCTGAAAGTGTTTACCTTTCCACGCCTTTTTTCTAAAATTCTTCTTCCCAGTCTCTCTACAGTATCTCATTTTTTCCAGAAGGCTGATGCCATGGTCTATCAGTAAAACTCACTCTAATTTAAAATGCACTCCTTCCTCATCATTGGCCAGGCCTGTAACTGAAAAGAAATGAAGTGAGATAACAAAACTTATTCTTTTCTTTTCTTTTTTCCCACGGACAATTTAGAATCATCAACACAACCTCTTCCAGCTCAGCTCTTGTACTGGACAAGCTCCAGTGCCACATCCTGAATCCCCCGTTGCTATTGCTGTCCCTGGTCACTGGCATATAGTAACCTGTCTTGGCCTCTGTGGGTCGAATGTCAGCAGGCCTGATCTAGTTCAGCTACTTAATATGAAGTGTGTGCGTGTGTGATCTAAAAGAACACAGCTGCATCCTTGAGGAATCCAAATTAAAAAAAAAAAAAAAAACAAGTGAATCCAGGCTTCTCAAAGCCCATCTTGCCCCTGCTTCTGAAGTATTTTCCTGTCTATCCATCACTGATGTAGAAATAAGTGGATGAATTCATTATTAATTTAGAGAATCAAAAAGTGCATACACATCTCTCATCTGCAATAGCTGTTGGCAAATATAATGTGCTTCCCCCCATACCACTTGACATTTAGATGTCAAAAGTATGGAAAACACTGTGAGGGGAATTCTTCCTTAAGATAATTGTGAGTGGTTCACAACCTAATGTCTAAAACAGTTCAAATAACTACTCTCTAATTTTCCCTTCTTATGTTTTTTTTTTCCAACAAGAAAACCTCTTTTTATCAGCCCTTTTCAAGCCCCTGCAAGTGGTAGTAGGATTACAGTTTATTGCCTGTTCCTCCACTCAGAAGTAGCCCTGTGTCGGTACAGTTCACACTGAGAACTTCATCTTCAGGGGCAGCTAGATCATAGAGAGGAGCCCTACAACTTCTTGTATCCCACAGCTTGACAATGTTATCTAAAGAGCCTGGCATCAGCTGCTGTTTGCGGGTAGGAGACCACTTCACTGATGTTACCCAGCCTGTGTATGAGGTGAGGGACAGCATCACCAAAAAAACATCTTTAGTTAGTGGATCCCACAGTCTAATATGCCTATCTGTGCTTCCAGATGCCAAACGTTTACAAAAGGGAGAATAGGAGATAGAATTAAACACTTTATTTCCTGTCAGAGTTAACTTAAGACCTCAAGACTCAGCATCCCACACTCTAATTGTGTGATCCCAAGATGCACTGCAGATTTCTTCAGCATCTGACCACAATACTGAGGAAATTGCTTCTGTGTGGCCAGAGAGGGTCACCAAGGGCATTCTTGTTAGTCCCAGTTTCTCTGTTTTTTTGCTTCTTACTTGGTTGATTAGTGGATTCTTCCGTTTCATCTTCCCTATCTTGAAATGTATAAAATGGGTATCTCCAAATACATTTCAGGAAGTTGAACATTTTTCAATTCCCAAGAAGCCCCTAAAGATAGATTCTAGCCTTTCTTACTGTTTTTATTTCCCTAGGTAATAAGTACACATGTTCCCAGTTACTAATTGGAAAATAGAAACAACAGGTACAATATACAAAAGCCCCTTTCAACATTTGCTGCATCTTTCTGGTTCTCAAGAGGTCTAGAACTAGTATTTTGGCCACCTTCTGAATCAGTTCTCTATCTTTACATTTTCATTCTTGAATAATGGAAAAGGAGAAGACCATTTTATTTCTTAAACCCAACTCCTAATATGTAGCAGGTAATTTGAAGACTAAATTAAAATTCCACATATTTCTATTTCTTTATGTGCTCTCATAGGAGTTGTATAGATGCCCCAAACAGAAATCTAGCTTAACTGTCCTACTAGAAATCCTGGTCAACATAGCTCAAAGAAGATGCTGAAACACACAGCCAAACATTAGATGGAGTTCCATATAAGGGAGGGAGGAGGAATAGAGAGACGTGGAGGGGACAAGAACAACACATGAAGATCAACCGAACCAACCAACCTAGGCCCCTAAAGACTTACAGAGGCTGAAGCATTAACCAAAAATGGAAGAAAGAAGCTTAGACTAGACCTAGACCTCCCTATACAAATATAGAGGAGAGGCAACTTGGTCTTCATACAGATCCTTTAATAAGTAGGGGGTGGCCTCAATCATGGTCTTTGTTACCTGTAAGTGGGAAACTTTACCTTAGCTGAGCTGCCGTGTTAAGCCCTTGAGCAAGAAAAAGCTTTTGGCCTCATGTGACTGATGAACTGAGTGGGCTGATATGTGGGGACACCCCACACCTGAAGAGAAAGATAAGTGGGAGAGAGCATAGAGGGTGGTGGGCAGGAGGGACTGGGAGGGGAGGAGGAGTGAGGGGGCTGTGATTGAGATGTAACTTTAATTAATAAATAAATGTTTAAAAAGTCTTATTAAATTTGAAAGATATATTTAAGAGCCGTATAATAATCTTTAAATAATGGAGAAATCTATATTAGTGGTATTGTGGAATGTAACTCAAAATACATACAGAGAGCACAATCTAGTTTCCATTTAGTACAGTTCCCCTTTTGCTTGCGAATACTTCAAGAAAGCTTATTATTCTGAATTATTTTACACATAGTTTAATATAAAGTAATATAGACCATAAAAACTTTGAGAAATTTATAACCATTTTCATGCAAATGATTGTATCTACCAACATGTTTGAAGTAAGCATAAACAGAACATGTGATGCTAACAATACACATGAATTCAATAAACCACCAAATTGGGTTAAAAACTCAGACTGCCAACCGTGATATAACACCAAAGCAACATTTTATAGGAAAGACAACACTAGTTAGAACTGACCAAAGAACTTATTAAACCCAATGTTTAAAGTGACAAAACTGATTTATATGAAGTCTCAAACTCTTTAATAAAATGCAGGGGCTGGAGAGATTGTTCAGTGGTTAAGAGTACTTGCTGCTCTTTCAGAGGTCTTAGGTTGTCAGAACTCAGGTTGAGTGGCTCACCTCCTGTGATAATTCTAGTTTCAAAAGAATCCAATACCTGTGGTCAGCGAACAAGTACACCACTCTCCTTCCGCCCCCTTTCTCCTTCCTTTCTCTCTCCTTCTCCCTCTCTTCCCCTTCTCTCTCTTTCCCTCTGTCTCTGTCTCTCTCTCTCTCTCTCTCACATACACCTCATATACATAATTTAAACTGATTTTTTTAATTAAAAGAAAAGAAAATGTAAGGAAAAGAAAATGTAAGTATGAGCTAGGAGATGACTCAACCAGAAAACACTAGTTTCACAACCCTGGCTACCTGACTGAAAGAATTCACAGCATGCATATAGAAAGCATGTGTGTCTTGTGTGCCTGCTAACTCAGAGCTATGAGAGGCAGAGACAGGAGAATCACAGGGCTTGCTGGCTGCTGACCTAGGTCCAGGTCCAGTGAGAGATCAAATATCAAGGAAATAAGACAGAAAGTGATAGATAGATAGTCTGGATTCTTTATGCTCACCTGCATACACCTGAGTCCATTACACACACACACACACACACACACACACACACACACACACACACACA
>CAJQZJ010001896.1:4354985-4381659 GCA_907164525.1 Lophiomys imhausi
ACACACACACACACACACACACACACACACACACACACACACACACAGAGAGAGAGAGAGAGAGACAGAGAGAGAGAGAGACAGAGACAGAGAGAGAGACAGAGACAGAGAGAGAGGGAGAAATGGGGAAATACAGAATGAACTCTTCCTTGTTTCTTGGAGAATGTGTCACATAATAAACCCATTTTCTTCAGAAAATACCTTAAGGAGAATGTTTGTTGTTGAATATTTAATACTTTCTACTTTTTTATGACAATGTGAGAGTGTAAAATAATGCGAAAGTAGGTTTGGCCTTGAGATACACACAATATTTTACTTATATATTAATGTTAAAATCACTGAGGATGGATATATAAAGTGATTTTATATATTACAAAAAGGAAATTTCACAAATGTTTTAATTTTCAGCTTTTATTATAATAAATCAAACACACCACAGTTTTTTTTAACCCATTCTTCAGTTGAGGGACATCTGGGTTGTTTCCAGTTTCTAGCTATTACAAATAAGGCTGCTGTGGACATAGATGAGGAAACTTCCTTATGATTCCTTGAAGAGGCATTTGGTGTATACCCAGAAGTGGTATGGCTGGGTCCAGAGGCAAAGCTATTCCAAGTTTTCTAAGATATCGCCAGACTGACCTCCATAGTGGTTGCACAAGCCTGCACTCCCACCAGCAATGGAGTAGGGTTCCCCTTTCTCTACACCCTCGCCAGCTAACATGTGCTGTCATTTGAGCTCTTGATCTTAGCCATTCCGACAGGTGTGAGATGGAATCTCAGAGTCGTCTTGAGTTGCATTTCTCTGATGATTAAGGATGTTGAGCATTTCTTCAAGTGTCTCTCAGCCATTAGAGATTCCTCCTTTGTGAATTCTCTATTTAGCTCTGTCCCCCATTTTTTTGATTGGATTATTTAGTTTCTTGGCATTTAATTTCTTGAGTTCTTTGTAGATTTTGGATATTAGCCCTCTGTCAGATGTGGGGTTGGTAAAGATTTTCTCCCAGTCTGTAGGCTGCTGTTTTGTTCGAATGACAGTGTCCTTTGCCTTACAGAAGCTTTTCAGTTTCATGAGGTCCCATTTATTGATTGTTGATCTCAAGTCCTGAGCTGTTGGTGTTCTGTTCAGGAAGTTGTCACCTGTGCCAATTAGTTCGAGGGTTTCTCCCACTTTTTCTTCTAGTAGATTTAGTGTGACCGGCCTTATGTTAAGGTCTTTGATCCACTTGGACTTAAGTTTTGTACAAGGTGATAAGTATGGGTCTAGCTTCATTCTTTTACAAATGGACATCCAGTTGGACCAGCACCATTTGTTGAAGATGCTGTCCTCCTTCCATTGTGCCGTTTTGGCTTCTTTGTCAAAAATTAGGTGGCCATAAGTGTGTGGGTCTATTTCAGGATCTTCAATTCGATTCCATTGATCTACTGGTCTGTTTCTATACCAATACCATGCTGTTTTTACAACTATTGCTCTGTAGTACAGCTTGAAACCTGGGATGGTAATACCTCCAGATGTTTTTTTATTGTACAGGATTTAGCTATTCTGGGCTTTTTGTTGTTCCATATGAAATTGAGACTAGCTCTTTCCAAGTCTATAAAAAATTGTGTTGGCATTTTGATAGGAATTGCATTGAATCTATATATTGCTTTTGGTAGGATGGCCATTTTTATTTTGTTGATCCTACCTATCCATGAGCATGAGAGATCTTTCCATCTTCTAAAGGCCTCTTCCATTTCTTTCTTCAAGGGCTTGAAGTTCTTGTTGTACAGGTCCTTTACTTGCTTGGTTAGAGTTACCCCCAGGTATTTTATGTTGTTTGTGGCTATTGTTAAGGAGGTTGTTTCCCTTATCAAGAAATACTCAGCCCTTTTGTTTGTTGAATAAAGAAGGGCTTCTGATTTTTTTGAATTAATTTTGTATCCAGCCACTATGCTGAAGGTGTTTATCAGCTGTAAGAGTTCTCTGGTGGAATTTTTGGGGTCGCTTATGTATACTATCATATCATCTGCAAATACGGATAATTTGACTTCTTCGTTTCCGATGTTTATCCCCTTGATGTCCATCTACACAACGGAATATTATTCAGTTATCAGGAACAATGAAATTATGCAATTTGCAGCCAAATGGATGGAACTAGAAAAGCTCATCCTGAGTGAACTAACCCAGACTCAGAAGGACACATATGGCATCTATTCACTTATAGTAGGATTTTAGCTATATAGTAGAAGGTATCAATACTACAACTAACACACCAAAGGGAACTTGGACATAGACTTCTTATTTTTAATTTTTAATTTTTATTTATTTTTATATATTAGTTATATTTTTTCTATTTTTTAGTCTTTTCTATCTATTGTATGCTTATTGATTTGTTTGTTTAGTAGTTCTCTCTCCTGGGCAACGAGACACTTTTCACTGATGGTACTGCTTCGTAGATCCCCAATAATGTAGAGGCTCTTGGCCCTCATACGGCCTCTCAACTGAGATGAGGGACTGTTATATAAGGACACCCCATCCCAGAGAAATGGGATGGAAGGGTTAGGAGGTAAAGAAAAAAAATGAAATGTAATGTTTCGGCCTTTTACTACTAACTGTCATAAACTGTTTAGGATAATTAAGAAATGCAAACTAATGGTTATGCAAGCCGGTCATTCTGTTAGGTACTATGACAGCCTATTATAGTTACTTGCTAAGCTAATCAGAAATAAAGCTGCTAAGAGACAAGCCACATCTGCATCTGCTTACCCTAATATAAGAGATAGATAGGGCCTCTTCAAAAACCTCAAGAGATCTGCAGAATATGGCATTCAAAGATGTTTTCGTAACTTTAGATTTTCTTATATCAAGACATATCAACTCCTGACAGCACCCCCTATTCTCCTCCAAGTAGGAGATGAGCATCGAAGAATCTCCAGTGGGAGATGATTGAATTAGTCGCAAGCCTATCTCTTGGTAGGAAAAGCCCCTTGCTCCAACTGTAGACAGAATGTTGTCCAAAAAGGACAAAACCTGGAAGCAGGTAAGTTGACAGCCTAGCTCTGCCAAGACAGGGTAGGTAAGTCCTTCATAACCCCTGCTCTACAATCAATGTCTGTCAGAGAAGCGGGGCCAAACGACTGAAGAGCGATGCTGTAATGTATGGAGAGAAAATGGGAACTGTCCAGGCAGCCACTGGTATGTCATTTCTTAGTTTGGGAAGCTGCAGACCCTGTACTTCCTATAAAATCAGATATATTTATCCCTCTCAGGTCTCTGAGGTGATTGAAGAACAGATAGCTAGAGTCTCATAATTAAATTTTGAGTTGTTTAGAAGTCAAGAGAGTGTTATACATCTAAGAAGATACTTTCAAAATTGTGTTGCAATTAGTATGAATGTTGAGTCAGATATAGAACCTTAAACTCATGGAGATGGTTAAATAGTAGAATGTTAAAGTCAGGTACCAATTACATATGGACTGGTCTTTGGGAATGTACGTTAAGCCAAATAACCCTCATAACTGTGGCCTAATTACCTCTGTTGTACTGTATTGTATTTATTATTATAAGAGAAAGAGCCATTTGTTGGACTGAAAGGGGAAACTGTAGGGGGAAATAAGATATACCTTAAACTTAAAAGAAAAAAAAAAAGGAAAGAGGATGGGGGTTTGAGGGTGGGAGGGTGGGACTGGAGGGGGAATAGGGAGGGGACTGTGATTGAGATGTAACTTGAAGAAATAAAAAACAAAGGAAAAAAAATTCCAATCCACACTCACTATAGAGAAGCACACAGAGACCACAAAATATTGTGATAAAGATGTGAATTTTTATCAAGACAAGTATACCTGGTTTTGCTTTCTGCTTTTGCAGTTTATTTGTTAATAATAATGATAATGATAATAATAATAAAAATAATAATAAACTGGCATAAACAGGTAAAAAAATAAATAAATCAAACACTCATAATTTTAAGATAATAGTGACTAGAAACTTCACAGTGTTAAAATTTCTGAGGAAGTAAAGAGAATGTAGCGAAGGAAAATATGAACATAAAATGGAGGAAAATTTATAATCCCAGTGCCCCCCAAGGCCTAAACCATCTCAGATTGGCTAATTTGGATCTTATGCAAAATAAGTTACTACTAGGGCAAAAAAAGGAATTCTCATTAAATTATGTGCCTAGAAGTCACTAGGGGAAGATGGTAAAGCACTTTTTAGCATAATTCTGAACAGAGCTCTTGCTACCCTGTAACACTGCCTCAGCCAAAATGGTATCACCTTTCTGTTTAATTATTTAACAGACATTTATTAAAATCCTGCCATGCAGTGTAAAAGCATACAGAATAAATATAGCAGAGAATCCTTCCTTCCTTCTGTGAAATATAAAATGTATTCTGGAAATAACAAATGTATGCAAGGAACCAGGTATGCCAGTCCAGACAGCAATGAGGACAAACTACACAGGTGAATGATGCACAGCTCTGACAAATGCATTTCAGAAGACTCGGTGCCTAGCACTTCAAGTGGAGTGAATTAAAGATGACTGCCCGGTCCTCACATGATCAAGACATAGCACCATTATTATAATATGAAGTACAAAATTGTCATGGAATGTCCTGATATGGTTGACAGTTCTGCCTTGCTGACTTAGGGAACATCCACCCTTACTCCTGAAAGGTGTGCACATACACAGCATGCCACCATTGTTCAAAAGCTCTACCATCCTGTTATTGCTTTATCTGTTAGAAGCTCAGTTCTCATCTCACCCTGAACCTTTTGAATCAACACTACACAGTCATATCCAGGTTGCCACACTCTAAGGTTCTTTCTTGATGTTACTGGCATGAAGGCTAGGCCTTTATACTTCTGCAGAATTTTAAGAGCATCCACAGTACCAGGAGTTTTCCAAGTACTAAGTACTCTTCTCTTGGTGAAAACTATAAAGGAACTAGTATCCCTTTATAGTTTCACCAACTCCATAGAAATTTATATTCTAGGTGATAATAGAAGTCCTACTATGTAGATAGATAGGGTCCCAAGTCCTTAGCCAGCTGTTGTCATTGAACCCCTCTGCCTCTGTGGACATTGTTACAAAGATGTGTCTTCATTTACCACCCACTAGAATTACTCCTGTAAGTCCTATTCACTGCTATCTATGGGTCCAGAGAAAATAAGATTTGAGCTAAGATCACCATTGCTATGGAAGCAAGTCCACACTAAGTTGCATGATTCTTCATGATACAAAAGAGAAGCACCCTTTCTCTCAGTGTAAGTTTGTGCTTCACAGGGGAATATAAACAAGGATGACCTTCATGCTAATTTCAGAGAGGTGACCACAAGAATATCACTTGGAAGAGCAAGCTACAGAGTCGAACACGGCCATTTTCAAGAAACAAAACACAAGTGCTCTTTTTCTTTGCCTCCTCATGGAATGGCTGGTTTGTTATTTGTTTTCTTAGAACGCATGATATTTTTTGCCTCACCTTCAAGTAGTTTAAAGTGTTTTGAAAACTGAAAAAAATCTCTGCTATCATAGAAGATGGCTAGGCAGTTTATTACAATTCACTATCTCCTTCTCCAAACTGTTCACATTCCCTAGTTTTAAGTCTAAAATCCTTAAAATACCAACTCACTGATGTCTCTGCTTTGCTATGAAAACTCTAGGATCCAACTTCCTATCATTACACATCGCACACACTGTTTTTGCACTAACGTGTAGAATTCTACAAACATATCAGTTGCAAACTTCATATCTTCCCTTATTGGGCCTTTTAGGTCACAGAAAGCAGAACTTGCATTTCCCCTGAAATTTTCAGTCATATGCTAGTGAAGAACTTGGTGTGAGCCCTAGTTAATCATCTAAAGAAAATTTTCTTTAGTTAGCAGTGATCAGTAATTCACATGACACTCCCAGTGTATGCTAATTGAATGTAATCTTAGAAATGTCAAAGGAAATCTTCACTGAACATCCGCTATGTTTTCTAGAAACCCAAATGTCATCACCTGGCTTAAGCACATAACAGTCTATCCAGCAAGCATTCCTGTGGTTTCTGTTTTATAAGAAAGCTAATTGAGACACAGAGATGTTAGTTCACACAGCTGACAGGTGATGGGAGATGCAGTATGAACCTCAGCTATTTGTTCTGCGCCTACTCTCTTACCACCTGTGCAACACCGGCTCTTAATTAACTAGTTTATGTTACTCAGACCACACAGGGCTTGATACATAGGAGATCTCACATGCAAACTGTGGTCATGTCACTAACACTAGTAATGCTGGAAGCATAAAGATTAAACAAGCCCAATGACCTTGTTTCATAACAGATCTGATTATTAGCAAATTTGCACAAAGTACTTTCTTATGTGGAGGGCTCAACGATCTGTGGCTCCTTCCTAATGTTTAAAACAAAAGGGTTTCAATGCTGTCAGGATCACTGACCAGAAAGCAGTGAATGGAAAGGAATGTTTACACAGTATAGTGGATGTCTCATTCACTAAGCACTCTGGACTTTTATGCAAAACATCTATTGTAAAAAGGGACAGAAGGTCTTTGTTTTCCAAAATGACACATTTCTCCAACTACCCAAAGAAGACTACTTATTAATCAGAATGGCCTTTGTTAAAAGGCCAAGGATCATCCATTCTCATTTAGATTATAAAGACAGGCCTTTAGCTTCCCAATTATCCTCAGACTCTGAGGATGGTCAAAATAAAGGGGAGGGGGGCAGACTTCCTTGGGTTCTCTAATCTGTGTTTGAAACACAGTAGGCCTAATTATATACATATGCCAAGCATAAGTGACTTAGAACAGGGACACTTTGTTTGTCAGTCCTTTTATTTCTTAAAGAGGACAGTTATCAACAAAAGTACTCTCATGGTTTTTACTTTAAAATGTGCCTTTCAAAACTGCTTTGTTTAACATATTAGAAAAAAAAGGACCTTCTTAATGATGAATTCTTTGTTCTACTGCAATTGCAAAATAAGAGATTTACAAGTTCCTCTTTAAAATTATACTCTGACATAGTAAAGAAAGCAATAAAAGCCATAGTCATGAAGAGGTATCCTTTATTGTGTGGGTTCTCTTTAAAATGTGTACATAAAGAAATAATTTATTTGTTCTATTCATGTGGCAATGGGTTTAGTGTCATTTGAATAGTGCACAGAAATGCACATAAAAAGACTCACTCAAGTCATTTAACTAGTAATTGCTTATGACTACAGTAAAGTCTGAATGACCCAGGGAGAACACAGGACCCCATGGAAAAGATAATTTAGGACTTCAAACCCTAGGGTACTTCTGCACATCCAGGGACAGTGCCTTTTGTCAGGACTACCCATCTCAGTCAAGCAACACAAGCAAAGGGCGCTCTTTAAAATCACTGCTTGTACTTTACTACGACTGCGCACAACATGGATACAGTCAAAGTGCCCAGCTCATATGAATCTACAAAAATATGTGCTGTCACTCAAAGAATTCCAACGTGCAGTAGGCCAAACACAGATGTAGCAAGTATTTCGTGTGCTTTAGGAGCTGCAAAAAGCTGGCAGTAAGAAATACAGAAGCAAATACATGCTTGGTATGACTTGTGACACTGAGAAAAGGCACTTGATAAACGTGAGCAACTCATAGATAAGAATGTAGGCGTCTTACAGTGGAGGTTCTTCGATGCTTATCTTCTACTTGGAGTAGAATAGGGGGTGCTGTCAGGCGCTGATATGTCTCGATATCAAAAAAAAAGAAAATCTTAATTTAAGATAACATCTTTGAATGCCATATTCTGCAGATCTCTTGGGGTTTTTGAAGATGCCCTATCCATCTCTTGTATTTAGATAAGCAAATGTTGCTTGTCTCTTAGCAACTTGATTACTGGGTAGTTTAGAGAATATCTGTGATAGACTGTCATAGTAGCTAACAAAGTGACATGTTTGCATGACTAGGAGTTTGTTTTACTTAACTATTCTAGACCATTTTAGATGGTTGGTATCAAGAGGCCAGAGCTTCACATTTTATTTTTAAGTATCTCTAGGTATGATACCATTAGGAAGCGTTACCTTTAATTTTGTATCAATATACAAAGATCTATTCAATTGTGGTTAAATACACCCTTAATTATGTATCAATATACAAAGATCAATGCCTATGTAGCCCAATACAATCTTAATATTACGTCCATATACAAGGGTCAATACCATTGTGGCCAACTATAATCTTAATTTTGTATCAATATACAAAGATCAATACCGATGTAATCCAATACAATCTTATTTTTACACAATAAACAATGGTCAATACCACTTTAGCCAAATAAACTACTAATTTTGTATCAATATACAAAGGTATAAGGGCATATTCAATAATCTTCCCCTTCTTCTTGGACCTTCCTGTGCTATGTCTATATCTCATTTTTCTCAAGCCTATGCAGTCCTACATAGGAGAGGAAGAAGGATACAGAAAAGGAAAAGTAGGAAGTCCCTGGGGCTAACCTCCAAAACCATTAAACAGGACCATTTATCAGCTTGTAATCTCTTCCCCTAAATATCGGAGTTTTCAGTTATCCTTCAAATAACCAAAAAGAAGGGCAGAGAAACACCTTCCCCACTCTCTGGGCATGGGACGTCGCTCTCTTAAAGTGACTTCCTGCTGATTTGGGTCGTAGTAGACCTGTTTCGGGCCCGAACCCAAATGGAAAAAATGGTTAAAAATGTTAGTACACTCCTTTTATGTTCAGTCCTTCTGTTCTCAGCTGTTTAGATGACCTAAGGGGTTTGTAGAATTAGTGGCAAGCCTATCTCTTGGCATGAAAAAACCCCTTGAACCAACTGCAGACAGACTGCTGTCCAAAAAGGACAAAACTTGGTAGTAGGGAAGTCAACAGCCTAACTCTGCCAAGACAGGGTAGGTAAGTCCTTCATAATCCCGGCTCTACAACAAATGTCTGTCAGAGAAACAGGCCCCAAAGGCTGAAGACTGATGCAGGAATGTATGGAGAGAAAATGGGAACTGTCCAGGCAGTCATTGGTATGTCCTTTCTTAGTTTTGGAAGCTGCAAGCCCTGCACTTCCTATATAAGCAGATATATTTATCCCTCTCAGGTCTCTGAGGTGGTTGAAGAATAGACAGCTAGAGTCTCATAGTTAAATTTTGAACTGTTTCGGAATCAAGAGGGTGTTATAGATCTAAGAAGATACTCTTAAAAGTGTGTTGCAAGTTAGTATGAATGTTGAGTCAGATATAGACCTTTAAACTCATGGAGTTGGTTAGATAGTAGAATCTTAAAGTCAGGGGCCAAATGTGTATAAACTGGACATTGGGAAGGTATACTGGGCCATTTAACTCTCACAAATGTGGCATATTTATATCTATTGTTTTGTATAATACTTACTGCTATAAGAGAAGGAACCATCTGTTGGACTGAAAGGGGAAACTTCTGGGGGGAAGAGGGTGGAAGGGCGGGATAGGAAGGGGGAACAGGGAGGGGTTTGTTACTGAGATGTAACCTGAAGAAAAAAAAAATAAAGTATTTAAAAAAAAAAAAAGAATGTAGGTGTCTACGTGTTTGAATGAGGTGGTACAGTGGAAGTGCCAGTGGAGGGAAGGGACTTGTCCTTAATTTCATTGTTAAGTTTCCAGTGACAAACCTTTCTGTCTTTAACATTAGGGGATCTTTAAAAAAAAAAAGAAAGTCACAAGAAGCATGATATAGGAGGACAGAGAAGTAGAAAATTCAGAGCCACTACATTGTAAGTGAAACATTTTTAGGGAGGTGTTAGGCTAGCCAATTGGCTTTGGTTTGGTTGTTTCCCTCAACTTTACTAAGAGCTGTAACTCCTTTAAAGAACCAATAACACCCTAGGTTTGAGACAGAATTAGATCTGTCAGACAGTCAAGAGTTCACATCCCAAACTCCAGCAGGCTCAGGGCATGGGAGAGGACAGAAGGACATCAGTGAGGCTCTTTCACCTGGGACTTCATCCTAGGGCAACTGAATTCCAGCTCCACCCAACTAGAGGGACATCTTTTACTTGACACAGTGTTTAGAACACTGTTCGGATTTCAAAATCATTGTGAATTCTTCAGGTAAAGAGTTTTTATCTTAAACAAGGCCATGAGAAGAAAGCTGCAATTAAGGATGGAAAATGGATCGTAGCTCTACTTGTTAAATGACAGAAAGATTTCTCTAGAAACCTTAATAGGGATGTTCTTACAGGAGTGTTTTGTTCAGTTTGCATATCGACATCTTTGAGGCATCAGTTGGCTTCCATTTCTCAAATATTAGCTGTTACAGAATTTAAGTTCTTATTTCTTTAAGAATGAAGCAAGTGTGACTAGAGCAGTTTTACTGTGGGACATAGCAGTGGTCTTCCAGAGCTGAGCAGAGATTTCTATATGAGAACAATTATTTTCTTCAGTACTCCAATCCCCAGGGCTCTTAACACTTCCTGAGGCCTATTCATTAACATTGAACTGTCTGCTCTTAAAAGTAGTCTGTATAGACCTACACTGTGAGCAAACTCATGCTACTAAACATCTCACACCAAATTATCAATCCTATTAATATATATTATTCAATTTCTGTTAAAATGTTGAAGACTGAATTATGACCAAGGCATAGCTGTAGTCCACAATTACCACTTCTTTAATTCAACATTTATTTATTCTGATACATACAGGGTTAGCTCTTCTGAAATTACCCTTAAGCATTGTAGCTTATATTTTTAAATTCACATGCTCTATTTAGTGTCTCAAATCTGATAGAATGATTATAAATAACAAAGTCCTATGAGTTTTATGATTGCAATTTTTTTTCCAGTATCATACTTCTGTGATTCAGACATTTTTACAACAACTTAACTAAATAAATTCATCACTGTAGAGATTACACAGGTGGTAAATGGAAATTTTAAAATAGAATTTTAATATTAGGTGTAATTTTGATAGAAGCTGACCCAATGTGTTCTATGACGCTTTGTGGGAAAGTGATAATGTTTTCTGAATTTATGTTTCCTCCTCTCTCTTATTTCTCTGTTTCTCATTCACTTTTCCTTTCTTCCTGTCATCTTTCACCTTCCTTTTCTTTCCCCTTTCCCTCCTTTCTTCTTTCCTTCCTGTCTCATCTTCTTTTCTTCTTTCTCCCATTCGTATCTTTCCTACACTTAATAACTTGATTTCATAGCTTTCATGGCAGTAGTCATTATATAAATAAATACAGTGATAAACTGAACAAAATAGATTAGGAGATAGATTTAGTGAGTATGTTTGTTGGAGCCTTTGTTTAATGACTCATGCTATGAAATACTGAAGCTTCTTTCTGTGGAATGATCAAGACAAAACATGGAGTGTGTCCCTTCTAAATAGCTGGAAGTAGAGTGAGTGGCCATAACATCACTGTTCTGAATATCTTAATTCATAATTTAAATGATCTAATTTTTTGGAGGAAAGAATACAATGAATTTAATAAATAGATAGGGCAGACAATGGGTTTCTCAAAGTATCAAAATCCAAACATGATAACTGATGACCATCTGATGCCACAGAATTCCAGATGCCTTCTGGAAAGGTCTGAGAAAAATAATTTTATTTAAAAATCATTTTAGATTCCCTAATCTTATTTGTTTTTTATTGCTCTTCCCACTTATTTTATTAGTAATGAAGGTCATAGGAAAATAAGAGTTTTTCCTTCCAACCAAAGCCTATGTATAGATTTTTTTCTTTCCATTCTTATCACTGAGGTCTGCCTTTTGACTCATTTATACAATTACTTTCAGATATGTCAATTACATAACATTGCTTAAAGATTTATCTGGGTCTGACCTGGTAAGCTGCAGTATTCTACATGGACCCACAATGTACCTGTCCTTGCTGTCACTCTGGGTTGAGAATGAGCTAAGACATGGGAGTAAATTCTCAAGCTTAGCACCACTGCCCAAACAGGATCTAACAGGTTCTTTTAAAATAACAAACCTATGTTACAACAAATGTTATGCAATAGGGGACAGTTGTCTAAACATTAGTTATCCACTACTATGCAAACATGTTAAATTGAGATAAATATGCCTTGATTCATAAGAACATAAAGAAAGATAGTGATGTTTTTAATTTTAATTTTGGTGTTTCTTAAACTGATCATTGTACTCGCTTATAAAAATAAATCAGTCACATTAACATTTTAGTAGATAGATGAAGTACAGTCTTGAGCTCTACTACTTTTTTTATTTTTTATTTTTTAGTAGCCAAGGCTGTTTTCAAACTTGAGAATCTTCCTGCTTCAGCTTCATAGTGTTTGGATATCAGACAGGTGCCTTTGAAAAATTCTAATTTTTTATCCCAGAAAGGGGCCGAGGAATTCATATTACAATGGGAGACTAAGTTCTTCTTCACTTATTCATTTAAAAAATTTATCATGGCCAATATATCTTAAATACTATGATGATTGACACAAAAATGAAAAAAAGAAACTACTTGCTTCATGAAGTTATTAAATGCATAAATCAAAAGACAAAATCCCTGGTAGTGATAAAAACAACAAATAAAAATAAATCAAGGCAAATCCAATAGTAAAAATGGCAGATGAGATAGGAAGCCATGTTATCTGTGGGGAAGATCTGTATGATAAAATGATGCCATCATAAGTGGTTCATGAACCAGATTTTAAGAAGTACTCCTTAGCAAGAAACAGGCAAAGCAGAAAAGAAAGGATGTCTAGCTTGTCCATTTGAAGTAAGGTCTGTAGAAAAAAAATAGCTAATCAAGCTATTTAACCAGTGTTTATATTATCTTAATTAGTTTGGCAGTGTTAATCCTTAACCAGCCATTATAAATAAATACACACAGACACTGGATGGATTTTAACAAGCCTAGGCCTGAGTTGTGCAATCCTAACCCACTAAGCTAGCTCATAATTCTATTACCCAAATATAATCCCATATATACATACATCCCTTTGGACTACTATTATCCATGCTAGGCAGATATTCCAGGCCTCGTGAAAAGTTCTTCTTTAATCTACCACCTGGTGTGTCCACCTTGTTTGCTCCTGGCTTTTCTCCAGCAACCTTCTTCTTCCCCAGATGC
Organism: Lophiomys imhausi; assembly: GCA_907164525.1. Classification (NCBI taxonomy): domain Eukaryota; kingdom Metazoa; phylum Chordata; class Mammalia; order Rodentia; family Muridae; genus Lophiomys; species Lophiomys imhausi. The sequence goes on from CAJQZJ010001896.1 coordinate 4,368,032, forward strand.
TCTGTCTCTCTAAAAGCCGGTGAACCATAGTCCCACCTATCTCTATCTTTGCCCAATCTCGAGGCCTCAGCATTTATTTATCCAATCAGAGTCAATTAAGTAACAGACAGCAAACAGGATCAATCAACATTCAGAATGCTTAACACCACCCCATCAAAGGTCCCATGTTTTTCTATATCTTCCAATTTCTTGTTTCTTTCTATATTTGATTGATTAATAGCATTTTGATGAAATACCTGTGTTTTGTCCCATCCCCAACACACACACACACACCACATTATGTATATGTTAACTGAAACATGATGCCATAGGTTTAACATAGAGGTGTGTCATAGAAACATTAGTGATAAAATTGCTAAAGTCTTGTGAAAGGAAAAAGTAGCTGGTAAAATTTACTTATAGAAGACAGGAGTCTAGAAATCCATTAGAGATGTCACCAGAATATCTGAAAATCACCAAAAGATAAAAACATTGATTAAGCTTTTTATCGTCTCACATAGTAGAAATATGTCAAAAAATGAAGGAAAAAAATCTGAAAGAAAGATTTGAGAATTTCATAAATACAACTCTAGCTTTGGTGTGATATAAAAGTAGTCTTGGGAACCTGGGGACGGAGACCCCTCATTAAAACCTGTGGAAATTTATTACAGTAACCTGTGTGGAGAGTGACAGGGTAGGCCTCTCACCTCCTAGGAAGTCCCTGAGATATGTCACTGATAAAGGGAAATATTATGTTCCACTGTTGTAGAGGCTATGACAGGTTGGTCCTGTGCCAAATACTTGTGATGAGGCAGTACACTAGAGCAGAAGTGGATGGTAGAGTAAATTGCTAACCATATAGCCATGAAGTGAATGGCATCCTGCTCTTCTTTCAAAAACAGACATCTAATGACCTGAAGGCCTCCTAACCAACAGTATCACTGTAGGGTACAAGCCTCTACACACTGATCTGTGTGGGAGAACAAAGTCCACCACATCAAAGTGGGTGGGAACTGAAAGGCCTTCAAAACCCAAAGGAGTAGTTGTATTGACCGCCCCGGTCTCACTGACTATGATTCATAATTCTGTGACTCATTATGGTATGACTGATGTCCACATGAAGCAATACTTCCTCTTACTGTCTGAGGCCCTCATTCCAGGCATTATGGGGGGAGGAGGGGCTGACAAGACAGAACTCCACATGAGAAAAAGTGAAGGTTTCAAGTTGATGCCACTGGCCTGTAAAACATCCCTTCATATACCTCCTAAGTTTTCTCTTGTTGGGGCTTTTGTCCTCTAGTACTCAGTAGATTCCTCTAGACACACAGCACACTTTCATGGAACAGTCATAATTTTTTTTTCAGACCTCTGCGTCTGAAAAAAAAATGTTACTTGGATTTGTTTTTAATTGAGTTACATTTATATTTATATTGATGAGTTTTTTTTGGGGGGAGGGTTCAAACAGGATTTCCCTGTATAATAGCCCTGGATATCCTGGACTTGCTTTGTAGACCAGGCTGGCCTGGGACCCACAGAGATCAGCCTGCTTCTGCCTCCTGAGTGCTGGGATTAAAGGCACATGCCACCATGCCTGGCTTAAACTGAAGTTTCTTAAAAACTACGACCATTGAGAAATCAACCATGTCTCACATAAGAACTTATCAAAGGCAAATCGATTATGTTTTAAAATGCAATCGTTGGCCAGTTGAATTTCTAGTGTGTATATCTGTTCTCTTTGGAAAAGAATGCTGAAAGGACTGAGGATGTAGATATATTGGTAGAGTTCTTGCTTAGCCTGTACAGAGCCCCATGTGCAATTGCCAGCAACACACAATACTGGCACTGGTAGTACACAGCTATGATCTCAAGACTGGGGAGATGAAGGAAGACAAAAGAACATCTTCTGACATTCAAGGTCATATTGGGCTACACAGTTAGTTCAAAGCCAACCTGGGCCACACAAGACCCTGAGTAAAAAGAAGAAACATAAAATTGATATTGGCAAAATTTAAATGAAAATTGTTAGTTTTTAGACTTTCCTTCTTTATAAATTTTATTATAATCAAGTTCATGTGTGTATGTATATGACAAGTGTGCAAGGGTGCCAATACCAGGATGCAAAGGAGAAAGTCACAGGAAGTCTTCTGGAAGTCAGTGTTCTCCTTTCGCCTTCAGGCTGAGCCATCTCACTGTCCCAAATATTTAGAGATTTCATAACGATCAATTCAGTATAACTTAGTGTCTCTCTGAGTGTATATGCATACCAATATTACCAGTTATCAAATAAAAAGTAGTGACTCTCTGTCCTCTTCTGTGACATGAAGTTACCAAGTTCTAATAGTTACTTGAATGATTGAAGATAAAAATAAGTGGATATGGACTATAAATCGTGGTTGCTTATAAAGAGGGCTTATAGTCATATGAATTTCTAAGAAACATTTCTATTTCCTTTTAATCCTAGAAGTTGGAACTCTGCTAATTTCACTGCATAAGTCAAGATATTCAGATTAAAATTCTAGTAGGTATCCAATGAAAATATTAAGAATGAAAAGATCTATGAATAGTATTCTGTGAAACATTTCTACCTCGGAGACCTTAATTCAAGAATGACTTCATAGGACAGAAATGGGTTCCAAAGGGCAGTACTATTTTACTTAAAGGTAGATTAAACAAGTCCTGATACAGGAATGCAAAGAAGAGAACAAACAGTGGAAAAATCAATTTTGGCTTCTTCATGTGTTTCAAAGATTTACTTGGACCCTCTCCAAAACCCAGGTGTTGAAACGTAATGAATAGTCTGATAGTATTAAGTGCTGTGGGTTTAGAAAGCTAATTAAATCAGGGCTCCTCCTTTAGGAATGAGATAAGAGCCAATTTTCATGGGTTTTCAAGCAGACTCTAGCTTGGTTGCCCTTGTACTTCAACCATGAGAGGAATGACTACTTCCTATTCTGGAAAACAGAATAAAAGTAAATGTATGCATAATACATATATTATATAATATTATATATAGTGTATATATATTATGTATACATAATTAATATGATGTATATATAATATTATATATTATTATATATTATAATATATAGTGGTGATATTATTAGTGGCCTTAAAAGATATGCATAATGTCACATATGATAGCTGACATGATGTAAGACCTCAAGAGATATTCAATTCATGTCTTCTAATATATTAAGAAAAATACACAGATGTAATTTTGATTAGGGAGTGTGTTTTCTGGTGTATTGATGTATACATGTATGCTCAAGTATATGTGTTCCTGTGAGTGTGAGGGTGTACATTCACTTGTATTCTTATTGTGCATAGGCCAGTTCTTGGCCTCAATGTCTTCCATTGCCTTCTGCTTCATTGTTTTCTTTATTTTGAGACAGTTGCAGTATGTAGCCTGGACCTCTCTACATAGATCAACCTGACTTCCAACTCACAAAGATTGATCACCTTCTGCTTCCCAAATGCTACATTAAAGGCTTGCACAACTATTGTCTGTCTCCACCTTATTTTGGGGACATAATTTCTCACTGAACCTGCAGCAATCTAATTCAGCTTCAAGGGCTAGTCAGTAGGCTGCAGAAGTCGGTCCATCTCAGACTCCCCAGGGCTAAGATGACAGATATGTCTCTGTACCCATTTACTTTTGTTTTATCTCTCTTTTTGTTTTGTTTTTAAGATGGGTCCTAGGAAACTGAGCTTAGGTCTTAGTGTATTTTGAGGAAACGTTTATTGTCTGAAGCATCTTTCTACACTGGGAATATTTGAAAAAACAAAAAGGTTATTTGTTCCTTCCTTTCTTTACCCATTTAGTAGCCAAAATTTATTTTCTACTAAGTGTTAAAGATTTTTCTTATGAGAGAGTTCCCAGGAATCCAGTGAACAAATGAAGCATACACTTCAAAAATAAACAAGGTATAAAGCTTTAGAAATAACAACTGTTAAGGATGATGACGTGTATCTAATAAACTGTGCTACTAGATTGCATTAGCAGGTCACCTAACTGCAAAAGAAAATGAAACAAATTTGAGAGATTTTATTGGCACACAGACCAAATCTATTTAAAAGACAAAGAGAGAAAAAACCCCTTAGCTTCAGGAATGGAAACATTGAACTAAAACCATATTGCTGAGTCTGTTTTGCTTGTTTTCTGTAGTCACTCTCTAAGTCTAGCTCTGGTACCATAAAATGAGTTCCATGCATCCCCAAGAAAAGAATCTAAATGTTCAATGTTGCATGATTAACTCATAAGAGGATGTCTGCACACCTCCGTGCTCCGTGGCCAGGACAATAAAATAATGTGACGGTTATTGAGCCTTTATTAGTATGGAATGTGCAACTATAACAGTTGTATGAATACAGTTGTTCAAAAAAGTTTGCTCTATTGTTTCTTCTTTAAGCATAAGGATACCGAAGCTCTAGGACATAAGTAACTATCAAAGGCTACACGTTATTAGTTAGTTCTGAAGGTCAGACTTGAGCCCTCTGCAATCACATCTGCTGCAACCACCTCTCCTAAGCACATGCTTGTAACCACCAGACAGCTAGGCCTTGCTAAGGTTGGTTTCTATATATTTATATTATGGCAACCATAATTGTTTCATTACCTTAATTAATGCTAATCAGTTTCCCACCCAACAGGAAGGCATGATAATTGGACATTTGCAAACAAAAAGTATATCCAGACAGAGGTTGACAACATGGAATATTTTACAAGGAAAAAATGAAAGGGTGAATCAACATAAAATATCATTTAATGCTGTAATAGGTGAGATAGTCAGAAAAAATTGATCAGTTTAAGCAAAGCTATTTCATTTCAGGGTCTTCAGGCTTCAATTCAAGTGTGGGCCTGTATTGTGCTAGACAACCTGACAGGGATTGAGATATTAATTCTCTCCATTTTTTCCTTTTTTTGTTTTTTTAATGTTTATTTATTACTTCAATTTACATCTCCATCAAAATCCCCTCCCTCCACCCCTCCCGGGCCCACCCTCCTACCTTCTCCCCCTTCTCCCACCTATTCTACTCCTCCAGGGTGGGGTGCCCTACATATCAACCCCTTTCAGTTCAGCAGTCATATGAGGGCTAAGAGCTTCATCTTGCTCTGGGGGCGTATGTGGCAGTTCTACTAGGGCAAAGTATCCCACTATCAAGTAACAAAGTCTATGTTCCTGTTCCTTCCAGTCTGTTGGTTGTTGGATAGTTATCCTGTACTATGTGGCTAAAATCCAGTTATAAGTGAATAGATGCCATGTGCATCTTTCTGGGTCTAGTTTAGCTCACTCAGGATGAGCTTTTCTAGTTCCATCCATTTGGCAGCAAATTGTATGATTTCCTTGTTTTTGATGGCTAAGTAGTATTCCATTGTGTAAATATACCACAGCTTTTTTATCCATCCATTGACTGAGGGACATCTGGGTTGTTTCCAGTTTGTAGCTATTACAAATAAAGCTGCTATGAACATAGTTGAGGAGATGTCCTTGTGGTTTGGTGAGGAATTGTTTGGATGTATACCCAGGAGTGGTATGGCTGGGTCCTGAGGTAGAACTATTCCAAGTTTTCTAAGATATCACCAGACTGATTTCCACAGAGGTTGTAGAAGTTTGCACTCCCACCAGAAATGGGGGAGTGTTCCCCTCTCTCCACAACCTTGCCAGCATGAGCTGTCATTTGAGTTTTTGATCTTAGTCATTCTTACAGGTGTGAGATGGAATCTCAGAGTCATCTTGAGTTGGATTTCTCAGATGATTAAGGATGTTGAGCATTTCTTCAAGTGTCTCTCAGCCATTAGAGATTCCTCTTTTGTGAATTCTCGGTTTAGCTCTCTTCTCCATTTTTTTTTGATTGGATTATTTGGTTTCTTGGTGTTTAATTTCTTGAGTTCTTTATAAATTTTTGGATATTACCCCTCTGTTGGATATATGGTTGGTAAAGATCTTTTCCCAATCTGTAGGTTGCTATTTTGTTCTAATGACAGTGTTCTTTGCCTTACAGAAGCTTTTCACCTTCATGAGGTCCCATTTATTAATCATTGATCTTAGAGCCTGAGCTATTGGTGTTCTGTTGAGGAAATTATCACCTGTGCCAATGACTTTGAGTCTTTTCCCCACTTTCTCTTCTATTAGATTTAATGTGTCGGGCTTTATGTAAGGTGTTTGATCCACTTGGATTTAAGTTTTGTGTAAGGTGATAAATATGGGTCTATTTGCATTCTTCTACATGTTGACATCCAGTTAGACCAGCACCATTTCTTGAAGATACTGTCCTTTTTTCATTATATGGTTTTGGATTAATAAACACAGTTGATCTTGAGTAACTCAATATTTTGTTTATCTAACCCATAATTAGGGACAATAGCACAGGGACATCCTACTGAATATGTTTAATTTACATTCCCTAAGTGTGAAGTGATAAGTTTTAGGATGTGTATCATGCAGATTTTAAAGTTGAGCTTGAGGTTTGGAAATATTAAAAAGATAAAATATACAAAACAGAAAATATGCTCTGGGTTCCTTTTATTGCATGTGTCACTAACATGGTTACTAACACTGCATGGATACTAACACTCATGTGCATGTGCCCCCACAAACATTACATGTTTAGCATCATCAAAAGCTAACTTTGCCAAGCTAAAATAATAATGATATAAGTAAGACACGGTGTCAAAAAGGGGCCCCAATGAAACTAAATATTTAATTATTTAAATAAACAATAAGGAATAAAATTAATGTTCCTCACTTTTCTACATCTAATAGCAAAATACAATTTATTTCTAACATGCAAAAACAACCTCAGAAATATTATCTCACATTTTATTTTCTTATAATTGTGTGTGGATGTGTGTGTGTGTGCATGCGTGCACTCACAAGTACATGGAGAAGACAGATATCAACCTCAAGTGTTGTTTCTCCGGTAGTGTCTACCTTACATAGTGAGACAGGATTTCTCAGTAAGACCTAGTGCTTGTTGATTATGCTACGCAGGCTGTCTTGCAAACTCCAAGGACTCCCCTAGCTTCATCTGCCTGGTGTTGGGTTTCAAAGTGTGCATCATCATGCCTAGGTTTTTTATTTTTTATTATTATTTATTTTATTTTTTTTGTTTTTTGAGACAGGGTTTCTCTATACATCCTTGGCTGTCCTGGGTTCACTTTGTAGACCATGTTGGCTTGAACTCACAGAGATTCCCCTGCCCCTGCATCCTAAGTGCGAGGATTAAAGGAATGTGCCACTACACCTGGCGCCTAGGTTTTTTAATGGGTGTTAAGGATTGACTTCAAGTCCTCATACTTGTGCAGAAAGCATTTTACTGAATAAGCTATCTAACCAGCCCATATTCTATATTTTGTAAGGAAAGAAGCCCCTACATTTTTCTTGGTCTTCACAGACTGTGGAGATTGGAAACCTTGCTGTAAAGGCTGACTTCTCAACACCTGATTGCTCAGTTCTTGCACTTCAATTTCCAACTCAGCTTGAAATTTTTAGTTGAGAAGCTGAATTCACCTTAAGCTGGACCATAAAAATGTGACAATTGCAAGGAGAACGAGTTAAGAAATCACAAATGAAAATTGGAACATCCCACTGAAACTCCAGTGACTTTTTACTTGAGGTGGTATTGTATGCTCTAAAATATGTCAGGACAGCAGAATTTATTAAAATGTGCATTGAAGAAATGTAAGTAGAGTCATTGTAAAATGGAACTCTCTGTGCTACTGTTTTCCTAAAACAACACTTTTTTTTTTTTTGACCTCATGTCCCGCACAATGTCTGTACTGAAACTGCTAGCTTGGAAAATAACTGGGAATCAGCACAGGCAGTACTCTGGAAATCATCCAGCCCTCTGCCTCCACTTTGTAGATATGGGCAGGTTAAGTTCTAAGTGCTAAAATGGATTTGTCCAAAGCCATACTGCAGGTGAACAGAAATACAGGGAAGAAGATGTTTATTTGGGGGAGTATGCAGTTCAATCAATTCTCTGAGATACGGAGGACTATAATCCCTGTCTGAGAGGTCAGAAGTTTGTGTGTCAGAGAGGTTCACTGGTGTGCTCGAAGCCCAGTGAGAAGGTTAGAGCTGCAGCTCATAATTTTCATGCATCTAAAGACCATTCTCTTAGTAAATTATCTGAAATATCTTTCCCTATATTGTAACTAGATTGATTTTCTATGGACACATGTGCAAAAGACTATGCTAAAGCAAGACAAAAGCGCTCTCACAAGGCACTTGATGTGTTCTCTCTACCGTACATTCTCAAATACTTATTGAAATTGTGTGCAGAGAGGTACATACTTGACAGAGTAGACGTGTGCACACGAGTGTCTGTGTGTGTCTGTTGAGATTATAGCTTGGCATATACGGTGTCGGTGTCTGTTCTCCACTGCTCTCTGCCTTGACTTTTTAATAAGGTAGCCCAGTGATGCTGAAACTAATCAGTTCCTCTAAAGCAATGTATCCTAGGGATCTACTTGTCTCTGCTACATCTGTCGAGGTTGGACTCACTGTACAAGCTTTGTACGAGGGTTCTGTAGATCAGAACCCGGGCTCCCATGTTTGTGCTGCAAGCGCTTTATAACTGATCAGTCTTTGCAGCCCCTTCTTGCTTACTTTTCATCTTATTTCCAGTCAGGTGTCAGTGCCTCAGAGAAAGTATTTTCTGAGCACAGCAGGTCAAATTCCCAAATAACTCCCACTTCCAGAACTCAACGGAGCAGCAACTTTATACTTGTCTGCCTGATACTACAGGTAATGTATGCCTATCCTAGTAGATTAAATCTTTCTAAAGGTGAGTGCTGTGTCTATTTTCCTAAAGCCTCTATCATTAGCTAAGAGGTACTTATCAGTATAAATAATTATTGAATAAATGAGTAAATGCAACTGAAGTGTTTAATTCATAAAAAGGATCAAATGCTCTATCTTCGGACAAGAAAGAAGTCTGCTAAAATTTTCACTACTATCAATAGTACAGGATCAAACTGTTAAGACACAATGATATATAAGGCACTATGACATAAGGATACAATGTATAGGAATTGGGAAAGGTCAATTATATGTCATCCCAAAATAAAACACCTAAGTATAAGATTTATTTTGAAGGGTCACAGAGCTAGCTCAGGAGTTAAGTGGGGGTTCTGTTCTGCACAGGGCCTGTATTCCTTCTCCTTGGACCTTCATCAGATACCTCATAATGTCCTGCAACTCCAGCTCCAGGTGATCCAATGCCTCTGGCTTCCACGGGTACTAAGAGTTATGTCCATATATCCCCACAGAGAGACACAGACACACCGGAAAAAATAAACAAAGTAAGTAACTTTTAAAAAGAATTATTTTTTTTTAACAGAAAGAAGTTGTATAACAGTAAGCCCAGAAAGAGATATTGCCCTCCTTGCATCTGGCTCAATGCTGTATATAAAGCTTCCTTTTGGCAGGTGGGCCACCCTCCTCTCCCCAGCACCAGGAAAATCACTATCCCCACAGACAGAAGGCAGGCATGCACTTGGGTCTGCACAAACAACCCTTTAAAAATAACCTTATCTTCTACTAGCACTGCACATATATTTACCTTCCCACAAGGTACTCTACATGCAAGCCCATTGTTCTTGGTTCTATCGCTTCTGTTCAATTTATCTTTTTTTTTTTAAACCAATTGTATATAGCTGGTGTCTAACTGCCATGTTTGATTTCCCTATATGTCTATGACATTCCCTGTGCACTTGAAAAATAAATCATTAATACCTAAAGTATATGCCCTTCCTCCAAGTAGTTCTCAGATTGTTAGTTTGATTTTCAAGCACAGGCACGGACACTAGGAGAAGCATATCTCCACTGCTGTCAGATATTTAGACCCAGCTATTTAGTAGGCCATACATACTCAGTGTATACAAAAAAAAAAAAAAAAACATTATTGCTTTTGTGGATGGATTCTGCTTTCTGAACTTGGAGAAAATGAAAAATCAATGAAACCTAAGAAATGTCTATGAAGGAAAAAAATCCAAGCCTATAAAAATATTAAAAGCAGAAAAGCAAAGGGGCCCAGAGGAAGTCTCTGCAGATAATGAATATGTGCATTACCTTCATTGTGGGTGGTCTCATAAGTATTTGCATATATTCAAACACAAAATTTGCATATATCCAAACACTAAAATGACAAAAGAATTTTACAATGTTTGAAATAGCTAATTTTAAAAAATGATCAATTATTGTGTTAACATGGACTAGAGTCTCTGACTCAACAGAAAGTCAATTAATAGTCTCTCAAGTAGAATGTTATGTACCTGTTTTTGTAATTGTGAAAGGATTCTTACTATTTGCAAACAAGGACTGCGAACAGAAACATTACTGCAGTGGCAAGCGCTGCTCCATGTGTCTCTGCAAACAAATTACCTGAGTCAATAGTGCGGACTCTTCTCAGTTTCGAAGGTGGGACTCAGCACACTGTAAAACTCATTCCCACTTTTCTAATTTTGCGTGCTGTCCTTAAGAAAGGGAGATTATATCACACTGCATTCTCAGCGAGCTTTGACATATGACTTCTTTTTCCTCCTTTTCTCTGCTGTTTTCCCCTCCCCACAGGGCAGTGGTACAGTATTATATGTGCAGATCCTCATCTCTGATCTTTGTGCATGAGGCTTCTTTCCACTGCAGGGTCATTTATGACAGGCTAAATTAGTCTTTGATCAGGGACTTTGATTTACTTCTTAATGCCCTACTTCATCTCCAGGCGCACAGATAGGTTTGCTCCCATCCTGCCTAGTTCAGTGGAGATAGTCATGATGTATTTAATTGGCGTGCTTCCTTCCCAAGGCCTCAAGTATTCGCACACGTGTGCAATCCAATAAAACCTGCTGGTCGGGGAAGATGTCTATAATTTGTGTCCATGTTATACATGGTCTTTTTCTACAACATGATTGCCTTAGGGCAAAACCAGCATTTTGTTGGAGGAAACACAATTTTCTTTTTCAATTTGATTTTGCTTCAAGTCATTTGTTTGGTGGTAGTATGTGTTTTCATGGGTATTTTATTTATTGAGGCATCTCTTTGCTCTTTAAATAATTCATTTTAAATATCAATGTATACAATCAAAAGAGTTTTCTTATTAAAATGATCTCCCATGTTTTGCTGTAGTTCTAGTATCTTTTTAAAGGTCATGTTATGCATTTTTTCTCTGCAATGAAATAGCAACCATTTTTGCTTTTGTAGATGGATTCTGTTTTCTATACTTGGAAAAAAAAAGAAAAATCAATGAAACCTAAGACATGTCTAGGAAGGAAAAATCTAAGCCTATTAAAATCTTAAAACCATAAAACAAAGGGGCCCAGAGGAAGTCTCTGGAGATAATGGATATGTCCATTTCTTTGATTGTGGGTGGTCTCACAGGTATTTGCATATTTCCAAACACTGAAATTTTACACATGTAACACATATAGATATTCATAGTCCCAATTGTGCCCCAGTTATGAGATTAAGAAAACCCCTTAGATTAGCAGTATCCACAAAAACAAAAGCTTTGCAATATGATCATGTATGCAAAGCTTTACAATGCAATTCTCCACACAATGCTCACTCTGCAATCTTTTGAGTTTGGAATTCCATTTTCCTAGGGACAGAAAATCTACTTGTGGCATCTTAAGAGCATATTTGTGTATCTCAGCTTCCCTTCAGGGCCCTTGCTGAATTTTCATGCCTTGGAAATCACATTTATTTGTGTGTAGGTGATCTGAGTAAAACCAACTTCAATAAAACTCCAGTTGAAACAAATGGATTTTTGGCACCATGATCCAGAATTATGTATGCAAATTGGAGGTAATCCAAGGAACAGCCAAGAGAAGAAGGAAAGAAGCAGAATGCTAGGCTAAGGAAGAAATGCAAGGCTTCTCTGAATGCCCCTAGAGAGTGTAAGTAACAATAAGGCAAGATAACAGCTCATAAATATTTAAAAGGTGTAAACATCAAATATGGACAGAAGTGATTAATTATATGACAAGGGCATGGCAGTCTTTTGACGCATTCACATAACTGGAAAGGGAAAGGATAGTGTTTACTGTCAGGATCATGAAATATGACACATTAATTATTTATGCACAACATTCTAGCATTGATGGAATCTTCTATCGCCTCTGCACACCCCATCTCAAGAGATGCTGAAAAACTTCACTTAATTATTCAACAGAGGGGAAATTCTTTCCAAGGAGATCCATTTTACTTGGCTTCCAAACAGAACTTCTTGAAATGAGAATTTGGCTTTGCATAATATGCATAGACAGGAACTTACACTTTTGTTTTCTAATAGTCCTAAAGGCAATGAGCTAGAGCAATGCCAGTAACAAGACCAGGAATCACTTGGCTGGCTGGGGCTATCAGGGGCTGATGGATTATAAAGCATTAAAACGTATCACAGCCTATGTTGAAATGGAATTGGAAACCCTTAGCGAGATTGCCAAGGCAATTACAGGATCCAGAGAAACAGTCCTGGAACCGCTCATCACAGGTGTCTAAAGGGCCATCCATAATGGGAGCCTTTCCTGTCTCCTTCCTCACATTCCCTCCTCCTATTCCTACCCCCCACTTTCATAGCGTTTTATGTGCCCCTACTTCTATTATAAGTGGTAAATATGGAAATTAGATGGAAACAGGATCAAACAAGCTATTTTTGTGCATTATACAGAGCCTGGTGTACGGAAAAACTTTTACAATAGAGAGGTTGTTCTAGTCTCTCATCTTTAGAGAACATGGGTCAAGCTCATTTAAGCATGTGAGTAGTCTGTGCCAATGGACTTGGGAAATCAAAGCAAAATGATCAATACCTTCATAAAAACTTCACAGACCAACTAGGGAAAGTAGCTGTAATCTTCTTTTACATGATAGCACTTTACTAGGGTTAAATGTAAGTCTCTCTTCTGGACTATCATGACATGGAGCAGAAGCTATGATATAAGAGAACACATCAAAATCCATAAATCAGAAAGAAGTGCAGGGGAGAAAGATAAGCACCATCAGTCAGTCTGGGTGTGTGCCCAAAGTGACCTTCTGTTCCATGAATTATCAGGAACTCCTACAACAAAATCATCTTCTCTGTCATTCACCTACTTAAGCTGCCTGATAAGATGCATGGGCGATACTCATTAGATAAATTATATAGTTATGGAAATGAATGACATGTAAGAGTAAGCAAACATGCATCTCAGAGGCACAGATTCAACCTCAAAAACAAAACAGAACAAAACAAAAACCTCTAACACTTATAAATTGAAAATTTAGTAAATCCAGACAAATTATGGTTTTGAAAATATAAGAATAAATTAGTATTCATTTCTAGCAGAGAATGGCTAAATATTTTATTGTATTAAAAATTGTTTTTGAGGCTGGGCGGTGGTGGCGCACGCCTTTAATCCCAGCACCTGGGAGGCAGAGGCAGGCGGATCTTTGTGAGTTCGAGGCCAGCCTGGTCTACAAAGTGAGTCCAGGACAGCCAAGGATACACAGAGAAACCCTGTCTCGAAAAAAACCAAAAAAAAAAAAAAAATTGTTTTTGAAGTAGCAAGGGAGAAATCTCCATACAAAGATTACCAAAATAAAATTAAGGTGTGTTCTTGTGGTTTGTGTGTGTGTGTGTGTGTGTGTGTGTGTGTGTGTGTGTGTGTGTGT
>CAJQZJ010001896.1:4381669-4396555 GCA_907164525.1 Lophiomys imhausi
TGTGTGTGTGTGTGTGTGTGTGTGTGTGTGTGTGTGTGTGTGTGTGTATGTGTGTGTGTGTGTTTATTCTAGGACCATGATACCACAAAGCTTTCCTGGAAGCTATAAGGCTAATTTCTCAAGCATCACAATGAAAACTGAAAAAAACAAAACATGTTTTATAGAATTAAATAATGTGCTGATCAAGCATCAAAAACACAAGAAATACAATTCAACAAAACCCAGGAAGAGATGAGCAGCAATGAGCAAGCAGTAGTGTATTTCACTGACTTGTATCTATTTTCATGATGTTAACAGATAGAACTTTTAATTAGATATCATTCTGACACAGTGACAATTGGGCTTCCTATGGTAGGGAGATGTATTTCCTTTTTGTTGTTCTTTATTTGCTAATTTACTGGGAATTTTTATATTTTTCATTTGGGGGGATTGTGTTGTTTTTACTGTGATTTTTGTTTTTCTAAAGTCAAAGCGTTGTGCATTCAGGGCACCTACTTTATCACTGAATTATGTGCTCTGTCCCATGGGTGCTCTATTTGATCCTTTCATTTCTAAGAAGACTTACCTAGGTATCTTACAAACTAGAAATTTATTACAAGTAAAGCCATAAAAGGTCTTTAATAGAATAAATGCACCCTTTATAAACTCTATCATCAAAAGACCTAAGTAATCATATTTCCAGAAGACTTTTCTCTTAGGATATTAAGAGGCATCACACATGGTTTATGATCTTCTAAGATACATGCAGATTAACTGGACTTAACATGCCTGTGCAGAGAAGTCCAAATGGAAGAAACAAATATGCACTGAGGAAAAATACTGCACTAAGAAACAAAAAGGCCAGGTGATTTTCAAAGCAAACACACAGTGTCCCCAAATGTTTAATCTAGGAATAGCCCTGACTTCATTTAGAAGACTCTATCGGTTACCAAAAGTTAAATAATGCTAAGAGTAACTCAAAGTTAAGGTGTCATGTCTGTTTACAAGTTGCATTTATTAAGATCCTACTTATAATTTACATAACAAAAAGTTCGGCATGTATCAAATGATACTATAATTTTTCAGGTATTGTATATTGTCACTGACTAAATGGACTTTTAAAGTATGGGGAAAGATTTCATATTAGTAAGAATGAATCTTTCAAATCACTTTGTTTTGAAAACCAAGAATGATGCTAATTGTTGACATATTTTCTGAATATAACACGTACTAGAGATTACACATAACACTGATAAGCATGATTAAAGCAGCCAGATTTATGATATATACATATATACTATAATTACACTATGTATTATATACACAATGTAATCACAACCCATAGACTATACCTATACGTAATTACAACTCTTTTCCAGTATTGAGTTAGAAAATATAGGTTTCAACACAGATAGTTTCTTTGGAGGAATATCGCTGTGTACTTCAAAACAGACTTGAGAGCTTTAGAAACTGGGTATCGTACAACCTAGAATTACAACAATTTGATAAAACACCAACTGAAGAATCAGGTCAGATTCCACATTAATCCAAATCCCAGGGGCAGCTCAAACTCCCTGCAGAGCATGAAAGGGCAAACTGTCTTTGACCCCTGAAGATAAAAGTTTTTCCTAAGTAAACATCAAGCTTCCTAAGAAGTTAACCTTCTCAGGCCTCAGGAGCCAAATTCATTTTTCCATTAAAAATGAACACTTAGATAAATATAGTCAAGATGTCATTTTAAAATATGCCAAGAGGTCAGCCAATAAGAAAAATAACTTCAAGGGAAGAGGTTTTCTCTTAAAAAACAAAAAACAAAAAAAAACCCAGAGTATTTTAATGTAACATATACACATATGGATGCCAACTCACACACACACACCCAGGCAAGCACACACATACATACTTACACAGACACATATACACAAATACATACACATAAACACACAGGTGCATACACACATGGATACCTAAACTCGCACATATACACACACATACACACACACCATATGTATCTGGTTTATACATGCTCTTAAGACTAGTGAATATCCAATTTCTGAGACATTTTCTTATCCCTTGTTAAGTCCTCTGGTTATACTTCTACATTGTGAAATGTGATAATTAAACACAGTATAACTGCATGAAGAGACTGATTAAGGCAAAAACTCTTACCAGTAAATTTAGTTCCACTATGGTCTGCCAGGGGTATTAAGGCAGGATCATTGTTGGCAGTTTACAGCACCTAGGGATAGACCAAAAGTTGCAGTTTTAGAGATAATATCCAACTTTGAAGAAACTTTTAAATTAACTTTTGTCATTACTCTATTAAGCATATTCTAATTTAAGTCCTTCTCTCACTTTGCATGAAAAACAAATTGATGTGTAAATACCTAATAGCATTGCTCTGTTGCTCAGAATTCTGGGACTTTCTATCTCAGAACATGAGAAGTTGAAAGGGTAGATATGCAGAAACAGTCACATAATCACACTTCACATTGGAAGCATTATTGACTGATGTGCCTGCCCTCACAGAGTAAGGTATTTTGGAATAGACTACAATTTGTCAGAGTTCATCCCTGGCAGTCCTCCACAAGCTGTTGTACATGAGAGCCACCTGCTTTGGTCTGCTGCTGTGACCAATGTATCTAACTATAACAATGCCACTAAAATGAGAGTTCCATTAAAAAGCACTCCAAAAGCAGACCTCGATCAATTATAGAGTCAGCATAAGCCTTCAATTCAAGAGGCCATTTCCCACCCACAGGAGTTCATGCCAAGTTCCAATCTTTTAACAAATCAAAGTGTGAAATGAAGGATGTATTTCAATCAATACACAAAGCCATTTATTGTTAATTCCCAGATCACTTGAGGGTTGGTACTCAGCCTCTAGGGGAGCACCCATAAGCTTGTTTTATAATTCAGACCCATGAACACACCTCTGACGAGCTTTGCTTTCTTTTGGGAACCAAACAGTAAACCTAAGTCAAGAAGATTTTATGTCAAAATTTAATAAGTATCATTCACACTGGCTAAATCTCATCTAGGAACACTAAAGTAATCCAGTAGGAGTTGCCAATTAAGGAGATTTATACAACTATAACTTATTTGTCATTAAAGGAAAGTAAAGACTGTTTTGTTTTTTTGTTTTGTTTTGTTTTGTTTTTTAAATATGCACGTAACCTTCTTCTATTGCAGGCATTTACGGGCAATCTCTTTGGCCTTGATCCAAAAGCTGTTGCCAAGAAGTTCTAAACAGATTGTGATGCCTCTGGAGAAAAACTCACACCAGTACACGGGGAAGAAAAATTCTATGCTAGCAAGTAAAGAAAATCCCTACTGCCATGCAATTGACCAAGTAACACACTGCGCTTATTATTGCTTGATTATAACAAATAGAATTGCTTATGGGCAGCTAACAATGCACAAAACAGTACTTAATGTGGCTCCCAAGCAGTGGCTGAGAAGTACACACTACTAAAACACACTGAGGTTTATTGGTTTCGGGAGGCAAACTCACAATGTTTAGCCAACTAGAGAAATACACAGGCTGAAGTCATTCTGTGATGTTCAGCATCCTAAGGGTTACAAATAATCTTTCGGGGGGGGGGGGGAGTGCACGGTTTGCAAACACTAATTTTGAGTAAGGCTTTCTGTTCCATTGGCTCCCTATTCAAGGTTGATGCTAAATGATGTCAGATTCAATATGCTTTTATTATTCAAGTGATAAGTTAACACTTATCACACAGTTGGGGTGAAACTTTTGCTGATCTAATATTCAGTCTTTGCAAGACAAGAAATAACCCCTTAAAACCCATTAGGGTCATGCAACCAGCATTACATACGTGGCAACAGGTCCCAATTTCTCACCACTGTCAAGAACACCCATGACAATAAAGACCAGATTCTGTGCTGGCATTCTTACTAGGATTTTGAAGTGTTGTTTGACATCAAGTAGGGAAGCTGTGGCTGCTGATCAGACATATTTGTTTGCTCACAGAGGCCACAGGGGTTTGCTTAGCCCTCATTGGCTTCATTCAACCTTGGATGAGGAAGCATTCTCATTAATCACAGATATCAATCCCTGGCTAATCCTCTCTCTGCCCCCTTCCCCTCCCTCCTTCTCTCTCTCTCCTCCCCTCTCTCCCTCCCTCTCTTTCCCTTCCTCCCTCCTCTCCCTCTCTTTCTGTCTACCTCCCCCTCCACCTCTCTCCCCCTCTCTCTCTTCCTGTGTGTGTGTTTGTTTTTGTGTGTGTCTTTTGGATATATAAAGTCCAGCATTGTCATGATGCAGTAGGCATACATGTAAATGATACCACTATAGTCTAATATAATACATTTCCAATTTTGTTGTTGTTCTATTTAATTGACTATGTGATCTTTTAAGTTAATTTACTCTAGAAATATTTACCCTCTCTCACACTACTGCTGCCATTTGGTATTAATGCATTATTTTTATTACTATTAAAATAATTTTATCTCCAGTGTCCCTAGTATTCTTTTATTTAAGAGATACAAATAATTATAAACACCAAACTTAAAAGGAGAACTGAAAGAGATACTGAAGAGTGACTGGGAATAATATAAAGAATAAGAAAAAGTGGATATTTGGCTATTTCTTTATATAATAAGAAACTATAAGGAAGGTAAAACAATCTTGTTAAATTTAATCAATTGAAAAAATATAGATAAAGAAAGAGTATCCTGTAGAGGGAAACACAAATATATATGAAGGATCACTTTGGACATACCACATCTATCTACATCAAATGTAAGACAGAAGCTCTGAATCGTTTCATGCCTGGATCAGACAACCTCTTGCTAGGAGCATCCTGCAGATGTGAGGTGTCTCACTTCTGAACATAGTATTTTTCACACAATGCAGTAATCAACCCTGTGAGGTTTTTATATGCTCAGCAAGATAAAGAGTGATCTTTCCTGGTGCTGAAGGAAAAGTTGACTGCATAAGAAATCCCTAGAGATCTGTCACTTTTCAACATGACTTCTTCCTAAAATATTTTCAAGGTGAGTTTATTCTCAGTTACTATGTTACAGGGAAACCCATATAAATTCCAGTCCTGTCCTTGACAGAGTAAAAGATGGGTCAAAAGGTATTATTGTTAGGCTCTACTTTATGTATTTAACAAAATGGCTTGCCTTGACGATTGCCACAATCTTAGTGTCACTGTATGGCTAAAAGCAGCCTGGATGAGCTCATAACTAAATTCATGCAAGCTACCCCATACAATCAATGCTGAGTGACACTCCAAGCTACCCCATACAATCAATGCTGAGTGACACTCCATAGTTCTCAACTTGACAAGCCCAGGTGAGAGTCATACTCAGAGCAGGAAGAAGCACATTTTGATAGAATCTATCAGGAGAGGCAGGGAAATAAGAAACAACCAAAGGGCTGAAATTATAGCCAGTGTGTACTGTGTGAATTTACACTGGTGGTTCAGGCATTTAGAACTCCAATTATCTCGTTGCAAAACAAGGAGCCACAGAATCATCCTTGAAGCATAGGTTTAAAGAGCTCAACTTACATTTTAAAATGCTTAGCACAGCAGGGATGTAGAAAGTACTCAGTGAACTAGATGTGCTACAGTAGTAGCACTCTACATCCTGCATCATGTCAGCATTTCTAGTTTCCTACATAATTAGCTGCTTTACTCAAACTTAACCAATAAGAAGAAACCACATGGTATTCAGATGATAACAGCTTATGAATTTTGAGAACTCCTGAGTAAGTCACATGTCTGAGTAACTACATGCATTTATTCCCCAAGGAGAGAAAATGACTTCTTTACAATACTGTAGGTATATTTATGAGTTCCTAAGGACCAGGGAGGAAGAATTTCCTCAATAATTTTTGGTGCTCTAGTACCTGAGTTCAGAAGCTATTGAACCGTCAGATATCCATTTCTTAACACATGTATATCAAATCAAAATGTCTCTTCTAAATATGTGTGCTTGTAATAAAGAGCATTTCTTTTTTTTTTTCTCTTTCCATGAAAATCTGCTTAATATCAACTGGTCTATAACACTGTAGATGTTCTGGTAACTTAAAAATAATTATTAGAGAAAGCTGACACATCTCAGCTTTAGTCAATATTGGGTCAATAAACTTAAGAAGTTAGAATTGAAGACATCTCTTTTTCTACCATCAGTAGACATTTACCTGGCAGGAATGAGCTCTTGAGCTTTTCTATACTCAAACTCTGTGTCATATATTCAATACATGTTTGTTGAGTGAGTATACATTTTAAAAAGTGAAGTGATATATGATGTATACAATAGGCCCTGGAGCATGAGCTAGTAAATGAAAAAAAATTGAACACAGCAGAAATTGTTTGATAAGACTAGCAAAATAATGATGCACAACAAAATACAACCCTCCAAAAAAGGGGAGTTAAACAATGATTGTTTACTGTGAAAGTATTTATATGACCAACTTTGTATGAATAATATAAAGATATTGATTGTTCTTCCTAAAAATGTCCTTGAAACAGGACTCAAAAAATTTCGTATTTCTTGTTACTATTTGACAATTTCTTCACTAATATTCAACTTTCACAAGTGTTAACGTAAGACACTACATGCTTTCTTAGTTAGGTCCCTAGTGGTGTGATAAAACATCATGACCAAAAACAACAAGGGAAGGAAAGAATGTATTTCAACTAACAGCTGCCAGTCCTCCCTGAAAGCGAGTCAGGGCAGAATCCTGAGAACAGAAAGTGGAGAAAAGTCCCAGGAGAGAGAGAAAGCTGCCTGTTGTCTTGCTCTCTTTGACCTGCTTAGCTTGCTTTCTTATGCACCCCTGACCACCTGCCCAGGGATAGCAACACCCACAGCGGGCTAAACCCTCCCACATAAGTCATCAATCGAGAAAATGTCCAATAGACGTGTCTAAAGGCAATCTGATAGAGGAATTTTCTCAATTTTGGTTCCTTTGCCCAGATAACCCTAGTTTGTGTCAAGTTAACAGAAAGCAATACAAATATGGCAAAAAAAATAGTGTTGGACATTGTCCTGAGTAATTTATATATTGTTTCACCTAATGTAATTATTTCCCCAAAGTCAATAGCACTGACCAAGATTCTAAAGAGGATCAAAGGAATTCACAAACAAGTTAGCATGAAAAAGTACCAAAGCCTGACCTGGGATCCAGTGCAGAAAGCCCCAAAGCCTCTGCTTTTACTGCACTAGATGACCTACCAAAACCACATCACTCGTGTAAAATATTTCAAGCTTTCTTGGAAGAGAACGTTGTCACATTTGCTCTCCATCTCATTGTTTTTTAAGATATATATTTAATAGTCTCCAAGAGGCCAGCACCATAATACAGACAAATCAGCAAAAAAAAAAAAAAAAAAAAAGGCTCAGGCCAAGCCCTGAATTTCAGTGAGCTTTGTTTCCAGCTCTGTAACTAACACTGCCTCTAAGTGGCTTTTTAAAACAAACAATCATAAAACACAATATGGGCTTCAGAGTTCTTATCCAAGGAGAATTTTAACTGAATGAGTATTTTTGTTTTTGTTGTGTTTTGTTTCTGTGCCTGTCTGGTTGGTTTTTCCCCAAATGCTATGAATTAGAGAAGAAATGTTGTCAGTTAATAGAAATGAAGGAGGCTGCAAGGGACAACTAAACTATTAAAGTTTTAAGGAGTTTGGCAACTTTTGGGCCCCTCAGTGAAATATCCAGCATAGGTCTGAGGAGAAGGTTAAAAACCACTAGAAAATGTTATTGTAGAAAGATGGATCCACAGAATAAGATAGAAATGGCAAATAGAACTCTGCTTGCACAGTCTAAGGCTTTTGGTTAAGAGAGTTTAACCTTCAGAAACAGAACTCGAAACAAAATCACAGAGAATAATATTTTAATTCTATTACTATAACAGGCTATAGAAAAAAAAGAGGTTCCAAAGACAGTTATACATGTTCTTGCCCAGTGTATTCATACTATATTCAAAGAAAGAACTATGCATATTTACTTCTTTACCTCTCAAAAATATTCTGGAGATCAAAGGGATTTTCTCAAACCCATGGCTATCCAAACAGATATCAGCCTGGAAGGTACTGAGTGGGACCAATGAAATAAGAAACCCTCAGGTATGTGAAGGTTTGCATCAACCCAGCATTCAGTGCAGAGTCAGGAACTAAGCTCAATCTCTATTTACGTCACTTTGGAAATGGCCTCACTCCTTACTTTTTCTTCAGTCACATATGGATGTGGCAAAGCTCCCTAGAAAAGCAAGAGTTCACCACTGTGGAGCATTCCTGTTTTCGAGCAGACTCTGAGACAGAAGGCTTCAATGAAACATTCAGATTTGTTATAGAACACTGGATAGTCTTCCAAAACTCGTGTTGACCACATTCAGTCACGGTGTGCTGAGTGCATTCAGTCAGACCACCAAATTCCCAAGACTAAAGCATTTACTTGTGCTTACCAAAATCAGGCAGCATAAAGTATACTTCCCAGAGGCCGCAGTCCTTCTGGTTTGCCAGTTTCCCGTTGACCACATGAATGAGCAAAATACCCATCCCATTTTACATGCCCAAGAAATTTCAGATCTCAGCGGAACAAGGATTAGCTCTGGAAAGACTAATCTTTTGTAAAATAAAAAATAAACTGTAAAGGAAAACTACTGTCTAAATCATTGTTCTGTTGCTGTGAAAAGACACCATGACCAAGATAACTCTAACAAAGAAAGCATTTAATTTGGGGCTTGCTTCTAGTTTCGGAGATTTAATCCATTATCATCATGGATGGGGGCGAGGGGACATGAAGACAGGCACTGAAGAAATAGCTGAGAGCAATATCCTGATGCACAGGCAAATGGAGAGAGAGACTCTGAGCTTAGCTTGGGCTTTTGAAGCCTCAACCCCCACCCTCAGTGACAACCTTCATCCAAGGAGGCTACAGCTCCTAATTCTTCTAATCCTTTCAAATAGTGCCACTCCCTGGTGTCTAAGCATCAAAATATGTGAATCTATGGGGGCCATTCTTACTCAAGCCATCACAATTATTGTCAAGGGAAATTAAATTTGTTAAGAAAGCAGCTAGCAGGTGTAATCAGGCTCTTCTCTCTGACCTTTCTTTCTCCTGAAAATATTTAGACTAAGAAAGAAGAGGTGGGCATTGTGGGAGCTTGCCTCAACAGAGATGGGAATGGGGAATATACCCACATCATCAAGGGATCTGATAATAGATGCAGTCTGCCTTCTCCTAACTACTAAAGATAGTACACATATCAAAGGAAATTGTGTCTCAAATAGTTTTTGAAAGCAGCATGAAATATGTCTATGTTTAAAGTTAAAAAATAAATCAAAGAGATAACCTTGTAGGTCTCAAACTGGACCTAACTCTGATATGACATTATTTTCTGAGTCGGTTGGAGACAATCTCTCCAGTAGTAAAATGACCATTAAAAAATGTGCCATAGAAGTTATGAAATTAATTTATACAGAAACACTATGTTTTATATGCAATTCTAACATGTATGATATTACCCTCTAATATTAGCATAGTGAGACTTTTTAGCTAAGCTTGATCTAATCAAATGGTTTAGGGAGAGTTAAGTGTCAACCTCTATTTGTGATAATAATGAGACATGCTAAGGCAGGTCTAACTCTCTGGAAGGTAGGTTCTATTTACTACAAGTTTCTTATTTAAAAATGGAAAAATAACAGCATAAAAGATGCCCATTACCTAAGGTTTTGTAGTCATTTCTCCAGAAATATTGTGAAAAGTAATATCGAAGTTCCCCATGTACTCGTTCTTTCTGCAGGCAAACTTAGTGACAAACATTTTCAAATATTATTAAATTGTAGAATTCCAGTTCCTTAAAAGTATACATATGAAGTATACATGTAAGCTACCTCGGTGTCTGTCAATTACATTTAGGCATGCAAAGAAATTATCATGGCTATTATGAAGACTTTCTGTCCCTAAGGCATTCACAATACAAG
Organism: Lophiomys imhausi; assembly: GCA_907164525.1. Taxonomy (NCBI): domain Eukaryota; kingdom Metazoa; phylum Chordata; class Mammalia; order Rodentia; family Muridae; genus Lophiomys; species Lophiomys imhausi. The sequence goes on from CAJQZJ010001896.1 coordinate 4,391,614, forward strand.
GGGCTCCTTGTTTATTCATTAAAGTATGTGTTATTGAATACTGAAATACTAGTTGAGATACACCCCTAAATGTGAGGCCCTGTGTCCTCAAAATAGGAACTTTTCTAAAGAAATCTTGATCTCAAGATAATAGTCCCCATTTCCTGCTTGAACCCTGCACCTGCAACTCTGGTCTAAATTGTTGCATAAGACCCTTAAAACCTCTGCCATCCTTACACTCATGATTTGTGGAACTGAGAATATGGGGGTTTACATCAGTTTCCCAAAGGAAACCAAGAGCTGCATTCTCTATTCTCCTTTGAGATGTGACTGAGTTTCACAACTCTATAAGTGCCCGCCAAACTCTATCGACATTTGCCTTCATTCAAGTCTTGATAATTCCATAAGATCTTTCAACCCAGTGAGCATCAGAACACAGTGAGGAATTCGTTTGTGGTTTCACTATTCCGTCAATGAAAAATTCACATTCTATGCAGGAAGCCATTCAGAAAAGATTTGGAGATGGCAATTGGTTAAAGTATGTAAATGTGGGGTGTTTGTCCTATTATGAAAGTAATGAATATTCATTGAACAGATATGGCAAAATAAGCCTTGATATATGTGCAATATGTATACATATATACATAATTATATATGCATGTTTACACAATAAAATGAAAATTGTCAACGGTGTTAGCTAGTCATACAACTATGGTTTTCTAAGAAATGTCTTTTTCTTTAAATCTTTGGTGAATTACATCATAGTGTGTTTTCTGATTTACAGCCATTAACAAGATTGCAAAGTGTAAAAATGTAAATTAAAAAGGTCAATGGAATCCTTACTGTAAGCAGATCACAAAGCAGTCAACACATACTTCTGTACGATAAACAAGGTTCCCAGTCTTGTTTGCGAGAGTGTCAGAATATAACATCTTTACAGCACAAAAAAAAGTAAGGTTGGTCTAAAGGTCATAAAGCCTTTGGGTTTAAGTGTGCTCAGCTGCCTTTTGAGAATTCTTATTTGAAACACCTCTATAGGAAAAGAATGCTATCTCTAGGTAAGCAGTCTTCATAGTGAATTTTATTTGTTGTTGAAATGTTTGACTTTTATCTAGCATGAGACTAGTGAGGAAAATAAGGGGTCCTTTCCCTTGACCAGGGCCCTAGCATGACCCTTTTCCTCTACTTCTTTCTATCCTGCCTCACTACCTAGAAACTCTGCCTTTATTTTTAATGTTCATAAGCTTGAGTCCACATGTGCATACAAACTAAGTTTAGATAAAACATTGAATATACATTCAAACATACATGCAAAAAGATGCTTAATAACATTTTAAGTTTAGATAAAACATTGATATATGTTCAATGTTTTACATTGGTAAACACCAATGTAAAAGGATGCTTACTAATTAGCATTTAACAGAAAGAAATTTTGGCAATAACTTAACTATTCAACAATAGTATAACTATTAAATATGTCAAATGCATTTTCAAAGTCAATTGAGTACTAAGAGAAGCATAATAATGATATAAAGGATGAAATAAAACACCACAAATTTGATGAAAAATACAAGCTAAACTTTGGCAGAGAAAAAATTCTGTGCACCCCCCCTAGTCTACTCTAAGTAGAAGATGAGCATTGAAGAATCTCCAGTGTGAGATGGTTGAATTAAAGCCTATCTCTTGGCATGAAAAACCCCTTGCTTCAACTGTAGACAGACTGCTGTCCAAAAAGGACAAAACTTGGAAGCAGATAAGTCGACAGCCTAGCTCTGCCAAGACAGGGTAGGTAAGTCCTTCATAATTTCTGCTCTACAATCAATGTCTGTCAAAGAAACGGGACCAAAAGGCTGAAGATTGATGTTGTAACGTATGGAGAGAAAACGGGAACTGTCCAGGCAGCCACTGATATGTCATTTCTTAGTTTTGGATGATGCAGGCCCTGCACTTCCTACATAATCAGATATATTTATCCCTCTCAGGTCTCTGAGGTGGTTGAAGAATAGATACCTAGAGTCTCATAGTTAAATTTTGAGTTGTTTAGGAATCAAGAGAGTGTTCTGGATCTAAGAAGATGTTTTTAAAATTGTGATGCAAGTTAGTATGAAAGCTGAGTCAGATATAGAACTTTAAACTCATGGAGATGGTTAGATGGTAGAATGTTAAAGTCAGGGGCCAAATATGTATGGACTGGACATTGGGAATGTATGCTGGGCCATTTAACTCTCATAAATGTGGTGTATTTATTTCTGTTGTTTTGTATAGTATTTACTGTTATAAGAGAAGGAACCATTTGTTGGACTGAAAGGGGGAGCTGTTGGGGGGATGAGGGTGGAAGGGTGGGACAGGAAGGGGGAGTAGGGAAGGGATTATGACTGAGATGTAACTTGAAGAAATAAAAAAATAAAGTATATTAAAAAAGAGGATTAAAAAAATTTCTGTGCACATGAATTTTCACAGGAAATAACACTGAAAAAATGCATCATCTAGAGTACTATTCTCTATGGGAAGAAACATAAAAGGAGGAATAGATTGAATTTAACAAATGCATCTTTAATAATCATGACTCATTTTTGCATAAAACTAAATGCTAAGACATAAAAATACCCCTTCCCCACCATATACTCTTTGGTTAGGTAGTAACAGCAAAATTTATCAAATTTGCACTTTAAGAGTTGGAGCTAGGCTTGGGAGTCAAGAGATGCAGCTCAGACTCATACAAGAATAGGAAACAGTGAAGACATATGGAGTGTCAGAGTTTGTTGATGTTGTATATGAGGGCAGGGAATAGATCATAAACAGAGATGCAGGTGATTAGGTGGGCTGTAATGACAGTGAGCAAAGCCCTCGTGTCATGCTTAAGTAATTAGTCATCATCTTCAAAAAGAAGACCACGGTAGGTTATAGTAGAAAATGGCAAGATCAGATATATATGTAAGAGAGATAACTCTAGTTTGATAACTTTATGTACTCAGAATCAATTTAAGCTTTAATGACACTGGATGTTCTGATTTACTAAGAGTGAAAGAGAAAGGCCTGGGCTGACAGCTCACTTGGTTAAAATCCTTGCCTTGCAAGTGTGAGGACCTGAATTTACTCTTCCAGATCTTTTGTTGTTTGGCATGGTGGACTATGAATGTAGTCTCAGACCAGGAAAGGAGAAACAGTAGAAAATCCCTGGTCTCACTGACAGCCAATCTGGCTTCCTTGGCATGTCCCAGACCAATGAGATCTGTGTCTCAAACAAATTGAGGATGGTATTAAGGAATGACATTCAAAATTGTATTCAGGTCTCCACATACATATTTACACATATGCACACACAAACACACATTCCTGTAGACCCACAACCACGCACACACACAGAGAAAGAGAGAGAGAGAGAGAGAGAGAGAGAGAGAGAGAGAGAGAGAGAGAGAAAGAGAGAGAGAGAGGGAGAGATTGAAGATCAAAGGGAGGAAAGAAAGCACTCAACTGATTTGGGGATGACTTAAATTCAACTGTTACTTTATGGGAAGAAAGAACTAAGAAAGAGTACCTTAGTTCCTTGATTCCTTTCAGCTTGAGAAGAAAAGATTCCTTGAATCTTTAACTGGAAGGGAGTGGAGAGCTACATAAATTTCTAGTCAATCATGAAAAATTCAGTGATCCAAAAAGCACTCATTCTGGCGCTTGCTAACCATGTACCCTCAGGTCTATCACAATCTGTCTGAACTTGTTTCTCAGTGGTCATTTTTAACTGGAGCTAACACCAACCAGATTCACTTCCCAATGACAGCTTACAAAAGACTAACTTTGACTTAATGAACATCTAAAGTAAGGACAATTTTTATGCACATACCCAGAATCCCATGGAAACTGAGAAGAAACAGCTCAAAGGCAAACACCTCACTTAGGAAACTGTGAAACTAAGTAGCTAATCAGTAATGTATGAAAAACTCTAATACTTAACATATGCCTAAAACTGCTATTAAGAAATGTAGTGAGGCATTCAAAAGTGACGTAGGCTGTAAAGACTGTTATTATCTAAATGGTACCATTTATTTAATGTCTAATTCAGTATGATAAAATGTTTATTAATATTAATTATTATATATCATGTGTACAAATTCAATGAAAACTCTCAAAATACTTTAGTAGACACCCTCCAAATCATAATACTTTAGTACAAAGATCTAAGAAATGGGTGGAATTACAGCTCATTAGTGTGATATTTGCCTAGTATGCATGAGGCCCTGTGTTCGATTCACAGCACCATAGAAAAATAAAATAAAGTTCTCCACAAGAACGTATATAGCAGAATGGTGTGCAGAAAGAGCTCTGTCACTCAATTAGTAATTTGCAGCAAGTTGCTGATGTGGAGACTGGAAGTGCGAACCCCAGCATCTCCTCCCAGTGTGCCCAGTGCCAGGCACACACACACTCTCTCTATTAAAGAGATGGATGTGCTAATGCTAAGCCTAACAACATCAGTCAGCAGCTGTCATTCTTCTACTTGGCTGCTTCTACTCCTGCCCAATCCAACACATTAGTCAGAAATGTAAGGGAACCTGGAGATTTTTAGCACACGAATAAAAACTTCATTAGGGACCCTATGAAAAATATTCATTAAAAGAAGGTTATATTGGTATATGATCATTGAGAATATAGTTGAGAAATATCACACATTTAGGGTGAGTTTCATTTGGAATGGCAAAATATACACATCTATTTCAAAATGAATAATTCAACTGGCATAAATTTCTTTAGATATTGAAGTTGACATTTAATAGGAACTAGATCTATATTTAATTCAAACCTACTTGCAAACTTCAAAACTAATTTTACTTATTAGCTAGGCTATCCCTTCTCTCCATAAAAGTGTGCATTTGTAAAGAAGTGGCAAAGGTGATATTTTTAGTAGTAGTGCCAATGTTGAAAGAAAGAAAGAAAGAAAGAAAGAAAGAAAGAAAGAAAGAAAGAA
>CAJQZJ010001896.1:4398257-4410731 GCA_907164525.1 Lophiomys imhausi
TGTGTGTGTGTGTGTGTGTGTGTGTGTGTGTGTGTGTGTGTGTGTGTTAATTGGACTTTTAGATAAGCACAAACTCACAGGAAAGATGGGAGAAGAGAAAGAATCTGTCTCCCCAAAACTAAAAACAACAAAAACAAGTTGTGATTTTATTTTTCCTTTCAAGAAACGTTCTATAATAGGTGGAAAGAATTTTTGTCTCATGAAGCAGAGTCTGATATATGAGAGGAGGATGTTGGGCAGCAGCAGGTGAATGATGTTTTTGAGTTTAAGACATAAATGTGATGTATTGAATGTGTATTATATGTAATTTCATATCTAAGGACTTAGTGTAGACTCAAATATAGCAACTAACACCATTTTCCCCAAATCGTATAAGATGATCAAGTTTACTGTGATTCCAACCATAATGATATGATTAAAATCTCAATTCCACTGGGCATTTCATCAGCTCGTAGAAAGGATAAAGTGCAGTGGCTGAGTGCTAGACAAACTATCAGGAAAATTTAAGGAAAAAAGAAAACTTTTAATCCTTCTAAATTCATAAATAGTCCCCTTGTTTTTTTTTTTATTAAGGTTGAAGTTAAAAATTAAGATAGCATTAAGTTGTCCATGGGGAATGGATTTAGTTCTGAATAACTCAAGCCCTCATGGTTAGAGAATTTCTAAGCTCTTCCTTACATGAATGGTTCAATTAGTCTAGACCTGGGGCTGGTCTAGCTGAACTTGCTTCTCTTTTTCAGCAAAAGCTTGCAGGAATACAGAGGTGTCGGGGAAACTGGCTGGTCAGAGAACCTTTTGTCACAGCCATATTTTTACACATCGATGCTCAAAATTAATGAAGTTTCAGAAGGACATAACAATTAGAAAAAAGATTAAGAAAGATTTATAATTAATTGTATTGGTCATAAAACATGTTGGCAGAAATTATAATTAAAAAGAAGTGAAATGTAACACCACCTTCCAATAGAAGCTGAATCCCCTTGGAAATAACACATGGGGCTAATACAAAAATCAATGTTCACCATGCTAGTTGCTTGCAAAATTACACAATTAATCCTGTGTAAACTAACCTATCAGTGACGCACACTACAGGGCTGCTGATGACTGCTAGATGGCATGGCACCGTGTATTAAAGAGAGAGAACTTTAATGAAATCCCTTGAGACTCTAAAGATTTAAATCAGTTTTTTCCTTCCTAAAAGAGTATTTTTATTCCATTTAATGGACATTGTTCTTCATATCTTATAAGCACATGGTCAAATCCACAATTAAATCAATGATCAGGAACTGGAAGACAGTCTCGGGTTGAGTCTAAAATATGTTAGTGAGCTGATTTCAATGTATTGGAGTGTTTAGACATCCATACAAGATGCCAAGTTGCCCTCATCATGAGTGGCTCATGCATAATCTATTGCTATCCTGAATTACTGGGCTCTCAGAGACTAATGAGCTATTAGAAAATAGCTTCATTCATCTACTACATATCCCACATGAATATATACAATCTCCTGTGCATTTGATGTTTGATAGTCTGTTTTATTTCATAGGAAAATAAATACAAATAAACTAGCCTCTTAGGTATAGTCATAAAAACAAAACAAAACAAATAATCTATTTCTCTTGCTACCTGACCAAATTTGAGTGCAAATAAATGTATCTACATCCATGTGCAAATATATCACAAAATGCTTAACCACCTAAGCAGACATTTGTACAAAGATTAAGAAGAAAATATTTTATTATTATTTTTATTTTGCTGATTGGGAGATGTCTTTAAAACATTTTATCAACACTTGAATTGACTGTACTCTTATCCAAAGCATGCCACCTGGATAGAGGCTAAATGATTCTTCAAATACTCCCCTGTGTTTTCATTACACAGTTAATTGGATTGCAATTGCCCTGAAAAACAAAGCATATTATTGTTAAAAGTATACATTCAAACAGCACCATTACATTTGGTCTTAACTTCCTCTGTGACCTCTTTCTTTAGTCGCGACTTCAGTCTATGAGCAGATTAAATCGGCGAGGGCATTGCTTTCCTCTGTTGAAAAGTTCTGTCACAATGCATAGATTGGTGGATAGATCGATGGATGGATGGACGGACAGGCAGATGGGTGGGCAGTTGTGTACAGATCAATGTGAGAATTAACGTCAGTCAGTACAGAGAATGAAAAGGGACACAGCCATCGTCTTCTCACAGGTTCCCGTGACAGGCACTGGCTGGTTTTCACAGCTCTGACTCCACTCTTAGAAGCTCATGCACAGCAGAATGCCTACACTCTAACAAAACAACTAATGGGCCAGATGCTGAAAGCAATGAATTCATGGGTCTAAAGGAACAAAGAAAATGGAGGGGAGATGTGATAAGGGGAAAAGCTACGGGGAGGAAAAGAGATAAAGGATGCACAAAGGGCATGGATGTGCCAGAGAGCTGCTAGCTGAGAAGGGGTCCTTGCTTCTGTGATGTAGCATCCTTAAAAGATGTGCTACTGTCTGCGAAGTGCAGACATTTCCCATCACTGTTTGATTTCGGTCCCATGGCTTTTGAAATGATTCTCCACATATATCATGTACTGTCTATCTATCAGAACAAGAGGAATCTTTTAGTCGTCACTTTTGTGTGACAAAGTCAAAAGGTTTTAGAAAAAAAAAAACAATAGTAATTTGCGCTTGTGTGTTTGTGTTTATCTTTTCCCTCCAGCAGAAAGGCACAGAACCTGCTCACCCAATGCTAGTAGCTGGCTCGGGAAATTCACAGCATCATTAGAGCTGGTACACAGGAAGAGTGCTACCCTTGACTTCAGTCTCAGGTCTACCTTCAGGAAGTTATCATTCCCTGCCTTCTATGCTTCTACTTGTATGGCTTTTCTAAAAAGATTTTTAAAAATAAGAAAGATACAGTCATAGAAGAGGAAGCATGACCTACAAATCCCTTCCATTTTTTGAATAAACATCCTAGGTGGGGTTTATTAGTGCAGAAATATGATGTTTATTGGAGGGAGAGGAAGGGGATAACCGAGGAGGCGAACAGTAAGTAGTCATTCTTCTTTTCAACCTTGGTAATGCTTACACCTGCTATGATTATATACAGTGTAAACATTAATTTTACCTAGAAAGGCTCCTGGTGAAATTATTTACCTGAAATAATATGCATGAATTAACCTGCCACACATTTTAGCATTTGCCAAAGTTTTCCACTGTTCCTAAGAAGAAAATATTTTGACAAAGTCTAAGACACACTTCTCATGCTGCCTTCAAAATTCTCCCATATGAAGTCTACTCAAAAAAGAATGTTTTCTTTACTAAACTGCCTGCTAAGCATTGCAGGAAGGTGATGCACCATGGAGAGCAGCAGAAAAGAGAAAACTTAAAAGTCCTGGAGCTAGCAATATAGTTCAGTGGGTAAAATGCTTGGTACTCAAGCATGAGAGGGTTAATTTGGATCCCTAGCACCCAAGAAAAAGGTCAGGTCCAGGAGGAAACTTGTAATCCTAGCACAGGACAGACGAAGACTGCAGAATCCTATGGTCATACAGGCTAGCTAATATGCTGGACTCACTAAGCTATGAGTTCAATGACAGACCTTGCTTCAAAATACAAGCTGGAGATCAATTGAAAAAGACACCAGTTTTCCAGCATTTAGTCTACATTCACACAGACACACATATTCAGTGAAAAAAAAACCTGAATTACTAAAGAGCAAAACTATTTTCTCTTAAAAAAAAAAGAAACACTGATGTGCTTTCATATTAAAAGATAGCAGATACCCAGTAGTCTTTCTCAAAATATTCTGCCTTGAATTTAGAGATTTTAGGGCAACAGAACCATTGCTTAGTTATGTGTTTATGTGTGTGGGGTGGTGTATGTCACTCTGTGCCTATATTTAAATGGTGTTGTTTGAGTTATCTTTCATATTTGTTTTATGAGATATTTCCTAAGAAAGAAGATGCACTCCAAGAGTTAATTGAGGCTTATTAGATAGCTCTTTAATTTATATTCATCTTCAAGCTTCAAAGACCCAATAGAACTCTAAAGATCAAGTAGATGGTGGTCAGTTCCATTTCCATCACAGTCCATATCCTCCTCTTTTTAATTATCTACCTATTATATCAGACTACATGTTTTCTAAGAGTATGAAAAGCTTTGAATTGTGGAGTGGTCAGTGAATGGCCTCTTCCTCACTGAATTCTTGATGTTTTAAAGCTAAAGGAATTTTGAAACTGAATATGGATCCAGTAATACCAGAAATTTCAGCAATCACAAGTTTAGCAAATGCTTTGTCTTAGTCATTGTTCTAACAATTTTAAAAATAGTTCATGTATGAACTGGGACAGTGTTCTAAGATTAGTCCTATTATTTATACCTTCTACAATAATAGTAGTTACTGTAAAAACTTACCATACTATGAATAGGAAATTATTCTCAAAAGAAAGGGTATAACCTCCTACACAAGTTATTTAAGCTCTATGAGCCAACATTTAGAGCACATTGTTCTTCTAATATGCACTTCTAGTGCAGTTATGTGCCCCAGTAACACTTTGCTTAGGTAATAGTGTTTGAAATGAGATAGGGAAAATGGCAGCCTCAAACATCTCACCAAAATATGGCTTGACTGCATACATGTTACAAGCTGAAAAGCCTCTAACAGTGATGAGATTGAGTGAAACAGTGACCATTAAAATGTTCACATCTCAGTTTACAGCTTCTATGGACATGTTGTCTTAGCGCATCAGGTGTGACTTTGAAAACGAGAAGCAATGGCTGGGGAATATGACATTGAAGATACCGACTCTGAACATGTGACCAGGTCCAATGTAATCTCAAATTTCATTACAGGAGGACAAGACTATCTAAAGGTAATATGGGAACAGAGCAGAGACTTAGAAAGATATTGAAAAGTGTTATTTGCAAGCAGCTTCTGTAAGCTAAAATAGAAATAGGAACTGTCTCCACAGAAGCAAAAATGTCAACTCTACAGACACCTTGACATTTGGCTATCTGACCTTCACAGTGGTAAGAGAACAAATTATGTAATTTTTAAGACATTCAGTTTGTAATAATTGGCTAGTAAAACAACAGAAACGAATACAAGGCATTTAATAAAGCCGTGAGCATAGCAACTTACATTTGAAATTTTAGGGACAATTTTATTCATCTTTTGAGTTCATACAAGATGCATGCTGCCTTCATTCTAATTACCTTGCAAGAAGATGAAGTAATGGTATATTCTTAAGTCTAAATTAAAATTGTGTTGCCTCTTACAGAAACCTAAGTCCTAAAACGTAGATTTGTGTTACAAAGACAGTTATATTTTTACTGAATGCATAAAATATTTTCACAAATTAAGTCAATACATATTAAGGTACAGTGGCTTAATCTACTATATGAGTTAGATATCACTTTTATATTTATACTAGTTTGATATTAGACAAATAATTTAAACTCTCTCTTCCATTGTATGTTTGTCTGTATTGTAGTGAAAAGAGCACATGATGAGAAAACTGGTACAATTACCCATGGTCCTAATTACTATGACATACAAGTCCCTGTGTGCATGCTAACTACTGAAGGGCTAGGAGTGAGTCCAGTGACTCTGGTGAATATGAAACTGAGTTACTGTGTGTCTACTGTTTCACAAAGAGCATGTATTGTGCAGCAATTTTATCTTACAGAAAATATTCTGTCTTGGGGAAAAGCCTGTAAGACACAGATTTTTCTAATCGTAAGTTAATCTTTCAGGGAATGCCTTTAAAACTCAGGAAGTCAACAACTCAAAAACATCAGGATGTCCCTGAAATTGATTAGATACACTAAGTCCATCCCTCCTTCTCAATCTTATGTAAGAAGTAAGAACTGTTGAGAAACACCATCAGGCAAGCTGAGCCACCTAAAAGGGGCAGAGACCATCTTAGCTGTCTTGAAACACTTATGGACCTGTTAAGCTGTCTTTAAATGTTGAAGTGTGTTCCAAGTTTCCAGACTTCAAGAGTTGTCACTTGTGCTGAGGTTGACTTTTGATGATGCAGTAGTCTGTGAGTCATTTCTGCTTCTATAAGTAACCCCTTACCCATATGCTTATAAATAATCGTCATAAAACTCACTGATTCACCAATTTAGACTTTGATGATACCCTTACTTTGGTTTGCAATGGGTTCGCTATCTAGGGCAAGTAGGTGGTTGTTCACATCTTTCCTGGAATAGTTTCATACAATATTATGGCTTTAAATTGGGAATCATTAAGGATTTATTAAGTTTAAGGAGTAAGTCTTTGAATAAGTTTAGGGTGCTTTATAGAAGTCCTCTTATCTAATTGCCCTGCTACCTACTCCGGAATTGACATGAAACCATGTCTTACTCCTCTCCTATAATATTTTCACAACTGACTTAAAATATACTAACTAGTATAAACGTAACTTTGTGACCATCTCAGCTTCTTTGTTAATAAATTAAAATTCAAAAATGACAATAAAAATGCTATCTAGAATTTGTATGTATAAATGTATACTGTATACATATAAATATGTGTACTGGTGTTTTTTCCTTAGTTGCCTAGTACCTCATTTTATGGGTGTATGTTGGGGATGTGCATGTGCATATGTGTGCACAGTTGAGCACTGAGCATGAGTGCAGAAGCTGGAGAAGAACACTGGGTCTCCTTTGTCCATACACACCATGATCCCCTGAGACAGTGCTTCTCAGCAAGTCTGGAGTCAGGCTGGTGATCAGTAGACCCCAGTGATTTCTTTGTCTTAGTTTCTTATAGCATTGGAGTTACAGGAATGGAAAAATATATATGTATGTATGTATATATGTATGTATGTATCTACAAACATTCTGGGGATACAACTCAGGTCTTCATGCTTGCATAGCAAGAGCTTTTATCCACTGATCCACATAACTAAACCCCCAACACAAGATTTCAATTTAATAAAATACAAGGGCTTCCTAAAAATTTCTTTCTATGTCTTGTATTTTCTTTACCCACATCAAAAGAGCCAATATAATTTAGCTTATGACAAGTTAATTTTTATAATTTTAATAAAGATTATAGTGTTTTCTGAGCTTCACTAAATTTAAATACTAAGCACTCTCTACAAATAGCAATCTGAAACTTGTTTTTATGTGAAATTCTTTGAATATCTTTGAAACTTATATTTGGAAATGTTCTTCAGAAGTCATGTTACATATTTCATATGTTTATCTATTATGCATGTTAAGTTACGAATTAATATGCTATAAGCTAAATATTTAGTCTTTATATATTAAAACTTTTCTGTGGTATGAATTTATTAAAATAATCAATTATGAGAATGCTTCTGTTTAATCCCAGGTGTGAGGTTTTTTTTCTGTAGCAAGTGGATTTTATTATTATTTTTTATTATATCTTCTAATTATTTTATTGTGCTTAAAAGTTTTACCTCTTTTCCACCTTTCATTCTTCCCAACCCCCCAACACTAGGTGGGAGAGAAAGAAGGTTAGATGGAGAAGGGACTTAGGTCTCTTTGAGCTACTTCCTGCTGATTAGGGTAGTGGGGATCTTTGGGGGTAATACCAGTCTCAGTAGAAGTCCAGGAAACCAGGAGACAGCAGCAGAAAGAACAAATAGCAGTTTGGGGGAGCACCAGCAGCCAGGAGAGCAGCAACCTCTTTCTTCTTTGTAGCCTTTTCTCCTACTTTGTAGAGACCCTTTGTTCTCTGTAGTTCTTCCTTGAGCCCCCTTCTCCTCAGGTGGCGGAGGAGTTAAGCTTGCTCAGCTGGTTAAGTCATGCTCTTACTAGCTCACGAGACAGTTAATGCTTTACACCTGTGTCCTTACCAGAAGCAATCTCAACCTAGGATTAAACAAAAACCTTCTTATAACTGGTTATTTTAATAAACTCATACTACACTTTTCTTCTGTTTTTGACAGGCATTCTTGTTTCTGGGTTATTTTGTTTTGTTTTGGGATTTGTTTGGGTTTTTTTGTCCTTAAAATACTTGTATTGGAAACATTTGCATATTTCCCATTGAGCACACATGTGAACATTTCTTTTGAATGATCTTCTAAGACAGAATGTCTGGGGCATCATAGGAACAAATACTTCCAACTTTAGTAGCTCTTAAGATTGAATTTTTCCAATTTTCACCCACTTCATCAGAACATGAGGATTTCTAATTCCTGATGTCTTTATAACAAGCTGTAGCATGTATGATCTTTGTTACAGCCCAATAAATGGTAAATAGTTGCCTGCTTTTTTCAATTAGAGTATTGGAATAAGATTTCCGTATAATCCAGATAATCAATATTAAAAAGTAGAACTCAGGCTCAGTTGATAAAGGGCATGCATCAACCCTAGCCAGCATCCATCCACGAAGTAGCCAAGCAATGGAGCAAGTTCAAGGCCAGCCTGGGAGACATGAGACCCTGTTTCAAGCAAGCAAGCAAATAAACAAATAAGCTTCAACTCCAAAAGCTAATACAGTTTATTCAAATATACTTTTATAAAAACATTCCACAATTAATAGTCTCTTCTCACCTGTCAGTCCTAGACAGTAAAGGTTTTGGTTGGATTCTTTCAATCTTGCCTTTAATGGAATATCACATTAATGAGTTCACATAACATTTAACCTTTCACATAGTCTGCTTAGGCAAGTCGTTTTCGTGATTGTATATGCCTTTAGGTTATTCCTTTGATTATTTAGTGGTATCCCTTGGATGGATAAACCATACTTTGTTTCTCTGAGGCTTTAATTTGTGTTGCCCTGATTACACACAAGAGTGAGCATTATAGTATTTTGTTGGCCATTGACATTTGATTTATTTGAAAATGTTCTGTCCTTTCATTTATGTTTCCACTGTATTGTGTTATTGTGTTTCTATTTATCATTTTGAACAGAAATTATTTCTTCGGTAATCCTTTTGTTCTTTGTATCATTTTCAGCATAAGCCATGGCTGACATCATTTTAAAGTTAACACTCAAAGCTTGAATTTTTATTCCCTCTCAAGTATAAATTTCACAACATCTAACATCACTAAATGTAGCAAGCCAAACTTAGGATTCTGGGCTGACATCAACATAATTTGTTTTCTAATCAATCAACTTTTAATTCTCCAAATGGAAAAGGAGCTATAGTTACTCTTTTTCTATTAAATAGGGAAAAGCATGATACACATGAATATACAGGAAAAATTAAGGATCTAGCATCCACTTGATGTAGTCATTGTCCCATTTTTATCAACACATACCATGCTTGTAATCAACATATGAAAAAAAATCTTCTGCAGCTCACAGCATCTGTAAGAATTAGATTACATTCTCCTTTTGCAGAATTCATGTGACCACCACATCCACCATCCTTTTCCTGCAAGAATTTATCCTCACCCACATTAGAGATTCCCTAACTATAACGCAGAACAACTCTGAGCCCTCTGGGTGGTCACTTACTCACTATGAAAGTCTGTTGGGAAACAGACACCTAAGCTCTGTCCTTGCACAAGTTCTCCTTTACTCTTATTTCTTTCCCTGGTTTCCTGTATCTAGGGGCTGTGTGTTACAACTTGAAACCCTTACTGAATCTGCCTTATTTTGATATAAGTGCACTAAATAAAATAGCAACAACTTGGCTTACAAATATTTCTTTATGTCATTCTAGCTCAAATGAAGCCTTTCACATCTCCACCTGAGAATACAAATTGATCTCCATCATTAACACAGCACTCTGTTCTTTCTGAAATGTGTTCCTTGTATGTTTGCTGTTGTTTAAACAGAAATTGCATTGACTTGCTTGACTTCTTTGATTTCTTTGAAGTTTCTACAGAATATTTGACCTATATTGCCACCCATGAAAAATGTGGCCTTCTATGACTTTCTCTGAATTTACATTCTGCTGACCAGTGGCTTCCACACTCAATGCTCTACGGGGTCTAGCCTTCTGTCAGTTCTAAATAAGGCCAAGTCATACCCCCTACACACATACTACCTCATGCTCTGCATCTTTGCCCTCCTGACTGTTTTCCTGATTGCTTTCTTTCCTCTCTGCCTCAGTTTAAAAGGCTTTTTCAGGGAATCCTTTTGACTAAGCTCTTCCAATTTTTCCCTTTCACCAGCCTTTGTTTCTTTCCTGGAATGATTTCTATGTCTTTACTTATTTATTGGCTAATATTCTTAGTGAAAGCAATTGTGGGGGACAGTAAATTTGTCTTCATCACAATGTTAGCACACTGCCTGGAATTTCTTCTCAGCTTCATAAATATTTGAAGAATGAAAAAAAAGAACGAATGAAAGAATTAATGAAAACCAAGCTACATACATACACATGCACACTTCACTTGAGGGCACTAATTCTTCTTTCCCCAGCTTCAGTCTGAGAGCACAGTTATACTCCTGTAAGTAAATTTTTCCTTTGTGTGATAATGTTGTTTCCCAGCAGGAATCCGCTCAAACCAAATTAGTCAGGAGTTGCACAGAAGGCCATGTCTTCCGGATGCACACAAGGTAAAGAGGTGGGAAAAAAAATCAAGCTACTAAATTTCTCTTCATATGCAGACTTTTAAACTTCTAATCAGCACAAACATCTTGTAGCAGATTGAGCACAAAGGATTGCTGAAATGCATGGACACTAATTCCAGGTAGTTTAATATCATATATCACTCTAGTGAAAATATTGACAAAGAAGAAGAATGGGATTTGATCTCTGTCTGAGTTGCTGAGTTTCATGCTAGCTTTAGAGCTTTTGTTAGACATTCCTATAAATCAACAATAAACAAAAATACTGAGTGGAGCATCTGGCCGAAGTGATCATATTTAGTTTCCCTTTCCCCCCAAAATGTATGTGTGTTTTGGTCAATGTATGCGTGGTTATGGAGAATAAGTCTGCCAAATGAACTTCCTATGCCATGGACAGATGACATTAGCAGAGAAATTGGAAGATCAAGTCCTTCTGGCAAGGTGATGTACTCCTAAATATATATGGGAGAACAAGCTATTTTACAGTATTTTAAAAAATTTCTATAATTTTCATGTTTGTGTTTTCTACTTGTATGAACAAATGGGTACCAGTGCCTGTAAAGGTCAGAAGAGCACATCAGAGTCTCTGGAGCTGGAGCTCCATGTGGTTGTGAACCTCCTGACATGGGTCCTGGGCACTGCAAGACCAACAAATTTTCTTAACTACTGAGCCAACACTCTAGCCTTTCTCTTACATTTATACAGAGAAAAGTTTCAACAAAGATGAACATATCTATGGATCTGAAACTGTGGTTTTTGCCTATTTTATTTCAAAATCAATTCTCTTAGGCTTTGTGAAAGATGCATTCATGTTACTTCGTGTAAATGTTATATACATGTTATATATGATATATATATAAAGTGTCATGAGTTCAGAGGTATAATTTCAGGAATTGGTTTTGAGTATTTTGTTTATTTTTCTGAATACTTGGGATTAAACAGAGGACCGTCCACATGTGTGGCAAGATTCCACAAGTGAGCTTCACCCCCAGATGCTGCCATCAGAGACGATGCCTTGCAGTTTAAACCAGGTTAGGAAAGATGCCAATAGATGGACAAGGATGGTATCTCACCGTCAATTCTCCTATTGTAGCCTCACAGTATGACCTTACAGTCATGCCCTTTTTATGCCTGACAACAATTTCTCTTTTAATAAGAAGAAACTCTAAGTATCGCTAAGGTTATTTTCTCCATAATATTAAAACTGTCCTTTGAGACTTCAGGGTTTTCTACCTGTTTCTGTTTTTTTTTTTTAAAGACAATGTCCTGTTTATAGCCCCAACTAGCCTAACCTAGTCTCATCTACCTAGTCACATTTTTTCTGCCTAATCCTCCTAAATGGTGAGATTACAGGCATGTGCCACCAGACTCTGCAAAACATCAGATATTAAATACATCTGATTAGTTTCACTTCTCTAAATTACAGTATAATTTCCCACAACATTTTGCTTACATTTTCTGATGCATTTTAGCGAATATGATTCAGGCCTATGTTCTTATTTTTAAACCACTCCTAAAAGCATCTACTGTCACTAAGAACATACATTTCAGCAATTTCCAAAGGATGAGTAAACTGATTTTTTCTGGAATCAATAAATAAAGCATTGATAAAATGGTAAAAATGAACAAAAAGGAAAAAAGAACACCACCTCTGAAGATCTAAAATAGCAAATAAATGAATCCCACTGTAGACCACTGTACACTCTTTTCAAACATCAAGCGGTAAGCTTATGACAGAGATGCTTCAGAGCATAGAATCATCCTATAATTAATCACCTAGTGTGTGGCCAAGGGAAAGATGTCATTTTTTGCTCCTAGTAAACATAGCCTAAGTGCCTGACAATTATGAAAAGATTTTTCACTTTGCTGATGAGATCTTTAGGAGGAAGCACAGCCTAAGAGAGGGTACTCAGCTCATAGCACATAGAGGCTCTGCGTGTGTGTGTGTGTGTGTGTGTGTGTGTGTGTGTGTGTGTGTGTGTG
>CAJQZJ010001896.1:4410741-4457177 GCA_907164525.1 Lophiomys imhausi
TGTGTGTGTGTGTGTGTGTGTGTGTGTGTGTGTGTGTGTGTGTGTGTTGTGTACTATGTGCTCAGATGCTCATATTCTCAACCACATGGTCATTAAATGGTACCTTTTTTACCCTTTTATAATTGTCGTATTGGCTCCACATGACTCATTTTTCAAGGAGTCATTCTAGAAGACAAAGGTAGAATATTTCACTTACATGTAACAATTGATTTCAAAAACTAACAATAAAGAACTCCTTTATTCTGAATCTAGAATAAGTACATTGGTCTATATCAATAGGTATAAATGAAAAATCCACAGCATTCATGGAAAGGGATATACTACTCATTCAAAACTCTACCAGAAGCAAAAGATTCTCTTATTAATCAATACTGTAGTCGTTGCATCCACATTTTTAGAAAATAAAATGAAAGAATTCACAATTGTAAATTTTATTAAGATGAAATATATAAAAGATCTAATTCTATTATTTATTTTCTTGGTCAATAACAGAATATTTATAATCCATTATGCAGCACAAGATCTTAGAAAAATATCGCTAAATAATTTCACTTCAAACTCACAAAAAGATTAATACACACAGAAACAGAAGTTAGGAGGCTCTTAGCATAACATAAAACATATAAAGACCATATTCTTGTGTTTTTCACATCACACAAATCATGAGTCTCGGTAATAGCAATATCATATTCTTCTCCATCTTTGTCTGAGCTTCCAGATCAGTGAACTAGGCCTGGAAGGAACCAGTGTCTCTGCCTATTGATATTTCTAAATACAAAGAAGAAATTAACTTATATGCAAAATAAGGCCAGTGTTTTGGGGGTGTGTTGCTTTTCTGTGAATGGGTGTTTTCAGGATCATCTCAGAACTGAAAGGAAATTCAATGGGTTATTAGAATCAACAATTTAGGATGGAATGAATATCCCTGCATTCAACCTCTGGTCAACCAAGCAAACAAGCATGAGCTTGACAAGCATGCTTTGGAAGAAGCAATCGTCCAGATGAAAGGATTTCTTTCTTTTTATTTCTTTGAACTAACTACAAATGAGAAAGGCTCTAGCTTTATGTCAGAGGGGTAAAACTTGAGAATGGTATTTATGCCACATTTTAGAACATCAGAAGGTTTTATCAAAGGATATCAGATTTCAAGGTGATGAATAATGCTAAAAATTAGATGCTGATTAAAAAAAAAAAGGCTGATCACAAATCGATTCCTTTTTCACTGCGTTGGTGGTATAGTGGTGAGCATAGATGCCTTCCACAAATGGATTCCTCCTTTGTTTTTAAAATGTGAATTTCTTTTTCCATTCCCTTTGCACGATATATAAGCAACTATCCTATAGTTTGGATATGTGTATTGTGTCATCTGAATATTCCTGTTTCATTTCCACCATCCTCGCTGCCTGATTTTTTGGTCTGTACTTTAACTCTTCCCTTAAACTTGAGCTTCTTACCATCACGAAGATGCTGGATGTAGGAAAAAGACAATGATACCCACTCATATTGATATTTCTTAGACATATATTTAGGTGTGACTATAAGTATCTTGAGTTCAACAGGTGGATATATATCACCCTGGAATTCATATATCAGCAGAGTGGTTCTATGATTAAATGTGGGAACAAATTAAGAAAGAGGAGTGTGAAAATTGTCTCCAAGGGGTTTAGTTGTTCTTTCCACTGCTGACATCAATTTTCTTGATAAAAGCAACTTAAGGGGAAAAAAGTTTATTGTGGCTCACAAAGAAGAATTCATTGTGGTGGGAACCAATTCAGTAGAAGCTTGAAGTAGCTGGCACATAAAATCTATGATCAGTAGGAGAGAGCAAATGAATGCATTCTGCTGCTCAGTTTCCTTTCTCCTGTTATGTTCTCCAGGACCCCAACTAGTGAGTGGTGTCAGCCAGTGTGGGTGTCTTCCCACTTTAATTAATGTAATCAAGATATAACCCCCCACACACACACATACACCAGAATGGCCAGAGGCCCATCTCCTAAATGACTCCAGATTCTGTGTTGAGGGAAGGTATAATATCATTGCTTCTGATAGGTTGATTTCAATGCTGAGATCTGGTTACCACCCATTCTGAGGCATTCTCTTGATTGGTTAATAAAAGTCACTGATAGCCAATTAGCAGGGCAAAAGAGTATAGGAAGGCGGGACTTCCCGAGATCAGAAGAGGAACCCTGCATTTTACACAGAGGATTAATTCATTCCAGCCAAGAGTAGGAGTAGAAAAAAGAACCTCATTCCACATGGCCAGGAACATCAGTATAGTGTGGAAAATAGTAGTCCAAGGGGATCTATGTATATATGGGGTCATATTTGGGTAATAGAATTATGAGCTAGCTTAGATGGGCTAGGATTGCACAATTCAGGCCAAGGCTTATTAAAATCCATCTGGCGTTTGTGTGCTCATTTATAATGGCGGGTTAAGGATTAAAACAGATGACCAATTAATGATAATATAAATACTGGTTAAGTCATTTAATTAGCCATTTTTTTTTTCTACAATTCTGTCAGGTTGACAATCTAAGCATCAGTGGGCTGTTTTGGTCTTTCTTGTGTTATGTGTAGCATCATAGGTCCTCAGCATCTGCTTTTATACCAGACATCAGTGAGTTCATCATAAGAATGCCAATCTCTGCAAATCCTCTCTATCTGAGGACTACAAAGAGTTGTAGATCTCAGGTAGGAGATAATCTGTCATCATCAGTATGCAAATTTTATAAACCTGCTGAGTTTTAAAGATAGAGAAGACAAAAGTACAAGGCTGTAGCAGATGACAGAATCTAATTACAATATGGTGAGTTTCAGATGATTTTACCATATTAATGTTCATAGTTAGTTTTCATTGTTGGCCACTGACAAGGCTGTTGAAATTTGATTAGTGAAATAAAACCTGCATTTAAATATATATGTGTAGACACACACATGCATTTAATGAGCAGGTTAAAATTTTCAATAAATATAGGAGGTGATGCTAAGATGCTACACAAAGAGTTTGGGGTAGCATGTCTTAGTGAATGAGTCTCCAGGGACTGGTTACTTCAGAAGGAAGGACAGCACAAAGCTTATGTGAGAACCTAGAAGACTGGGAGGAGGGGACTGGGGAACTGTTGTGCTATAGGTTTTCTAAGGATACAAGGATGTAGAGAAGAATAATGAAGCCCAGGGACTCTTAATGTGGAAACCAAGTGTGACAGTTACTTGGCCAGCAAAGCCATGGGGAGCCAGGGGAGATTTTCAGGAAGTAAGTGAAATCCTGGTCAAAGAGACAAGCGCAAAACGAGATTTGAACAGCGACAGTTAGGCCTTAGTGGAGAAGAGAGGCTATACAAGGCAGAAATCCGGGGAGACTTGCAATGGTCTAGGGATTCCAAGACAGAACATGGAATTTTCCAGAACAGCTGAGGGGGAAATAAATCTGCATGTCAAGGAGAAAATAGGAGCAGGTTTTGTGGTTGTTTCAAAGGACAGAAAATGGCAAGTTGCTAAAACAAAGCAAGAAAAAGGTGATCTGTGCTTTAACAAAATTAGTGGGCTCTGTCAAAAGGGACTCTGGGAGAACTGGAGATCATGTGTGCTGTGCTAATAACCAGATACACTGGTACACAGAACTCACTGTGCCTCACGACGACTGTGCCTGTCAGGCACTTTTCACACAAGTGGGTTTTTTTTGTTTTTGTTTTTAAATAAAACTCAACGTTTTACCATCTAAAAATGAAACCTATTCAAAAAGTTTGCATACTCTTGTGAGCTTATGCTCTTTGCAGATGTCTGTAAACTCATGTTCCAGACTGAAAATCCTATAGGGGCAAAGGATGAATTAAAATTGTCACTGTGGAGAGTTGGAATGTTGCAATTGAAAAACCAGAATTACCCTGTGTTGTCTCTAGTCCACCACAACAGCCACTTATTGCCCAGCTCTGCGTTTTCTCTTACATCCTCTACACTATCTAGTAAAACTTTTAACTTATCCACTTAGCAGACAGGTAGCTTCAAATAGCATGAGAATCCTGTGGATATCTCACAGCTTTGCTGCAACGCATTTCCATACTTTCCTGAGGAATGCTTTTAGCAAATACGTTGATCCAAGCCTTTCTTTGTTTATTAAGTCTCTTCTCCAAAGGAACATTTCATTCACAATAATCTGAATCTTCCTTTCTGAGTCACAGTCACTTAAAACTATCGCTTATTCCCTTTGGGGCAAGAAGTATGTTGTCAGTTGACACTTTGAATAAGTACAGAGGAACTGTCGTGGAAATAGGCAAAAATCCGATGACCTGTGAGCTCCTGGTCAAGGCACAAATGCTGGTTCTGTGAGTTCCACTTAAGTTCTTGTTTATAAAATTATCAGAAGCATCCATTAAGTGATACTTCCCATCCGAAGGGAATTTAATCACCAATGTACAATTAAATTCACAATAGCACAGTATTTTCCTGTTAATATATGCTGTCCGTGCCATAAGTTACCTTGTGTAATATGAAAAATATACTCTAATATTCTACACGTGCTTTTGCTAAGACAATGAGAACCTGTCATGTTATTGTGTCTATCACAGGTGAGTCAGAGCTTCAGCAGAATAAAAATGATAGTCCACACACATTGAAATAGCTGCAAAAACAATAGATAGACATATAATGGAGAAGGTGGCAACAAGACATAGACAGTAGAATAGAGGTCATGAATACACAGATGAACCTCTTTCAGGCAAGGTTGCAGTCCTTTCTCATTAAAGAGCAATAGAGGGAAAAGGAGTAGTCCAAAGAAGCTCCTCCAACTATCTATCCTGGACCTGCTTCTTGTTCTGTGCTTCTACAACACTGAGAGTATTTGTGTTTTTTTTTTAAATAAATAAATTTATTTATTTGTTGCTTCAGGTTACATCTCCATCATATTGTCCTCTTTTCCCCCTTCCCAGCACCACCCTCTCACCCTGTACCCCCTAACCCTTCCATCCCACTCCTCTGGAGTGGAGTGTCCCTACATAACAGTCTCTCACCCCAGTTCAGAAGTCATATGAGGGCCAAGAGCCTCCTCATACACTGGGGGCCTACAAGGCAGCACCACCAGTGAAAAGTATCTCATTGCCAGGGAGAGAAAACTAAAAAACAAACAAACAAAAAATAAAAAATAAAAAGTCTATGTCCATGTTCCCTTTGGTGCGTTGGTTGTAGTATAGATATCCTGTACTATATAGCTAAAATCCTACTATAAGTGAATAGAAGCCATGTGCATCCTTCTGAGTCTGGGTTAGCTCACTCAGGATGAACTTCTCTAGTTCCACCCATTTGGCTGCAAATTGCATAA
Source organism: Lophiomys imhausi (assembly GCA_907164525.1). Classification (NCBI taxonomy): domain Eukaryota; kingdom Metazoa; phylum Chordata; class Mammalia; order Rodentia; family Muridae; genus Lophiomys; species Lophiomys imhausi. Next base: position 4,416,056 of record CAJQZJ010001896.1, read on the forward strand.
TTTCATTGTTTCTGATAGCTGAGTAGTATTCCAATGTGTAGATGTACCACAGTTTTTAATCCATTCTTCAGTTGAGGGACATCTGGGTTGTTTCCAGTTTCTAGCTATTACAAATAAGGCTGCTATGAACATAGATGAGGAGACTTCACTATGTCTCCGTGAGAGGTCCTTTGGGTGTATACCCAGAAGTGGTATGGCTGGGTTCTGAGGCAAGGTTATTCCTAGATTTCTAAGATATCGCCAGACAGACCTCCATAGTGGTTGCACAAGCCTGCACTCCCACCAGCAATGGAGGAGGGTACCCCTTTCTCCACACCCTCGCCAGCATGTGCTGTCATTTGAGTTTTTGATCTTAGCCATTCTGACAGGTGTGAGATGAAATCTTAGCATCATCTTAAGTGGATTTTCTCTGATGACTAAGGATGCTGAGCATTTCTTCAAGTGTCTCTCAGCCATTAGGGATTCCTCCTTTGTGAATTCTCGATTTAGCTCTGTCCCCCATTGTTTGATTGGATTTGTAAAAATAGTGGTCGAGCTCCACCCATCAGCCCCCTTTCTGTTATAGCTGTGCTTCTACAAGCTACAGATAAGGCATTACTACAGTCACATCCATCAGCATCATTTCACAGCAAACTGTCTAATTGCCATTCCACTGTTGCTTACATGGTTATGGAAGGAAAAGAGAAAGTGCTCCCTATTCTCTCCTGCAGGGAGTCAAGCAACCCAGGGTAATCTAAGCAGCAGGTCTTTCTGTCCTGGCATCTCCCTTAGAATCTGGTGTCTCCCTGCTGGATTGTTATTTATTTATTTGTTTGTTTGTTTATTCATCCATTTTTCAATCAATCATTTTTTATGTATTCGTTTGTTTGCTTATTTATTTTAATTGACCACGTAGTGAATAAATAGTATATCAAAGGAGATAATGTTTGTCAGTTTATTCTGAATATGACAAAATGCCTAAGATAATAAACTTACACAAGATGAGGTTTATTTGCCTTACAGTTGTAGAGGTTCTACATAATGATTGATTGACACTGTGACTACGAGCCTCTAAAGATGACTAGTACTATGTGACAATGTAAAATTGTTTTCTTGATGGTCAGCAAGCAAAGAATAGAGGAAGGGTGGAGGTCAATTTTCCCTTTTCCTTTGAAATCCATATTCTGAAAGACTCAAGGACTCCACCTGGGTACCAACTTCCTAGAGGTTCTACCACCTTACTTTAGATCTATCTTCCTTGAGAACGTAGTAGCTGGCAAGATAATTCTGTTGATGAACATTTCTATTTCTCCCTATCTCCTTTACTAGAATCTGCCAGAAGAAGCCTTTCACTGAATCTTGACATTTTCAAGTCTAGTCTTTAGGAGAATAGTTGAGATTGAAAATTGAGTTTTTAGGAGCCTAAGCTATCATAAAAAGAACAATGATCTACATGAAAAGTCCAGTAGAGAGTCCTTAAAACCAGAAGAAAAGCAATCAGGGTTACATGGACTCTATATAGCCTTCCTTGTTATAACATCATAAGAATGAAACCATCATGGATGACCAATGCATTCAGGTGATCCTTGGACAGCACCATAGGGTCTCATGTGTTGTCCTGTAGTCACTCAACTGAGTTCTGTCTAAATCCCCAACATATCATGGTTTTATGGTTTCAGGTTATAAGTAGTTTGCCATGTATCAACAGATAAATGAGAAAATGCCCTTTCAGATCTTACATAAGTGGTTAAATGGTCATACTTGGCAGTCATCTTTTAATATCTCCCCTCATAACTACCGTGATGGCAATTCTTAGTTGTCAACCTAACTAAATATGGAATGCATAAAAGTCTAAGCAGCTGAGTATACTTGAGGTGATATTTAATAACTTAAATCATTTTAAGTGGGAAAAATCCGCTTTTATCTAGATCTTTTGAGATGGGAAGATGCACTATTAATCCAGATTTTTTTTTTTTGAGGTGGGAAGGTCCATCTTTAATTTGGGCAACATTTTGTTGCTGACAGCCTGTGTAAAGAACATGGAAGAAGGCATCTTTCTATATTTTCCTGCTTGCTCTTGCTGACAAGCCTATCATTTCACTGGCACTAGAGTCTACTTCTTTAAGATTCTGATGTATACTGAACACCAGCTGAGTCATCCAGTCTTGTGGACTGAACAATTACTGCATTCTTGGATCTTGCACTAGCTGGACCACACACAACATGTAAGACATTCTAATAGTCATATATATATATATGTATATATATATGATTGTATGTGTGTTTACATATACATATGTGTGTGTACATAATATACAGTCTATATAAGTTTTATCTGTCTGGAGAACCCTGACTAATACAACTATACATAAACTTCCATCTATTTTTTCCCCTCAATGACAGACCACTTGCTCCTTTCTTAACTGATACCCTAAGAATCATGTATGCAAAATATATATCTGTTAGCCAGGGTCATACTATTTTGTAAAGTTCCTCCATTTTTGTTGAACTATTTGAATTCCAATAACTACAGTCATTTGCAATTCCAGAAGTAAGGTAGCTTGTTTGCCTAGATTCTTGTCTTCCCTGTCCTCAATAATGGCCAACCAAGAAAGGCCTTTATTGATTATGATAACTGAACATTCACTGTATAACCCTATCAATGGTCAACTGAGGGCTAATAAGGAAACATTTCAGTATGTTTGCCAACCCTATTCCTGTGAAAACAAGAAAAGACACAGCATCCCCACTCTAACATGAGAGCTTGATCTCCCCTCAGACATGTAGTCATTCTGCTGTCTGTCTGTTTTATTACTATATCATCTAGTACATTGCCTTTTAAAAAAGCAGTCCATCTAAGTGTCTCCCTTTTGCTCTAAACCCCAGACTTTTTATTAGCTCCTGAATTTAAATTGTCTCAGGTCATATGGTGAATTCTTTATGTGCAGTAAATGAAAGTTTCAAGCAAAAGACAAAAATAGAATAAATCTGACTTCAGAAGTCAATCATATAGGGAGACTATTTATACAGCATGGTCTCCCTGTGGAAAATCAATTTAAAAACATGTGTCACGGTTCACCAACAAGGGACAATGTGATGCCCCGCCTGTGAACAATAATAACTGTTTTGGATACTTATTAATGCCCTGGTTCTAAAATGAACTCTTGGAAAATATTTTGTGTTCTGTTGGGTGTTTAGTCTTACTTAAGCAGCTTGAGTGCTGGGAAGGGGTCGTTCCACCTGACTTTCAGATAAATAAGCTGCACTCCCAGAGGTAATGTACTATAATGCATTTCCTTTAAACTGAACTATTTTGTAACTTCAGTATCATCATCCATATGATTTTTTGAGTTATCCCATTCTTTAGGGTTCTTTTTCTTGATGGAAAGATACTTCGTTCCTCTGTGAACAAGTCTGTAACACTGACATGTAATTTTCTATAAACAGCACATACTGTCATCTGTTAAAGTCAAAGAGATGATTGTGTTCATTTAAATTGTTCATTCTTACTTGCTATAGCAAAATAACCTTTTTAAACATATATACAACCACCCATGAGCTCATTCCTTTTTTGATATCAGTGCCAAGCAATGAAAAAGACAGAAGAATTCAACCTTCAAAGATAATAAACGACAATATAGATACAGATGAGTAAAAAGCCCAGAAGTTAATGATCCATTCCTTTTATAAACCACAAAAACAAAGGTGCAGCCCACCTTATTTCTCGTGGAGGACAGAGCTGGACTATCTCTAGAGATAGGCCTAACTTCCAAGTTCAGTACTTAGATGAGCTCAGAAAATGGCAGGACACACCTTTTTGTCCTTTCTCACCAGCTCTATATTTGGAGGAAAAAAGGGAGCAGCATTTGAACATAATTGTGGCAGTAAATACTAGGTTGTAGCAGATTGTTTTACTGCTAAATACAGTAATGGGTTTTTAATGGCTGCTGTCCAAAATTACACTGGAGAAAAATGGTTTATTAGTAATAATAATAGCTGACACCTTTATCTTCAAAGCACTTTACAAATATTAGCTCATTAATCCTCGAACTGCCACTGAAGAGGTGAGCAAATGCTGTATCTATCCTCAGTTTATAGCTGGTGAAACAGAAAATAGAAGATAAGTTTTAAAAGGGTTTGTGTACAGATGTCAATTTCCAATTTAAACAATTCATATCAATTTTAAAATTGGAATGAAAGGCATTCTCTCTGAGAGTAGTCCACCACATCTTTTCTTTATTAAAGGGGCAACATTTAAGGTCAAATCTGATTTATTTGACCTTTACTCACCAGCACAGATTAAGGTGCACCTGAACTCCTTAGTCCTTTAATATTACTTCAAGCACATCAATTGTGAACAAAGTCTATTCAGTCTAAATCAATTACAGGCAGAAACTTGCATGCATGGGAAAACTAGACTTTTGAGGCCCTTTGAAATCTATCTCCTCCTAGAATTCCCAGATGTCATAAAGCAAAATGGAATCAAGGTCAATTTAAAAAAAATTAGCTTGTTTTCTATTCTTATCTATTCAATTTGATCTCTATAGAAAACAGTATATCACTGAACAATAACAAATAACTCCAAGTAGTCAATTCATACAGATATGGCTGAAGGCTGCAGATGTTAAAAATTATTATTTTTGCCTCCTTGTTTATTGCAACCGCAGTGCTATAAAATTCTTGTCATTACACACTCTATGAAGTATTCTTTACACCAGCACATCTTAAGCTAGTGTATGAAATCTGTGATAACAGATGCATTGTACAGAGCAAGCAAAGAAAATCCTTATATTCACAACACAATGATAAACATGCTTTTTGAGAAGCCACGTGCTGTGCTTTAAAGGAGGCAGGGGTTAAGTAAATGCCTGATAGCGAATACAATGGGAGGAGATGGGATCACTAGTCTACACAAAAAGGGAAACAACTATATTCTTAACATTAACAGTTACACAAAAAGAATCCTTTTGGAGTCAATTAGCATTTAAGAACGTTATTTATTTATGCATACCAAAATAATAGCAAATGTATATTTACTTCTAAATACTCCAACTAAAACACAAGTTCCACTCTATATTAAGTACAGTTTATCAACTCCTGGAAAAGAGTTACATTAAGTTTCACTTAACCTTTACATTGACTGACAGGTGCCAATAAAAACAGTGTTATCATTAGGATCTGGATTATTTAAAACAATAACAAGATGGGATAGAGAATCATCTCTCTTTAACTATTTCTCACTTAATCCAGAATGGCAGAAAAACCAAACACATAATACCACTGATTACATATAATAGCCAGATGTGTGAGAAATCCATACATATTGATTTTATGGAGCATCAGCAACATTTCTTCAGGAACATGGAAATGGTAAAGATGGTAAGAAAAATATGTGGAGGGAGCAATTGTTGGCTTTTACATACAGCACTAATTCAGGATCTGGCATGGGAACTATCATGACAACCAATGCTTATAAAGTACACTTTTAGAGGGAACACAAATGCCTCTTGATGTTAACTATCAACTTAAAAGAATCCATATCCACATGGGAGACAATTCTGTGGGCACACTTGTGTGTCTGTGTGGGGGCTGTGTTTTGACCAGATTGATTGAGGTAGGAAGACTCATTTTCTGTACTGGGCATGGTGGTACATGCCTTTAATCCCAGCACTCGGGAGGCAGAGGCAGGCGGATCTCTGTTAGTTTGAGGTCAGCCTGGTCTACAAAGTGAGTCTGTAGGGCTGTTACACAGAGAAACCCTTCTCAAAAAAATAAAAAAATAATAAAAAGGAAAGGAAAGCTAGTCGCCCAACAGCAGTATTCATTGTTCTTTGCTTCTTGATTGTGGATGGAAAGTGACTAGCTTCCTCTCAACTTTCCTGTGGTCATGTACTCTACCTCAACATCATCTAAGATAAACTCCTTCTCTGCGACAACAGATGCACTGTATAGAACAGTGCATCTTTAAGAAAATCTTTATATTCACAACACAATGATAAACATGTTTTTTGAGAAACCAAGTGTTGTACTCTAAAGAAGCAGGCAGGGGTTAAACAAATGCCTAACAGTATACACAATGGAATGGGATCTCCAGTCTGCACAGACGCTTGTTTGTCCCTTAAGTTTGTCCGGGAATTTAATTGCAACAGAAAAATGTAACTAAGATAATTGCACACCACCTCCCAAGTTCCTCTGTCAGTGGCTGTTCCTCAAGATGACTCCATTGCATGAAAGATTTTAAAACCTCTTTTTTAATGGCTCTGTAACTAGGATAGACATACATTGCATATCACTTTAGAAAAACTCCTTTTACCTACTTTTTGTGTTTACCTTGAAAAAATAGATACATAACAATGAGGTTTGAGTACATAACAGGAAATAATGCTATTTATAGTGAAAATCAGAGTTGACATTTAAGGGGGTCATTAATAGACGCTACATTTAGGTACTCAAAACTCTGAAAAAAGAACAGATGCTGAAATTGTATAGTAGGCTCAATGCAGCACAGTGTAGGAGCAAAGAGCTTAGGGAAAGGAAGTAGATATTTCTCTTTGAGTGTGGTCATCGCCCCTTGTGAGCAATACTGTGTCATTTTGAACAAGGCCCTCTACGTCTGTACTACTTGGCTTTAAATGGTATATTATGACATAGATACTTTTCTCAAATTACTGACATGGAGATTGCAAAACACTTAGTAAATATTTGAAAATGGCAGATGGGATTATTTAAGTATCTTCTGCTTCAGCTTTACTCCTCCAACTAGCACAAATTGATTACTATATAAATGCCTAATTTGTAGATGGTGAATCCATACAAAGTTCAGGCTGATCTTGAATTCATAATCTCCCTACCTCAGTCTTGCTTGGACTGCAGATACATGACCATACTCATATAAATGAGTTAAATAAATAAAGCTTCTTAAAATTACTGATTACTTTCACTGTCTCATAAGACAGCCCCCTGACTCTACTCCCCTATAAAACCATACAAATAAATGTCACAAAATGGAAGAGGCTTCCTAAAAATCCACTCCATAATTTGAACAGGACAGAATTCAACCCTGGGAATAAAAATGATGACACTGCATTGTAGGATTTTCTTAGATTCATACAGCACTCAGTATTTCACAGAGTGTCTGTGGATTTGAAAAAAAAAATAATTGCCACTGTTTATTTGCTTTATCATAAATTTCTGATAAGGACCAAAGAAAAAAGTATGAAAGCAATAAAGTAAGCATTCAGTTGGATTACAAATGAGGTTACCTGAGCTTTCACTCCTATTTCCACCCTATTGCCTGACTAGCTATTTGACTTCAAGTTAATTTTTTAATAAATAAAAAGGGGCACTAGCTTCCCCTGTTCTGTTGACCATGTTGTTGTAGAAGTCAAGAAGGGTAATGAGAACATTCTCTAAAAACTATACAGTTCCTGCATAATACAAGATATTAAATTTTTTCCTTTATTTTTTATTTCTTCAAGTTACATCTCAATCGCAGTTCCCTCCCTATTCCCCCTCCAGTCCCACCCTCCCCCCTCAACCCCCATCCTCTTCCTTTTATTTTTTTATTTTAATTTTAAGGTATATCTTACTTCCCCCTACAGTTTCCCCTTTCAGTCCAACAAATGGCTCTTTCTCTTATAATAACAAATACAATACAGTACAACAGAGGTAATTAGGCCACAGTTATGAGGGTTATATGGCTTAACGTACAGTCCCAATGACCAGTCCATATGTATTTGGTACCTGACTTTAACATTCTACTATCTAAACATCTCCATGAGTTTAAAGGTCTATATCTGACTCAACATTCATACTAACTTGCAACACAATCTTAAAAGTATCTTCTTGATGTATAACAAACACTCTCTTGACTCCTAAACAACTCAAAATTAAATTATGAGACTCTAGCTATCTGTTCTTCAACCACCTCAGAGACCTGAGAGGGATAAATATATCTGATTTTATAGGAAGTACAGGGCCTGCAGTTTCCCAAACTAAGAAATGACATACCTGTGGCTGCCTGGACAGTTCCCATTTTCTCTCCATCCATTACAGCATCGATCTTCAGTCATTTGGCCCCGTTTCTCTGACAGACATTGATTGTAGAGCAGGGGTTATGAAGGACTTACCTACCCTGTCTTGGCAGAGCTAGGCTGTCGACTTACCTGCTTCCAGGTTTTGTCCTTTTTGGACAGCATTCTGTCTACAGTTGGGGCAAGGGGCTTTTCCTACCAAGAGATAGGCTTGCGACTAATTCAATCATCTCCCACTGGAGATTCTTCGATGCTCATCTTCTACTTGGAGAAGAATAGGGGGTGCTGTCAGGAGTTGATATGTCTTGATATAAAAAAATCTAAAGTTACGAAAACATCTTTGAATGCCATATTCTGCAGATCTAAAGAACTATACAAAGATATTAAATTTTGAGTGGTAATTCCATAAGTAATTTTCCGAGTTAATGGAAAAGCAGTTTTGAGTAATGGAGTCCCCCAAAAGATTAGTATTTATTTTCTTGTAAGCTTGTTTGCAGATGATATCATATATTTCTTTTGGATCCATTAAAATGTAAGATAGCTTATGAGGAATGGCTATTGTCATTTTAGATTCTTTAACAAATTTAAAGAATCAATACAGTAGTACACTCTGTTCACAACCATATCATTTTCAAAAACTGTTGCATTCTTCTTCCCTACTTATATTCTATCATCAGGGAAAATATCTCTTCCCTAGATTCAGAAAACACAAATTGGCCAACAGTACACCCTTGATCTGTTTCTTAATTATTTTCTTGTATATTTAACTCTGTCAAAGACAGGGATGCCCTGCAGAAATCCAAATGTCCATGTACACTGCTGCTCTATGACCACTGTTCCATGAGCCCCCACTTCCCAAGCACAGCAATTACAGTCTCCGATGTTGCAGCAAAGCTTTCTTTGGGGAAAAACCTCTAATTAAAAAGCAAACTTTATTCCATAGAAGCTGTCTTTGGCATTCTCCTCACTATTGTATCAACTCTAGTCTTGGAAAGCAGACAGAATTCAGAGGAATGGACAATTTGTTCTGAAGGTTGGGGACCACATTCAAAGACTCCTTTTTATCTATGTTGTATCCTTTTTATCTACTTCCTATCATATATGGATATGAACACACCCATCTAGGGTAATAAAAATGAAGGAGGAAAGAAAAACAATAAGGGCTAATTACTCACATTCTTCAAACTGGAAGTATCCAAAGTATACTGAGTTTGTTTGCAAACCTATCAAATCCCATCAACTTGGGGGACCCTCATCCATCCTGCTCTGTTCTGATACAGCTGGTCTCTACAGAGAAGGCCCCAAGCTTTGACTGTGGGTCAGTTTTACCACACTGAAGATGGAGCAGCAGCTGTTGGAACAGGGTGGTAGCTTTGTCTTTCGACTGGATGTTAGTTATATGCCTCTGTCAAAAGCCACAGATTCAACCTGACTCTTAGTGACTTCTTTTTAGACTTTAAGATGAAGGTCAATACATCCTTAAGGCTGTTTAACAAGCTTGTTGATTTCCCTTAACTCTGTTAAAAAAAGATGAAGACCCCTATTTAAAATCTGTTTATTTGGCACTTCGGAATATGAAAATGTCCAGAGAGAAAAAGGGAGAAAGAGAAACAAGGGGAGGGGGAGACCAAGTTTTTCCAAGAGCTGGCAAAAATCTATGAGTCATTCAATACTCCCAAAGGATTGTGCCATTCAGCCACTCTGTTCAGACCAATGGCATTCTCTAACACCCAAAAATCTCAGGTCAAATTATATGAATTGTTTTCCAAAATGAGGCATATACAGAAATCTTAGCATTTCCACATGAACAATTTAATTAGAAATTTCTCAGGACTACCCAGACAAAATACATATTTATGCTGTATTCAATAAAAAAGGCATTAGTTTGAATCCTAAATGGACTACAGTTTGCCCTTTTATTTGACACTGCACAAGAAGGTTTTCAGCTGAAACTCACTTATAAAGCAATTGTCTCCAAAGCTAGTTATTAGTAAAACACATCTGTGTTCAGACCTCAGAATTCCAGATTTCCTGGTCTTTAATCCTATTCTTAATGTATGAATGTAGTGTAACCATTTAAATTCAGTGTGTCTTACTTCATTCATTCACAAAATTATAATAATAACTTCTTTTCTACCATTTTCATAAAGATATCTGGTTGAAAATGAAATTATACTCAATAAATGAAAAGAGTATTTAAGATTTTTTTCAATGAATAAAGCGTTGTTTGAGACAGAGTTTAGTAAGAAAAGTCTCAGAGACTGGGCAAAGCTGTTTTCTTTTCCAACCAAACTTCATAACAATGGGGCAACAATGTGTCAGTACTCAGGCCTGTAGAATCTTAGAAAAGACATACACAAACCTAAGGTAATTGAATCTCACTGTAAGTCCCACACATTCTGATTGAATGGGTGTGGGATGATAATTTAAACAGCTTTCTCATTTTAGCCAGTACTTCTCATTCAATCACAAGAACTACTACTCAAGATCTATGAAACATCTGAGAGAGTTGCTATTCATATATGCACATATAATTAATATAGGTAAATTTTGATGGTACCATGGGTCACAGCTCATTTGTTCATATACAAAGGGCTACACAAGCACACAGTTATCTGTCTTTGTTCATTCCCATCCTAAGAATGGTATAGAAAGATGAGTATGAAATAAAACACTGGAAATTAATGAGAAATTAATGACTGTTACCAAGCTCTGTATAGAGAATGTCTCATGTAATGTTCACACTAACAAGCATGAGCTATGTTGTAAGCCATTGATTTCATTTACAAATGAAATCAATCTGAACTCAAAATGACTTAGCTATAACACCTGTGAGTTGGCCACTTCAATTTTGAACCCCGGCAGCCTGAGTACAAAAGTCACAGCATTTAACCATCACAACAAAGTGCTTTCTACCATGCCAGAGACTGCAAGGGTTTATGAGGTGCATAAAATGAGACACATGCCCTCAAAGAATTTACAATCTGAGACTGGAATAGTAATGTGCCCTAAAATTCATAGGCTGTAGAGGAAAATGGTATGATTGTCATTCTTTGAGTAAGAAAAAGGATGATCACAAGAGAAGAGCCAGTGGCTATGTGGATTTCCTATTTCTGTAACCACTGGGGAAATAAGATACAATCAAACATCAGAAGGAAATGTGGCAAGATATGTTCAAAGCACACATGTATTGATGTGTTTTCCAAATTCAATGAACTTATTGTCATCACTATCTGCCAGTGTCATTTGAGTTGGGTGTTTATATCTACCTGAAATATACTCAATTGCCATTCAAATGATGAACCATGAGTTCACATCATAGTTTAAAGAATTCATCTTTCCTCAAATCACTTTACCTCAAACTCTATGCTTGATTCTCAATTATTTTCATGAACACACCTACACAAAGTCCTACTGATTTGATTTTCAAAAGAGATACACAATTTGTATTCCTTTGGTAGAAATAAATTCTGTGAAAATGGAAAAAAAAACATTGTTTGGCAAAAATTCTGAAATATGGAAATAGAATACATGTTTTATATTTTTATTATCTATATACAATGAAAAGGTAAGCAGGAACATTTCTGAATCCACAATACATAAAATCTCAATTAGTTATGGTCTATTTGTGCATTCACTAAAAACATTTGTTAACAAAACAGAATTTTCTAGTTTACTGGATAAATATACCAGAAGAAATTGCAGAATAATGTTGGGTTGCCAAGCAACCACAGCTCCACTCTCTCTCGTTTGTGTTCAATCTGACTCATTCATCAAGCTTCCTAACATACTGCTGGAGAATTCCAACTAATTTGATTTTCTTGGGAAAATCCTAGTGACTTTGAGTATCACAATAACACTTTGATTCTCAGAAGATAAAGTTTGATGTTCTTTTGATCATAGGGATGTGTTAATTCATTATTCTCTACATGGTGCTAATGAGAAAGCTATAATTAACTAACCACACTATTGCAACACACATACAATAAACGGCAGCAATTAGTAATGTTTAAAGTGTTAACCGGCCCCCAAAATTAGAAAATGCAGACTCTTTCCTCCAATAAATACATTCAGAAAAGAGAAAGAACCATATCTAATTAAATTGAGAATTGTTTCCAGTCCCTCCCAAGAGGGAGGAGAGACATGTGATCTCCAAAATGTGAGCGATTTCACTTTAGTAGCAGAGAAAAATGGCTCAGTGCCAAGTCTACTTGTAGGTGGGCTCAAAGTGCTGGTGAATAAGGTAATCTTGTCTTTCAAAGGATGCTTAGCACAATATTTTTTCCTGGAATGAATAGAAAGAATATATGCTTTTGCTCATAAGCTGTGTTAACTTAGCATATTGTATGTAAATCACCATAATAATTGCATTCTCTTCAGAATGAATTAGTTAGGAGGAAGCTTTAATCAAAATGTTCATAATTGAAAATACAGTATTCTCAGAGTTGGTTTGAAAAAGAGAGCATGGAGCACTGACTGAATCAGAAAATACAGTTCATCACTGTGAGCAACCTCAGTGCAGGGACAAGTTCATCCTCTTGATTACACCTTGACACGTTAATTAGTTTCTCCCAAATTCAGGGCTCAACACCTTCCAATCTGTCACGTTTTCTGCTGCTGCTCTTTGTCTAGAGTAATAAGCCTTTTCCAAGTGCATGGATGCTTAGATTTTTAAGGGAAAATAGAAAACAGTGAATAGTGAAATTTGTGTTTCCAGAACAGATGACATTCTATCATAGTGTTGGCTGTCGTCAATCAAAGGGCAAAATAATTTCCAATAAATAGAACATTCAGTGCCAGAGCTCCTGGGAAACAATATGTAAATGATCCCATGAATTTCAGACAAGCTGTCACACTAATTCCTCAAGGTCCCTTTTAAAGATGACATGCCAACTGTGGAGGTGAGTGCTTCTATGTTTGCTGTGAAGCAACACCCCAATACCTGAACTGATGCTCACAGCACTTCCTGGACAATCATCCCTTCCCATCCTGTCTGAGATCAGTTCCTCTGTTACTTAATTTCCCTTTATCAGTTAAAACTAATAGGACAACAGCTCTTACTTATTTCCTCGGAAAAATGAATTGGCCAAAATATTTCAGCAAAACAACTTTAGGTCTAACATATCTCTTATCTTCAAATATTTCGGAAGTAAATAGAAAGACAGGCTTCTATGCAGGTAATGGTTTTCTCTGTGAGATATAATTCAATAAAATTTTATGAAAATGTTTGTGATAGTAGTATCTGCCTGTCTTAAGTGTCTAAAATCTACCAAAATGCATATATATTTTAGTAAGAAAATGTTCTTTAAACATCGATTTAAAACTATTTGTCTAATTGGGGAGTGTATTGACATAAAGATACCATCACATTGTGTGTGATGTGACCTCCTGTTACACAATGTCAAATAAGTAAAACTTATGCAACAATGAGATGCTTCCAAGGAAGGAAGGATCCTGTAAGTCCAAACATAAAGGCAGCCTGAAAAATATGTGTTAATCTTCACAGTTCTGTGCTTCTATGGTGAGGAAGCTACTAGCATTTCCTGAGAGAGATTCTAGTCTGTTGCCATAGCCAGTAGTCATACCTACCTAGTAATCCCATTTGTCTTTATCTATTAGATGACCGCTACTCAGGACAATTCAAGTAATGACAACAAGGCACTTTGCTCTCATTAGGGGAGGTGAATCTATTGGAGCACTGAAGACCATAAGAGGGAAGATCCAGGTATATATTAGACCCTATAGCCAAGTTAAATTGTGAAGGTCATAGGTTGGTGTATCACAGAGACATTGAAACTCAGACAAAAGCCCAACTGCAGCATTCGCAGGTGAAAGATGCGGTTCAAGCCCTAGATACGAAATTATGGAAGAAACTGCAATTTTATTTATTTATTTATTTTTGTGACCAGTGGTTTCCACGGGGAGCTTTCTATCCTCTGTCCTGCACTGTACTCAGAACCAACTTGCTAATACCTGCTCAGTTTTTCTCTTTCAATTTGCTGCAAACCGAACTACAAGTTGAACTGAGTGTTAATAAATTTAATAAATGTTATTTTCTAAAATTAGAAAACACAGAGTTCTGACCTCAATAAAAGTGCAGAGAAACAGCAGTCTACCACATCTAATTAACTTGAGGATTAATTGTAACAGTAATACTATCAAGGACAGCTAACTTCTGAATGATTATTGTTACTCACAGAAGGCAGGTAAGCTGTCCACTTGAATAATCTCATTTCAGTCTTCTAACTCAAAATGACATGTAGTGGTACCTATTATTAAGATAGGGAAACTGAGGCACAGAGTAAATTAAGCCTCCAAGTCACATATCTCAGAAGAGATAGAGCTGGAAATCCGAGGTGGGCACTCCAAGACTCTACCTGATGCACCTAGAGTTACCTAGTTCAGCTTCCACGCGCACGCGCACGCGCAGGAGCAAATCTCCCCCTACTTCCAGCGGGAGCGCGCTGTGGTGCACATGCCTTCAACTGGCTGCCACCAGCAGGCTCTTCGCAGTTCTGCCCGGCTGGGCGGTATTGATCGCCATTCTCCCCAGGCTGAGTCAGAGGCTTCCTCTCCGCCCAGCTGCTCAGTGGCTACTCTACACTCCCCGCCTACCCTCTCTGCCCGACCTCAGACCACCCACCCAGCTCCCTCTCGGTGCATTGGGCTCCAGTACCTGGACCGCGATGTTGCTGCTCTTCCCACCCCAGATTTTTCGCAGGAATTTCTCAGCCCTGCCCCTGGATGAGAAAGTGAGGTTCTTCGCAGCCAAAGGGAGTGGGGATGGAGATAGTGATGCTTCCCTAGCACCTCGGCTCCAATTTCAGCTCTCCAAATTAATCTTTTGCCCCCTGCTCCCTCCCTACACACCCTTTCACTAAAGGGAGGAAAGAAAAATTGGGAGAGAAAGAGGAAAAGGACGAGAAGAGGCACAAAGAAGAAAAAGGAATTGTCTGTGACTGGCATCCCCAGCTCCTGGGGCTCCACTACAAGGGAGCCATGGTAACCAGGCCCCCCACCCCCCGGTCTGCCCTCGAACCCCCAAGGTGTTCCGTAGAGGTGGAGTGCTATGCCTCTATCTTTCCCCTAAGGTGGCAGTTCACAAATCGCTCATTCCATGCTGGAGGCATTTGGGGGAACGCCACTGCAACCAAGAATTATTTCTAGAGACTAACAGCTAGATAGGGACTTTGGGGCTGGGATGGGAAAATCTGGACACTCAAGACCTAGTGGTGGGCAGTGAAGAGAAGTGCAGGACTTGCTCCCACTACCTGAAGGCTACAATCTATGGAGGGCATGCATCCTCTCCCGAGGTTAAAGGGGTGTGTGTGTGTTGGGGGGGGGTGGCTATGTTGGAAGAAAGACAGGTCAGCCTACCTAAGATTGCGAGCTGGAAGGTGCAAGGGTCCTCGAAGCCTGCTTACTCCATCCACTGATCTGGAGCTGCCAAAAATCAAGCCTTGGCCACCTGCAGCAGTGCTAGGAAAGACGGTGCCTCTTAGGTTAGGGAAGGGACCCTGAGCCACTCCCATTTTGGGCAAGGATGGAGCCCTGGATTTTGCACCATTTCCCTTCCATAAAGAGTTGCTCTTTCCCCTGAAGCTTTCCCTTGATTTCCCTCCACCACGCTCAAAGACTTGGTTAAATGGCAGAGTGAGAGAGCTCCATTCCTAGCAAGGCACGCGCAGCTAGACTCACTCACCTGAGCCGTCTCTGATATTCGATCTGCTGGTTGCCTTCCCTTGGGAAAACTTCTCCTTAAGCTGGCTCACAGGGGCAAAAGGGACCAACGAGGTCCAGCGCTTCTGGGCGGATCCAGGCGAGTTTCTAGTTGGGCGCTCCCCGCTGATCCACACCCCGTTCTGCCCACAGAGATCCCGTCTGTCCCCTTCTTCTGTTGGCACACGTCTCCAGAAGGCTGGACCTGTTCGAGCTTGCACCGGTATCCACGCCCTCCTGCTGGAGACTGGCTTGCGCCTCTTCACCGCTGTCCCCCGGATCCGCTCTGCCACCCCTCACCCACACGGTTTCTTTTCCCTCTCTTTTACACACTGTCCCCTGGGACAAGAAGCAGTTACAGGCTTTAGACTTTGATTTCATGAAAAAACAAGGGACAAAGACAAAACTTTGCTTGTCATTTTCAACATCTCTAAGCCAAAAGCCGAAAGTGGCAGAATCGCTGCCGAGTTCGCCGGGCCATCAGGGAACCCCTCCCCTTCTGCACCCGCTCCCACTGATCTCCGTTCATATTCCACACACACAGGCTTCCAGTCTGTTTTACCCTTTGCTGCATGGCGGAGGGGTGTGGTGCCTTGTATCCCCTTTAAAAAAAAAAAAGTCTTGCTGGTTTTGCTTCTTCATCTAGGGGCGGGTGATGGCACTCGAAATTTAATTTACAAAAGAAAGCCCTCTCCATTAGCTGTCAAATCAGTGCAGGCACAAATTTTAAAACCTTTTCTACTCTTATCTAATGTACATATATGGTCTACTACATTTCTTATTTACTCTCTACTGATTCAATGCTACAGAATAAAGGCTCTCATTGCTCATTCTCAGTGCAAAAGCCCATTCCTGATGTTGTATGTATCTCTTTTACCAGCAAACAGGATGCTGTTTTAAGGATGCAGTATAGAAAAGATACAAATGTTCGAACTCTAACTGATGATCATACTTCTTCATTTTTCTTCCACACATTGATTATGTTTTCCAAAATGTTCACACAATATTGCTTTTAAAAAAAATCCTGTTGCATGTAAGTTGTCTTTTATAGTAATGGAATTACTGACTTCTAACTTTTACTCCACTGAGGCTTCAAGATTGATCTTACAGTCCTGTTTTGTTCTCATCTAGTACACTAAACAATGAAGACATTTATTGCTGTGTGCAACTCTCAGAGTTGGATGTCATTACTGGGATCAACAAGAAGGAAGAGACTCAAGATGCTGCCTCAGAAACACTTGCATAAAATATTTTGAGATGAATAAAAATAGCTTATCCATGTTCATAATTTCTAACCTTGAGGCCTCAATGCTGTTAATTCGTGTGTGGGCACAATTCTTACTAACTGTGCTGGCATATTACAAATGCAAGTGAGGGCAGGATGTGTCCTAGGATTAAATGTGCTACTGGAGTGATTTTTCTGCCCGAGGCATCACTATTCATGCGGCATGTTTTCTGAAGTAGAAACAAAGAAAACTGAAAACAAATTCCAACAAGGAAAATACTGAGACTGTAGGAAACCATTTCCAAGATTTAGGAGCCCCAAGGGAGATACAAAGCCAAGTTGATCTCAAATTTACCACCTACTGGGGTGACATTTCCTGGGGGAAAAAAACTGAAAAGTTTATTTTGTCCAGAGTAATAGAGAACTTTTAAAGACTCTTCTTCACTGGTACTTGTTTGATGGACACATTAAGATCATTAGATGGACAGGCAGATTATAGATAAAAAGACAGTAGACAGGTGGATAGGTAGGTACATACATAGATGGGAGAATAGGCACACAGATTTGAAAAAAAAAAGGAGAAAAAAGGGTGAGAGATACACACAATTTTCTAGGTTGCTCTGTGTTAATAAACATTGAGAAACTCAATAAGGATCAAATCTTTCTTTTGAAGTGAAATGTCCTAAACCATATTAGATAAGGTCAAGGTACAATAGCCCAAACAAAAGTAAATAAATAAATAAAATTTCAGTCTTTCATAAGAGTTCCCATCACACACACACACACACACACACTCCTGAGCCTCTGATACCACATAAAACTGAATATAGGTGGACATAGTAGCTGTCTGTGGCCAACCGGAAACAGTAGTTAAGTCAACGTATTGCAACTCACTTTATCCTAGACAACCAAACTTTCAGAAAGAGAAGAGGAAGAAAAAAATGCTTAGAGGAAGGGAGAGACAGAAGGAAGGAAGAAGGGAGAGAGGGAGGGAGGGCAAATGGTGAACCAAGAAAGAAAAAGACTACTTTTCAAGAGTCTGCTCAGTAGAAGCAGATACCTTTAAATATCTGTATTCAAGATACAGATTGATCTGTATACAGATAGCTATGATCTCCATGCATGACCCCATATTTTTATACAATAGCAAATACAGGCAACACAGCTAGGCTTGCTGGCCAAAGCAACAGCTTCCAGCAAATCTGGAACCAGAAGACAGCCTTCAGCCAGAATGAAAGGCTGTGAAAGATACCTTCTGCTGCTGTTTTGAGTCTTTCTCCTGGCTTCTCCACTGTCTGACACCTCCCAACTCAGCACACACCCTTGATCTACAAGAGTTGCTAGAGAAACACTACCTTCTCACCAGTCACACAGAAATCTGGTCATACTAGCTTCAAAAGGTCTGAATTTTCTCTCTTGTGATGAATGAACACCCTAACAATCAAAAACATTACTACTGAACTACAAAGGAAGGGGGATGGGTTTTCCCATAAATAGAAGCAGAAGGTGAGAGAGATAGGCCAGTGGACTGGAAAAACATAAAAGGTATGGAAAGCTGGGGCATTTTTCTGCTTTTCCTGCTGATTTACTGCCTATCCTCTGCCTGAAGCATCATTTGGTATCATTCCCAGGGCTGGGGCTATTGCAAGAGTATCGCCTTTTGGCAAAGCAAAATAGCTAGTGATAATGGCATCATTCCTAGAAAAATTGTTTAGTGGAAGAGCTGCAGTGTTGGAAATGGCATTGTGGTTTAGCAGTTCCCAATAGTTACAGATCGACTGGGATTTTCTGGCCAACTGCTATAATAAAAGGAAGGCAGGATGTTCCTCTGAGGAAAAGATATTTCAAAGGCAACCTTGGAAACATAAAGCAGCCTCCTTTAGCTTAGAAACTAACAAAACTAAAGACTAGAAGAGTGACTCAGCAGAACCACAGAGAATCCGTATTCCTTTAACTTGTCCTTTCATTCGCTATCAAAAGGACATGCACAAAATTCAAAGGACAATAATTGTGGGAAAAGTAAGGTAAGCCTCCCCTGTTTCATGCTCTGGATCATTAACATATGTGATTTGGCCTTTGAAGCTCTTAAGTTCAGATATGATGAATGGATTATTAAAGGGCTATGTCATGTATGGCCATTAATAACCTTATCCTCTGGAACTGAGTCAGTGGTGGGTGTTATCAAATCTCATGCTTTAGGTATCCATTGACTACTTCTGCAAATCTGTAAGATATCTAATCCTCCAATCAGAAATGTCTGACATGCCAAAGCTACTGTCCTATTGGTGGTTTGTTCCAAAGTTTCATGTAATCAAAATTGATCTCAAAGATCCATAAACTGTACTATTGGGTAAATTCTTAGATGTTGAGAAAAAGTTTTGGTATTTTTAAACGATGAAAATTTATCCACAAGCCTCTATTTCCAATGTAATATGAGAACATTTTAACTTGGCAGAATATTCACCTATAGCTTCCTTTTATATTTGTGGACAGTACAGTTCAGACATTTAAAAAAAAAGTTGTATAAGTGATTAGTATCTTAGAATATATTTAAAAAAATCTTCCAATTTATGATGCCATGTCATTTTAGAATATCGCAAACCACTTTTCAGATATCATTTTATATCTCAGTTCTGATGTACAAAACAAGACAGATTGTGAGGGAGAGAATATGTTGATAGGAAAATAAGAACTGATCTCAGCAGAAAGAAAATAAAGATTCTTTGTCATTGTCTTTTATTTTGTATTACTGATTTTGAAAATAGGTTGGAGAAAAAGTAGGTACCATGCAAATTTGATAACATAAAGTTTGTAGAAGGCATTGACTGTTCTCCAATATGTTCTTAGTTTATTCTTTGTCACATGACCACCCACCAAGTGGGTGACCGAATTTGACTGTACATGTAAATTCTTACTAAAGAGACAGGAAGAAAAATCAACAATTTCCAGATCATCCTCCTTAATGATAACATAGACTTACTCTTTTTGTTCTATTTAGTGGTGGAAGCCTTATTCTGAGGATGGCAACAAACAAACAAACAAAGAAAACAAAAACAAAAAAAGAAACCCAAAAATTGAAAAACAAACAAACCAACAAACAAACAACCAAAAAAAACCCTCCTTAGCCTAAATCCTCGAATGGCTATGGATCAGAGTCTACTTACTAACATGATAATTTGAATACCTCTCTTCTCAAGTCAGTCTTTCTGCGTCCCTTTTACATAACAGTATAAACTTTAAGTAAGACGACTATAATTTCTATCACCAGAACCATTTTGGAAGTAAATCAAGAATGGGATAGGATGAATAGTTGTTGGTTTTTACTTGCCCAGTACATTTGCTTTCATTTAATACAACCAACCCTAGGAAAACATATCTGTTATGTTGACATGACAGAGCTAAGTCTGTCTCCTAAGTTCCCTTTCTATTCATGATCCAAGTGTACAAAACAGTTTTCACTCACTAGTGTTACCAGCCCTTAGTGTACATGGAAGACAGCAAAGAAAGGCAACAGAGCGAACAGAAACCAATGAAAGGCTGTTACAGTTTGGCTACTGCATGCCCCTCACATGCCTATGTGTCAAAATCATGGTGTCAAAAATGTCACTATTGATGCTAGTGGAACTTTTGGGAGGTAGATGCTAGCTGTAGATATTTAGATCCTATGAAGAATGCCATTTACAAGAATTGTACCTCTCTAATCTCTTCATTGTCCTCTTTGCTCCCTGATTTGTAGGGTAAGCATTTTTTTCCTCTATGTCATTCAAGTTATTCTATATTGCCATAAGCTAAGTGATTGGATGAACCATTTATGGACAAAGGTCTACAAACCTTTGAACTGAAATAAACACTACATTTTCATATAGTGACAGAAATCATAATAACAGAGATCTACCTTGAGCTTGAGATTACACTAAAAGGAATAAAGCTAAAGATTACCCAGCAAGTCTGAAATAAGCCAGAGAAAGTGGCTGCTTGCAATCATCAGTCTATCTAAAGCTTACATGAGCTTAGTGAAAAAAGAGAGAGACATATAACTGACAATCTGATTCAAAAATCCAGATCTTTGAGCAAGCTGACAGCTTATTGTTTGCTTAAAGCTAGAACTGGAATAAAATTTGGTTTTATGGCAAAGGAAATCAACACCACATCAGAAAGATCATAAGCCATGTTAAAGTTGGATTCATCTTAGAAATACAAAGTGGTTCAACGTAACATGAATAAATATGATCTAGCACATCAACAAACTGAAGGATAAAAAAGGGTAGATCCATTAGCATCTCAACAAATCTAGAAAAAAATTAAGTAAAATTCAACATCTTTTGACTTCTGCATAAAATAGGCATAATAGGAATGTAACTCAAAGAACTAATTGGACTGAAACTTTTGCTTCTTTTTATAACATAAGAATTCTATCAAGAGCAAGAGAAAGAGATAAGGATTCACCAAACCGAAAGGGAGCTAATTTATCTATGTTTTCAGAGCATATGGTTTTACACATAGAAAAACCTAAACATTCTATAAAAAAAAGCTATGGAAATTGATCTTAGTAAAGGTTCAGGATACAAAGATCAATGTTTCAAAATATCATAGTTACATGTGTGTAATAGACTTCCTAAAAAACAAAAACAAAAAGAACAATCCCATTAATAATAGCTATAAAGTATCTTGGTAATACATATAATCAAGGAAAAGAAAGGTTCCTACAATGAAAAATCTCAAATGCTGCTGAAAGAAATTATAGACAACACAAGAAAATAAAAAGAAACCTATGGTCATGAATATGAAGAATTAACACTATTAAATCGAGCATGTTTCTTATATTAATTACATTTTTTATTGCTGCCACTAAATACCTGGCAGAAGGCAGCTTAACAACATAACAGCATATTTTTCCCTCATGCTTTAAATAATGTTACAGTACACTATGGAAAGAAGGTTTGGTGGCAGAGCATGAGCTTTCTGGTCATGTTGCACACATAGTCAGGAAACAGAGATGAATGCTGGTACTCAATTGGCTTACTCCCTCTCGACCTCTTGGAGTCCTTGATTCTAAACCAGGGATAGTCACCCACATTCACTGTAAATCTTCTCTCATCAATTAAACATCTCCAGAAACCCTCTCTCTAGTACATCTAGAGGATGAAAGTTTTGTCTCCTACATGATTCCAAATCCTGACAATTCGTCAGTGAATATTAACTATTACAACACTTAAAGCCATCTATGGATTCTATTCAATTTCTCCTCAAAAACATCACTTTCCTCTTGGAAAAAGAAAAAAAAAAATCCTAAAATTCGTATGGATTTTAACACACCCATAAAGCCTTGGGCCTAAAATTTGTTCTACCTCCACGAAATGTAGCAATAAAGATGGAGCAGATACTGAGGGACTGGCCAACCAATGACTGGCCCAACTTGAGACCCGCCCCACGGGAGACAGCCAACCCCTGACACTATTAGGAACACTCTGCTATGCTTGCAGACAGGAGCCTAGCATAACTGTCTTCTGAGAGGCTTCATCCTGCAGCTGATGAAAACAGATGCAGAGACCCACATCCAAATAGGCCGAGCTTGAGAGTCTTGTGGAAGAGTGGTGGGAAGGACTGATGGAGGTGTAGGAGTTAAGAAGACCTACAGAGAAAACTAACCTAAGTCCATGAGGGCTCACAGAGATTGAACCACCAACCAAAGAGCATGCATAGGCTGGATCCAGGCACCCTACAGATATATAACAGATACGCAGCTTGTTCTTCATGTGGGTCCCTAACAATAGGAGTGGGGTATTTCTCTGACTGTGTTGCCTGCTTTTGGATCCCTTTCCCATAGCTGAGCTGCCTTGCCTGTTCTCAATGGGAGAGGAAGAACTTAGTCACTAAGTCATGGTGTGACTTTATGTGCCAATGTGAGGTGGTACTCAAAGGGTGCCTTCCCTTCTCTGAGGAGAAGGCAGTGGGTGGAGGGGAGAAGGATGTGAGGGTTGGACTAGGATGTATGTTCAATCAAGCTATAAAGTTATTACATAAATTAATTAATGGAAGAAAAAATTCATATGGAGCCACAAAAGCCAAAGTGATCATAAGCCAAAACAAAACAAACAAAAAGCCGAGGCATCACATGCTGAATGCTATGTGTAAAACATGCTATGAAACTACAATAATCAAACACCATTGTTAAACTGTATAAAAACAGATATAGCTAGAGTAATGGAATAAAACAAGGCCCAGAAGTTAACCTACATTCACATAGCTAATTATTTTTTGATAAAGGAACCAAGAACATTGATAGTCTATTCAATAAATGGTATTCACAAAATTAGATGTAGAGAAATAAAGCTAGCACACACCAAAACCATGTTGGAATTAAACATTTCAACATAAATCTGAAATTCTGAATCTACTATAAGAAAACAAAGGGGAAACACCTCAAACCATTGGCATAGGGAGAGATTATTTTAGATAGGACCCCAAAGACACAGACTTGAACAAACATGAGAATAGACAAATGATATTATAACACTAAGAAGCTTTTGTACAACAGAAGAAACAAAATAACTGAAACAACCTAAAGAAAGGCTAAATTAAATTCAATAAAGGCTACCAAAACATAGCTAGGAGAAATTAGTATTCTATTTTTATAGCATAGTAATTACTAATTATATAAACTAATTGAGTTTATGATTCATCTTATGACTATGAAAGCACAAAATTCCCAATCCAAAGTTTGAAGAAGGGCCCATTACCCTGATCTGATTCTTTTAAGATTGTATACGCGTAGTTTTTTTTTTTAAGCACAAAATACCTAAAAAGAGTAACAAAGATTAAGTCTCAGTAGAAATATTTAAATTTATCATGAACCTAGAATTCATCTGGACTTTTATAAAAGTAATGGCACTATTTATTCTTTATTAGATTATGTTTAAAACTTTAAAAATTGATCATTAAACAATTATACTTTTTCTTACAACGCTGAAGGTCCAGAATTAGCCTTTTCCCCTTCAAAATAAACTGACTATTGATATGTTCCTCTGAGGGTGCTGCAAGAATTATATGGTATCTTTTTATTCATCCCTGAACGCAGGTCATCGGGCTTGCACAGCAAACACTTTACATTTCTGATACTTCCTGCCTCCATTTTAATTTTGTTACTGTTGCTTCGAGACAGGCTTCTCTGCAGTCCAACACAACCTTCAACTCCTCTGATTCTCCTGTATTCACCCATTTTGGATTACAGACATGCATCACTCTACTCACATCTTTCATCTTTAAATTGTGGTAAACAGTATGTAACAACTTATTTTCTTTCTGGCTGTTTTCAGAGTTTTCTGATTTTTCTCTGTGAGAATTTTGATTATTGTGCAGATACTGATCTTTCTGAAAATTTGCTGAGATCCTTACATTTACACATTTACCAATTTCACACACACACACACACGCACACACACACACACTCACACACATATGCATATGCATACATTCACACACACATACACACACACTCCTGCAGCCTCTTTTAATTTTTTCAGGAATCTGTTTATATATGTTTTTATTATATCGAGGCTCTGTTCATTTTTTTTCCTCTCCTAATTTTCCCCTTATTTTTAAGTTAAGAAAATCTTTTAGTGTATTTATCTGCTGTTGAGATAACTGGAAAATTTCATTTTAGATAAGTTTATTTCCATTTAGAATACTCTCTTAATTTTTTATTTACAAGATTTGACGTCATTTAAATTTCCTAGTTTCAGATTTGTTGGAGTAATGGAGTACTGCTTTCTTTTACTCCTTCAAGTTTTGTTATACACATGCTTTAAATTCATTTTTGCTGAATCCAATGTCTTGATCATCTCGACTCGTTGCTAATTGAATACAGAATACGTTATTCTGTTTGTAGCATATTTTGAGCCATTCTGAATTATTTTTGGGTAATATAGAGATCCTGTCCTCAGACTCACGAGTCAGCTTATGGTGATTTTGAGTTTGAACAAATCTACTCCCCCAGTCTCCTCAGTGGTGAGAATTCAAGCCTATCCCACTGCACATTCTTCTTAGGGGCATGCTCTTGGATCACAAACTGCAGGTATGTGAGACAGTAAATTAACCAAACAACTCTGTTTTCAACAATAAATGTGCTGTGTTTCTTTTCTTTAAAAGAATAAACAAGATTTATGGGTTTCATTTCATTGGTTTTCAGAATATCACAAAGACACAGTTCCACAGAAGCATTCAAAACTACATGCCACACTACAAGACTCCCACAAAAAAAAGAAAGAAAGAAAGAAAGAAAAGAAAACCAGACACAGTGTGAACCTGCAATTCCAATCTTCCTATGGTAAGATATGAGGACAGGGTATGATCCTGAAGTCAGCACGTGAGCTTGCTTGGAGCAGCAGACAAGAGAGACCCTGCCTCAAACAAAGATGGAAAGTGAGAACCCATCTCTAAAAGCTGTGCTCTGACATCAATACATATTCCATGGCAGCCACGTACATGTAGTCCCACAACTGCAGACACACACACACACACACACACACACACACACACACAAATATCTGTGAACTACAAGAAAAGCCCAACGACTTATTTCCATTCATAACCCTTGACTAGAGAAACTATTCAAACATTTAAGCAAAGTGAACTTTTTTTTCTTTTAGATCAAACAAAGACTATCACCAACAGAACTGCACTATAAGACACAGTAAAAGAGTGGTTTTTAAAAGCTAAAGGAAATGATGCCATATGGAAACTCAATTTCTTTTGGAAGAGAATAGACTATTGGCAATGGTAAATATGTTAGTAAATATAAAAGGCTATTTTTCTTTCAGTTTACATATATAATGTATTACTTTTGAAGACAAAAAGGCTTAGCTCTTGCTTTTGATAAAACTAAGATAATTTCCCAACATCTCTGAAAATGAGCTCTTGCATCTGCATAAAATATCATTTCATATATGAAGATTTATTATAATCATCCCTATCTCTAAACAAAATTGCATCATTTTCACAATGCTAATTTCATCTAGTCTTTTATTATTAGAACACCTACAGAAGCCTGCAGATATTTTACAGAAACATCAGTCCAACTAAATACAAGCAAAAAACCCCTCCTTTCAGATCTAAAATTTTCATCACTTCTCTAGGAAGAAAGAAATCATTAAATTATGATTTAGTCACTGGGCTCTTTGCCGATGAGAATGCAAAGTACTTGAGCATTTGCATTTGAAAATTAAATGGAACAAATATAGCTAGTGCACTTCAAAATGAAAGGACTTACCTTTTGTCTAAATGTGAATAAATTGCTTCAGGAGTACATAGTAAGTTTCAACTGAGTACAATGTGGGGTTTTCTCCCACTGTTATTTTTGGAAAATTATTTGTGATAGAAACAGCTAGCACTGATTAACTGATAATTATCTTACAATGTAATTAACCATAATTTTGCACATCAGGCATACTTTATTTATTTTATTTAATTTAAGATATGTTTGGGAGATAGTTCATTTTTGTCCTCAAAATGGCAATGAAAACTTAAAGTTAACAATTGGTTAAAGACTTCTGGAGGATCAGATCTAATTGAATAATGACAGGAAATATTTGCTTTATGGCATTTTATCCAATATTATATTATGTATGTACTTTCAGGTAAATGTCAGATAGTATGGGCAGAAAAACAGGATGTTAGTTTTTTAGAAGCACGTACACAAAATGGCACAACATAAATACACACAATATATCATAATATGGACCAGGTGTGGTGTTACTTGCCTGAATCTATGGATCATGAGCTGGACATTCTGTCTCAAAAGAAAAAAAAAGAAAGCAAGAAATATGAAATGAATAAATATATCTAGTGTAATTAAAAAACAATAATAATGGAAAAATTAGCGAAGAACATACTATATACTGATAAGTCTCCATGTAGAAAATACATTTATGCTATTTTTCCATATACCTTGAGAAATCGACTTGTCAATAAAATAGAGGAAACACAAGTTTTCAATAAGTCCTATTCAATTTAAATAAAAGGCAACTTGATATTTTTCTTTTATCTAGTACTACCTAGAAACCTAGTTGTGCTTTAATTAGTGTGGATCCTATACAATTCAAATAGAGTGAAAATAAAAAATGTCTTTCTCAAAATATGTATTGGAGCATCAAAAAAGCAAGATATTAAAATATTTAAAAATCATTTTAAAATAATTGTGGCTTGCTAATCTGATACTTGCAAAGCTTTACTTAGTAATTCTTCAGATTGTTCAAATTTAAAATTCGGGTGATTATAAATATTTAGATATAATGAGAATGTCACCAATGGTGCCAGACTTTGAAGGTGATAATGGGCAATTAACTTCTCTGAAAGTTTGTGAATAAAGCATGACATATATTCCACACTTGACGAATTACACACATCCATTATAAGATCCTACAAAGAAAGGATTCCCACGCCAACCTTCAAGTCCTCAACAGGAATTTATTCCAGCCATAACTCCACACTGATGACAGAGCAAAGCAACATAAAATAGGGACTCCACCAAAGGGATTGTTTATGGAAGGGTCAGAAAAGGTTTCCCGTAAAACGCTGTTAGAATCCTCAGTGTTTTGTTCTGTTTTACATTTAGGCCAATAAACTCCTATCCTTTAAGTTATAGGGTTTTCTCACCATCATGTGTTCAAAGATGTAAAGTAAAACAGCCCCCTTCAGAATTAACACAAAGAGAAAGTACAATATCAGCCCTGGAACAATGACTGTGGTTTGTTCACATACTTCAGCAAGTGAAGTGACCTCCTTGGGAATTGGTGGTTAAATGGAATTCCAGTAGTAGGGAACATCACCGATTGTGTGCTTGCTACTGTCCTGAGGCATCATAGTGAATATTTGTCAGACTGATGACTTTGTTTTTGTTCTTCATTCCCAAGAGACTGGTCTTTAGTAAAAGGATATCTTAAAACAATCAACCAACCAACCAACCAACCAACCAAACAAACAAACAAACAAAAAATCCCAAAACTGCGTAATTCAGTAGAGCAACTCTGATGCATATTTAGTTAAGAAAATAGCAATCCTATAACAAGAGGCAGAAGCGGCTTTCCTAAACTAAATAAAAGGAATCATGACAAAAAAACAAACAAACAAAAAACAAAAACAAAAACAAAAAAGGAATAGCATGATTCAGAACAAGAAATACTTCATCTTACAAGCAAAGATTTTTATATTTACTTCACATTTCTTGAGAAATCACCATGTCAGTAAAACTTATATTATGTTAAGGTGAAATGGTAATGTGAATTTACATGAAAAGGTCTTTAAGAATTTAAAAGGAAATGGGGAAGTACAGACAAGCACACAAAAACCATGTGACAATTGTGCATCCTGTGGAACTAAGGCTCTGCAAGAATTTGCTGAATGCACAAGTGAAGGCTGAGGTGAGATTTATTAATTATGCTAGGGCTTTCAAAAGCAGGAGAAATAGCCTGAAACACAGTCTGAATCATCATCCAGTTCAAATGTATACGCATGCATTCATGCACACACATAGATAAACATTTATTAAACATACTGCCTTCTCTCAAAAGAGATTGATTATTTTCTAAATGTTTGGGATAAATGGATCATTAACAGACCTCAAAGTTCCCCAAAGTTTAGGATGAAAGTTCCAGAATCCATCCTGAATACATTCACAAAACAATATTTCCTCTTAGATCTGGAGTTAGAAAGATTCACTGACCCTTAACAGCCCAATACTAACCAAGTGGTATCCTGTGGAGATTCTTCAGTTTGGGCCATAATAGGGGTCCTTTTCATCTTAAATGCAGCTCAGATAACAGCCCACTCAGGTCTTGAATGAAACTGGAGTATCCTGCAATGTGCAGGATGGTACAGACAGGATCTGCTGCTAGCTTGCCAGACCAAAACGAATACTTCAGTGAATTAAAAAAAAAAAAAAAAAAAAAAAGCCTTCCAGTTGCAGGTATGTGTTTCTCTCCCTAGGTAAAACGCTTTTCCTAGGGGCATCTTTCCCACTTTAACACATTAATATAGCAGTCTGATTCTTCTAAATAGCCATTTCATTGAGACCCTTAACAAATACAGACTTGACAGGTTAGCTGATCAAGTTATAAGAAAAACTGATATTATTCTGAGAAGCAAACTATTATGGATTGATGGATGGATCCTTAGCCTTCATAGTCACAACACACAATCAGAACCACAAATCTCTTTTAGGAATATCAGAGATGTTTCCATTTCAATTATTTCTTTTATCACTGGAGAAAACAGTGGTGTTCACACCTAAACAGAAGCCAGTAAACAAATCAATTCTTTTTGTTAAAGGATAATAAAAAAGCTATAACAAAATAAAATAATAGTAAGATAAACAAAATCTACCACATTGATTGACCAAGACAAATAAGTAGAAGGAAAGGAGCTCAAGAGAAGTCATAAAAATCAGAGACTCAGTCCTTCCACACACTCAGGAATCCAATAAAAACATTAACTGGAAGCCATAATATATATGCTGAGGGTCTGGTGCAGGCCCTATGAATGTTGCTTCAGGGTTAGTAAGTTAAACAAGCTTTGCTCTTGTTGCTTCAGAGTACCTTGCTTTCTTGGTGTCCTCCATTCCCTCTGGCTCTTAAACTTTTTCTGCCTCCTCTTCTCTTGGTGTTCCCTTAGTCCTGATGAAAGGGATTTGATAGAAACATCCCATTTAGGGCTGAATGTTTCAAGATCCTCATGCTCTGCATAATGTCTGGCTCTAGGCCTCTGTATTTATTCCTGTTTGCTGCAGAAGGAAGCTAGCTTCTCTGATGATAGCTAGCAAGGTGCTGGATCTAGACTGTAGCAAATGTCATTAGGAGTAATTTTATTGCTTTTTTTTTTGAGATTAGCAGTATTTGATTTTACCCTAGGTCCCTGGGCTAACTAGTCTATGGTTCTGGGCTATCCAATCAGTGTTGGATATGGGTTCTATCTTGTAGAGTGGGCCTTAACTCAAATCAGATATTAATTGGCTACTCTAACAAGCTTTATGCCACAATTGCCCTAGCATATCTTGCAGATAGGACACCACTGTAAATCATAATGCTTGTGTTTGTCATGGTCTTAACCTTTCTCTTTTACTATTATGCAGACAACCTTCTTGTACCAAAGACACTTGAACATAGTGGTGTTTTTTTAGGCCTCTATGTAGGCACCAGTTCAATTTCTCTATGTTTAAAGAGTTCTATAGGTGTTGTCTTTAGCAATGGGGTCCTGCTGTGAGTTTTTGGAGAGCAACCTATAGTCTTGGCAACAGCCTGGGTTGTTTGGGCATTACTCTTAGATATAACCCAACCCCAGGACTGGAAACTTCATTCTTACACTCATCAGAAAGGCTAAGATTAAAAAAAATAATAAGTGATGACTTTAGCTGACTAGGATGTTGAATAAAAGAAACACTCATTCATTGCTGGTAGGAGTAGAAACTTGTATAGCTTCTACAGAAATTAGGAAATAATCTCATCAGATGAGAATCGATCTACCTCCAGATCCAGATATACTGTTCTTGGGCATGTAACCAAAACACAGTTCATCTTACTACACAGACACTTGCTCAGCAATATTTATTGTTGCTTTATTCATAAAAACCAGAAATTGGAAATGCACTGGATGTTTCTCAACAGAAAAATAGATAAAGAAACTGTGGAGCATTATAAAATCGAGTATTAGTTATCCTTCAAATAACCAAAAAGAAGGGCGGAGAAACACCTTCCCCACCCTCTGGGCATGGGACGTCGCTCTCTTAAAGTGACTTCCTGCTGATTTGGGTCGTAGTAGACCTGTTTGGGGCCCGAACTCAAATGGAAAAAATGGTTAAAAATGTTAGTACACTCCTTTTATGTTCAGTCCTTCTGTTCTCAGCTGTTTAGATGACCTAAGGGGTTTGTAGGCAGAAGCTGATCTTGCAGGCTTCACTGAGGTTCCTGCCGGGGCATTGTGTAGAGCTGACCGGTCCCAGCGACATTGGATTGCCATGGTGGTTGCAGGCCCCCGATGGGGACAGCTATTGAGGAAGTCTGCCAGGGACTTCCTACTTTTCCTTTTCTGTATCCTTCTTCCTCTCCTACGTAGGAGTGCATAGGCTTGAGAAAAATGAGATATAGACATAGCACAGGAAGGTCCAAGAAGAATGGGCATATTATTGAATATGCCCTTATACCTTTGTATATTGATACAAAATTAGTAGTTTATTTTGCTAAAGTGGTATTGACCATTGTTTAATGTGCAAAAATAAGATTGTATTGGATTACATCGGTATTGATCTTTGTATATTGATACAAAATTAAGATTATAGTTGGCCACAATGGTATTGACCCTTGTATATGGACGTAATATTAAGATTGTATTAGGCTACATAGGTGTCGCGTCCCTCTCGACCAGCAAGAAATGACACAACTCGCAAAAGCTCTTCTCCTGCAGTTTATTCAGGTCCCTTGAAAACAGTCTTCCGAAAAAGGGACGGGCAGACCCAACCCACAGGCTAAATACTAAATGAACAGCCAATCAAGTAAAGCCACGTAGTGCTATCTTAGAGGCCCACGTATGCGGAAGCAAGCCAGATCAGCGGTCTTAGCCAAATATGGACTTGTTTACCAACCGAGAGCGCTCACCGTCGGGCTGGTGGAAGGCGGAGACCAGCGCCATCTTTAAGGCGCGGCACGTCGCAGCTCTCTACAGTTCCTCCTTTTTTATTTTTTCTAAAGATGATAGAAGTCCCTGGAAAGGTTTCGTAATCCCTCTATCTGGGGATCTCACGGTGGGCCTGAGCCTGTAGGAGGGCGGTGCTCAAACTCTTACCCGTCTCTGGGTCAGCCTCCCCACTCGGGACTGCCCTGTCTTAGGTGGCCGAGACTTACCCGTCAACTCCGTCACTGACTTACCAGACCCTAATATCCGTGGAACGAATTCCTCAGTGGGCAGGGACTATGCTTAGTGAAGATTTACTTCATGGCAGCAAGCCATGCCTGAGGGGACTGGCCCGCCTCAATGGCAACAAGGGCTTGTATAATCATGGCTGCGTTACGCTTTTGTGTGGTTCTCATTTTGTAGATGCACCATAGGCAAACCAGAGAGGCTAGCATCATTAGTATCGCCAAAGAGCCTACACCCGCCCACTCCTTAAGATGATCCATAGCCGTCTGTATCCAAGAAGTCAAGCCAGTAGCCAGGCTCAGATCCACCCGAGTGGAGTTAATGTGGATGATTGTCACTCTCAGCTCTCTCATCAAATTTTCAAATTCAGCTGACCAATCCTGTAAGAGGAACTTTGACAATTGTCTAGACAAATTAGCAGCTTTTGTATAATTTTGATATTGTACGGAAGTAACACACAAACCTTGCATTTTCCACTCACACCCTAATTGTGCTAGTTGCCAAAGAGAATCAATCTGTTCTTGTATTAAATCTATGCATTGATTAACTATCATAAGACCTCCTTTGAGATGAGAATTCATAGAGGCCTGAGTATCCAATGCCTGTGCCACAGTGGCTGAGATGTTATTCAGGGCATTGGCAGTCTGTATAGAACTAGACAAGGCAATAGCTGAGGCAGTAGCTCCCACAGCAGCAACAGTGATAGCAGTAACAATAGCTGCAGTGATGCCAAAATCTCTTTTAAACCTGAATAGCATCATGGTATTAGGAGCCTCTACAGGAACTGGTACATATCGAGGTATTCTAGTCACCACAGCCACAGGAAAGGCTGTGGCATTCCAGCATAGGGCATAAAAACATGTGCCCGGAGTACATACTAACTTTTCTTCACCCAAGGATGTACTCCCATTACTTACAATCCACAGAAAAAGAGGCCAGAGACACATTGGTCACATGCACGATGGCAGTTCTCAGATTCTGCATCAGCTTATCAAACTCGCCAGACCAATTTTCCTGTAAGATACTGAGAGAGTTGCTTAGACAAATTTGCAGCTACAGTATAATTTTGATATGGCACAGAGGTCACATACAAACCAGTCATTTTCCACTCACAGCCAATCTGGGCCACCTGTCACAATACATCCAAGGCCGTGGCTACATTGGCTGACAAATTATTCAAGGTAGCGGCAGTCTGCACTGAGGCATCCAGGCTTCCAACCCCTTGTTCTTATAAGGGGTGATAGCTGCTTTACATTCCTTTGTACATTGCTCATACACAAGTTGTTTAATTAAGGGCATTGCCAAATCAGGGTCTCCAAATACCCTTCCAGCTGCTTCAACCATTATAGCCACGAAGTCTGAGAAAGGCTCCAGGGGATCCTGAATAACCTTGGTTAGATTGCCATTCACTTCCCCTTTGTTAGGCAATGATTTCCAAGCTCTGGTTGTGATTAAATTGATTTGCTCAAACACCTGAGCCGGATACCCAGTTTGTTGTTGAGCATATCGACCTTGCCCAAGAAGCATGTCCACATCCCAGGCTGGGTTTCCTGCTGCACGATTAGCAGCAGCTTGTTCATTAGCAAACTCAATCAAGAAAGCCTTCCAATCTAAATACTGCCCAGAGGACAGGCAGGCACGTGCCAGGCTCCTCCAGTCACTAGGAGTCATGTAATAACGATGAAGAGCTTCCACCTGAGCTACAGTGCCTTTGCTAACTTTTTCAGACTCTGAGCTATCTTCTTCCGAAGTATCTTTCCCAGATTTGACCGAGCGCTCCTCTTTTAACTGCTCTAATGCCTCTTGTCCCTTTTCCACGGCCTTGCAATATCTCTGATCTTCTAAACAACTATGAACAAGTCTCCAAATAGGCCGTGCTCCTCCCTGCAATGTACCTTGCTCCCAGGCAAAATCTAGATCTCTCCCAAGCTTATCCCAGCAACTGATAAAGGCCAGCAAGGCTAGCATTCGCTCCATTTCTGTGAGGCACTCTCTGCTTTCCTCACCTTGCTCTGCCAGTTGTGTCTTCTACTCATCCGAATCCCGGAACTTTATTGCTCCCTCCTGGAGACCTTATTGCCTCTTTACCGAGGTCCTTATTGCTCCCTCCCGGAGACCTTATTGCCTCTTTACCGAGGTCCTTATTGCTCCCTCCTGGAGACCTTATTGCCTCTTTACCGAGGTCCTTCTACTCGTCCGAATCCCGGAACTTTATTGCTCCCTCCCGGAGACCTTATTGCCTCTTTACCGAGGTCCTTATTGCTCCCTCCGGAGACCTTATTGCCTCTTTACCGAGGTCCTTATTGCTCCCTCCCGGAGACCTTATTGCCTCTTTACCGAGGTTCTTATTGCTCCCTCCCGGAGACCTTATAGTTCGCAATTTCCGCAAAACTTTACCTTTAGTTCGCAACTTCCCGCGAAACTTTACCTTTAGTTCGCAATTTCCGCGAAACTTTATTGTCCCAATTTATCCCGGGAACTTACCAGTGCACTGCCCCTGACTGCAAGAGTTCTGAGTCTTTTCTGGTTCCCCGTACGGGCCACCACTTGTCGCGTCCCTCTCGACCAGCAAGAAATGACACAACTCGCAAAAGCTCTTCTCCTGCAGTTTATTCAGGTCCCTTGAAAACAGTCTTCCGAAAAAGGGACGGGCAGACCCAACCCACAGGCTAAATACTAAATGAACAGCCAATCAAGTAAAGCCACGTAGTGCTATCTTAGAGGCCCACGTATGCGGAAGCAAGCCAGATCAGCGGTCTTAGCCAAATATGGACTTGTTTACCAACCAAGAGCGCTCACCGTCGGGCTGGTGGAAGGCGGAGACCAGCGCCATCTTTAAGGCGCGGCACGTCGCAGCTCTCTACACATAGGCATTGATCTTTGTATATTGATACATAAATAAGAGTATATTTAACCACAATTGAATAGATCTTTGTATATTGATACAAAATTAAAGGTAATGCTTCCTAATGGTATCATACCTAGAGATACTTAAAAATAAAATGTGAAGCTCTGGCCTCTTGATACCAACTGTCTAAAATGGTCTAGGATAGTTAAGTAAAACAAACTCCTGGTCATACAAACATGTCACTTTGTTAGCTACTATGACAGTCTATCACAGATATTCTCTAAACTACCCAGTAATGAAGTTGCTAAGAGACAAGCAACATTTGCTTATCTAAATACAAGAGATGGATAGGGCATCTTCAAAAACCCCAAGAGATCTGCAGAATATGGCATTCAAAGATGTTATCTTAAATCAAGATTTTCTTTTTTTTTTTGATATCGAGACATATCAGCACCTGACAGCACCCCCTATTCTACTCCAAGTAGAAGATAAGCATCGAAGAACCTCCACTGTAAGATGGTTGAATTAGTGGCAAGCCTATCTCTTGGCATGAAAAAACCCTTGCACCAACTGCAGACAGACTGCTGTCCAAAAAGGACAAAACTTGGTAGCAGGGAAGTCGACAGCCTAACTCTGCCAAGACAGGGTAGGTAAGTCCTTCATAATCCCTGCTCTACAACAAGTGTCTGTCATAGAAACAGGACCCAAAGGCTGAAGACTGATGCAGGAATGTATGGAGAGAAAATGGGAACTGTCCAGGCAGTCATTGGTATGTCCTTTCTTAGTTTTGGAAGCTGCAGGCCCTGCCCTTCCTATATAATCAAATATATTTATCCCTCTCAGGTCTCTGAGGTGGTTGAAGAATAGACAGCTAGAGTCTCATAGCTAAATTTTGAACTGTTTAGGAATCAAGAGGGTGTTATAGATCTAAGAAGATACTCTTAAAAGTGTGTTGCAAGTTAGTATGAATGTTGAGTCAGATATAGACCTTTAAACACATGGAGATGGTTAGATAGTAGAATGTTAAAGTCAGGGGCCAAATATGTATAAACTGGACATTGGGAACTTATACTGGGCCATTTAATTCTCATAAATGTGGCATATTTATATCTGTTGTTTTGTATAATACTTACTGTTATAAGAGAAGGAACCATCTGTTGGACTGAAAGGGGAAACTTCTGGGGGGAAGAGGGTGGAAGGGCGGGATAGGAAGGGGGAATAGGGAGGGGTTTGTGACTGAGATGTAACTTGAAGAAAAAAAAATAAAGTATTTATAAAAAAAAATCGAGTATTAGCCATTTTAAAAAATGGCATCGTGAAATCACAGATTAAAGGATAGAATTAAAAAAAAAAGTCATCTTAAGTGAGGTGTCACAGACCCAGAAAGACAAATATCAGCTGGTACGTCAATGATAACCAAATTACAATCCTTAGAACTACAGAGGGAAAATATATAATAAGGGGCTGGGAGATACAGATATATCTTGTTAGGAAAGGGAGACAGAATACATGGTTAGGGATGAATACTTGGTACTGGAATGGAAGCCTCAAGTGGAGAGAGCGAGGGGGACAAGGGAATGAATACAGGAAGAGAAAGCTCAAATTAAAGGACATTTGATGAGTAGTATGGAAACCTAATACTGTGGATCTTTCTAAATTACACATATGAAAGTGGTCTAAATGAGATCATGAAATAATTGGGGAGCTATTCCAAGTTTTCTAAGATATCATCAGACTGATTTCCATAGTGGTTGTACAAGCTTGCATTCTCACCAGCAATGGAGTAGGGTTCTCCTTTCTCCACACCCTCGCCAGCATGTGCTGTCATTTGAGTTTTTGATCTTAGCCATTCTGACAGGTGTGTTGCCTTGAATTGCATTTCTCTGATGATTAAGGATGCTGAGCATTTCTTCAAGTGTCTCTCAGCCATTAGGGATTCCTCCTCTGTGAATTCTCTGTTTAGCTTTGTTTCCAATTTTTTGATTGGATTATTTGGTTTCTTGGGATTTAATTTCTTGAGTTCTTTGTAAATTTTGGATAATAGCCCTCTGTCAGATGTAGGCTGATGAAGATTTTTTTTCCCAATGCCGTTTTGTCCCAGCCATACCACTTCTGGGTATACATCCAAATGATTCCTCATCAAACCACAAGGATGTTTCCTCATCTATGTTCATAGCAGCTTTATTTTTAATAGCTAGAAACTGGAAACAACACAGATGTCCTTCAACCGAGGAATGGATTAAAAAAAACTGTGATACATCTACACAATGGAATACTACTACTCAGCCACCAGAAACAATGAAATCATGCAATTTGCAGCCAAAAAATGGAACTAGAGAAGCTCATCCTGAGTTAGCTAACCCAGACTCAGAAGGATGTACATGGCATCTATTCACTTATAATTGGATTTTAGCCATATAGTACAGGATAACTATGCTACAACCAATGCACCAAAGGGAACATGAACATAGACTTTGTTATCTGTCAATGAGACACTTTTCCCTAGTGGTGCTGCCTTGTAGGCCCCCAGTGTATGAGGAGGCTCTTGGTCATCATATGACTGCTGAACTGGGGTGGGGAACTTATATGTAGGGACACTCCACTCTAGAGGAGTGAGATGGAAGGGATAGATTGTAGAGGGTGGGAAGGCAGGACTGGGAGGGGTGGAAAGAGGGCACAGTGATGGAGATGTAACTTGAAGTAATAAGTTAACATTTAAAAAAAGAAATAACTGGGGAGACAGGGCCCATCTGGCTATTTCATTACCACAAAAATTAAATTCTTAATTGTCATGAAAACTGAACTCCAAATTATAACTTGTTGTTATTGCACTTCATAGCAGTAGCGATGTCATGCCAGCTACTATCTGCAGCATTGTATTGTAGCAAAGGACCACACACACATTTTAACAAATAAATAAATAAAATAGATGCTGTCTCACCCTATCAGAAAATGAAAATGGGAAAATGAAATTATTTTCCCAGAAATGATGTAATCCATAAATTCCTGAATTTTTGT
This sequence comes from Lophiomys imhausi, assembly GCA_907164525.1. Lineage (NCBI taxonomy): Eukaryota > Metazoa > Chordata > Mammalia > Rodentia > Muridae > Lophiomys > Lophiomys imhausi. Next base: position 4,453,782 of record CAJQZJ010001896.1, read on the forward strand.
CATAAACAAAGAAGTTGTGTTTCAATAATGCCTATTTGAAGAATGTTTCCCATGTACCAAAACTAAGTGCAAAACAAGGCATTCTTCCTCCATATATTGCAATGCAGTTCATAATGGAAAGTTATGTAATTGACCTTAATAGTGGTCTGGCAGGGAACACATAAAGAAATTGAGATTCATTAGATGATTTTTAAGCCATTCTAAAATTAATTCTATTATATTATTCTGCTACTCAAAAATCTAAATCCCGGCATTGTAAGCAGGGAACAACTCTGTTATTGGGCTTGCTATTAGAGGCTATCATGTTCACAGCTAAGGAGCCCCACTCGAAACATGAAACCAGCAGAAAGGATACAATTTACTCTAGTTTTTCTTTATCATCACACTCTAGATGGCTTAATTTTGTATAACCTTTAAGTAACAAGGTTCTTTTCAGTTTTTAAAAATAATAATCATGGTAGTAGTAATATTAATGGCTGACTTTTATTGGGGTTTGTTATATATATGGTATAGTGCTGCGTTATTCTGACCTGCTATGCAAAAGCCAATGCTTGAAAGATAAAAAGGCCTTGCCTATTGTAGGTATGTACAACTCTTCTGCCATCACCTCATCGATCTTCACAGAATATCTGCTAAGTATGCATAAGACAAATGAATAAGGAATGGGTTAAGGCATCGATTTGTATGAAGAAAGGAGTATTAAAAACCAAGAGAACCATGATGACTCATGCCTACAATCACCATACTAGAAAGTTAGAGGCATGAGGATCATCCATGAGTTCCAGGCCAGCCTAAGCTACACAGTGAATTCCAGGTTAGGGTAGGACACAACACGAGACTATACTATTTGTTGGCTTTTGTTTTGTTTTAGTTTTAAGTTTATTTTGTTAACTTGACAGAAGCTAGAGGCATCTTGGAAAAGAGAACCTCAGTTGAGAAAATGCCTTCACCATATCGGTCTGCAAGCAAGTCTGTGAGGCACTTTTTATTTGAATGGCATAGGTGTGTTCAGGTCATTATGGGCAGTATGACCTCTGTGCAGGTGGCAGCAGGTTGTAAAAGAGAACAAGCTGAGTGAACCAGAGAGAGTAAGCCAACAAGTATCATTAGGCATCATTCCTCTTCTTCTGTATTTCCTGCCTTCAGGTTTCTGATTGGCATTCCTGCCCTGGCTTCTCCTTGTCTTCTCTCAGTGATGAAGTGTGAACGGAGAATTCTAAGCTGAGACAAACCCTTTCCTCTACTCATTGTGTTTGGTCCTGGTTTTAGCACAGCAATAGAAGGTAAGCTAGAACACTGTCCGAACAATCCAAACCAACTATACATATGGCTATCACCAAAGTCCAATTTGGTAAACAAATAAGTTTTATTGGGGTTATTTATATGATTATGGATTAGAAATTACTTACAGGAGCAGAAATGACTCAGACACCTGCATCACCAAAGCCCACCCCAGCATCCAGCATGGGTGAGAACTCACAAAGTTAGGAACATGGAACGTACAAGCCTGCAGATAGCTCAAGAGTTTGAAGTGCATTCTTTCCAGGTGCCCCAGCAGCTCTAAACCAAGCAACTTGGCTGGCTTATGTGTCTTCTAGGCAGTTTGTCATGTAGCTGGTCTGAGTGTCTTCTTTGCAGCTCGGCTCCAATGTATCTCAAGGAAACTCCTTGACTTTTACTCTTACTCTGGTAATAAAGGGTCTAGTGAATCTAGGTCAGTTTCAGGGACTTCCTGAAGCTATTTTGAGTTGTTTACTTTCCTGCTTAAGGTTATTCCAGAAGAATGGAATGACTTAAACTTAGAGGAAAATATTTGGTTTATGCAACAAAGATGTCATAAATATAAGTGGGAGAGAATAATGTCAAGGAAATGCTTTATAACTATACAAGAAGAATAAATGACTTTGCACAAAGAGAGAGCATGGTTAAATGAGATGAACATTAGTAGTTCTGGGACCTAGAAATACCATTATAGTGAGGATGAAATTATTCAAAAAAGTAAATTATTAAATTACTATTGAACTCTTAGCAATCCCGAAAGATGGACCTTTGGTCTATACAGAGTGAATCATTTGATCCACACAAAGAATAAAATTCTGAATTAGTTACTGCACTCTGTGTGTGTGATGTATGTGTATGGTATGTGTGTGTGTGGTATGTGTGTTGGCATGTGATAGCACAGATCCATCCATGCATGTGCAGAGCAAAAAGCAAGACATCAAATGTCTTTGCCCAATGCTCTTTTCCATATTACGTCAATACAGAAGCTCACTGTTTAAGATGTGCTCTCTGCTCAGTGAGCTCTAGAGATCCACCCCACTGACACTCATCCCCTATGCTGGGGTCACAGGCACACACAGCCATGCCTGGCTTTTTACTTGGTTGCTGAGGACTCAAACTAACTTGCCAAGCCTAAAACAATCAATCTCCATCCATTTAGTGAAAACATTTCTTATCTTCTGTCCTAGACTTTCCAGATTGCAACAGCTATTCATTCTTAAGTTTACAAATCCAAGCAGTCTTCCCAGTAAGCTTGATGGAAGCATGCCTTAACTCAAGTTAGATATTTCTTCCTTTTTCTCTATTATGTATAACTTTGCATACTGAGAGTCTGGTAGGCCATGATGCAAAGATGACTCATGTAATCAATACTCCATTCTCTTGCTTCTTGTTACAAAGCTAGAGCAGACTTCCTTGGGTGCCTTGTGTCTCATAATGTTGTTCCTGATCTCTGGCCAATAGCATGGAAGAAAGATATATGTGATATTCAAGACTAGCTATAAAACAGTTCTTCCTGTAATGTCTCTCTTTATTTATGTGATGAGAATCAAAGAAGGAAATAGCATGGTGACAAGGGAGAGCACAAGAAACTCCTAACAGCTTGAAGAGACAGTTGTGCTAGGAAAGTAGCTTTTTCCTAGCTGGTAGCAGTGATTCTCATGCAAGCATGGAAACATGGCTTTGTTCACCAAAATCCACATTAAAAAGCTGGGTGTGGTAAATAGATGTACCTATAATGTTGGCACCAGGAAAGCAGAGAGAGAAGAATCTCTGACCTGTTTGGTGGACCCCAGACTAATGGATATACCAATGAGCATACCAATGGATATACCAATGGGCATACCAATGGATATACCAATAGGCATACCAATGGATATACCAATAGGCATACCAATGGATATACTAATGGGCATACCAGTGGATACCAGTGGACATACCCAATCTCAAAAAATTAAAAAAGGTAGATGAGAGCTGAGGAAAAACACTTCAGGCTTTTCTGTGGCCTCCACATGTGTGCATAGAAGCAAACTCACTGGTACTCATATTCACATAATGTTCCTCCACATCAACACACACACACACACACACACACACACACACACACACACACACACA
>CAJQZJ010001896.1:4457187-4476501 GCA_907164525.1 Lophiomys imhausi
ACACACACACACACACACACACACACACACACACACACACACACACAAAGATAGACAGATAGAGAGAACATATCTAAATTTGAATGATCACAACAAAAATTATAAAACTCTATTCCATAAAGTCAATGAACTTTGGAAAAGGGGTTGGAATTTTGTTTATAAAAATTATCATTAATTGCTTTGACTAATAAAATACCCAAGGTAAGTGTGCTTCCCCAAATAAAATGACAGCTTTACATCGCAGCATTTCCAGTGTAACTACTAGATCATTAAGAGAATTAATAATTTTCATTTGCAAAATCTGAGCCATCTTAATATGTTATTCAGGTATTCTATAGTTCTATTTTCACCATGTCTGTGAAAGACAACATACTGCTTTGTTGTGGTTTCCTGACAAAGCAATATAGATCAGGAAGCTTAAGGAACAGAAATTCATCATCTCACAGTCCTGGGAGCTCACGTCTGCATTCAAGGTGTGTGCCAGATGAGTTACCCTGGAGGCCCTTCTTCTTGGCTTAGGTATGTCCTTTCTGTGTCTTCATAATTATCTCCCTTCTGTGCCTTCATATGAGATTCTCCTTTTATAGAAATATCTAATTAAGCGTCAACCTGATGGCCACATTTTAACTTATGTGTCTTCTTTAAGATCCTATTTCCAAAGACAGTAACATTTGATGATAATGCAGTTCACTGTTTCAGTGTGGTAGTTAGACATCCAAGTTGGAAACATTCAGCAATACCAGGAACAAAGAATCAGCCACTATCTTCATTTCTGTCACTTCACTCTCTCTTCCATGTTTAGAACCACCTAGTCTACAGGTACAGTTTTTGGAAGGAGGAGATACATGGATTTTAGTTGCCATCTCCAGGATTTTTTCCTCATGCCTACTTTCCTCTACCTCCAAATCATGTTACTAAATATGCAAAAAAAATCCATGCATGTTTTTGAACTGCTCAGTAGAATAAATATAATAATTTCATACATGCTGTGTCCAAAGTTCAAACATTGCAATTCCCTCTGGGGTTTTCATCACTTGCTCTTTTGTTTTTGAGACATGGTCCCTATAGCATAGAATGACCCCTGCCTCAGCATCCCAAGTCCTACAAGTGCCACTACATGTAACCTGTGCTTTCAATTTTATATATTAATACTTGCTTGCATTCCAATGTGACAACAATCTTGGTGTGACAGTATAACGTTGTGATACCAGTGACTGGATGGAATAGGGGAGTAGGCAGAAGGATTTCAAAAGGACAAGGCCAGCTACACAAGCAGTTAAGGCCAGCTGGGATTACATAGCAAAACCCTGTCTCAAAGGAATCACTACAACAACCAACAGACAATAACTAAAAGCATTCCCCTTATAGTATCTTGTAATCTCTTCCCTCTTACCTATTGCATCAGAATTAAATGGTTTTCAAACACATCTTCTTGAATCATTTTTGCAATGCAAGCAGATTAAAGAACTCAATGCTATCAACCATGTAAATGACTATTTATGATTTACTTATTTATTTATTTATTTATTTATTTATCTATTTATTTATTTATTTATTTATTTAGGTTTTTCGAGACAGGGTTTCTCTGTGTAACAGCCCTGGCTGTCCTGGACTCGCTTTGTAGACCAGGCTGGCCTCGAACTCACAGAGATCCGCCTGCCTCTACCTCCCGAGTGCTGGGACTAAAGGCGTGCACCACCACCGCCAGGCTGCTATTTATGATTTATTAATTTTCAATATCAAATGTCCCAAATTTAAAACTGATATTATCTGAATGTATATTTGTAGAACATTTGTTGACTGTATTCTAAACATTGCAACCATTATTTCAGCTGCAGCTTGGGTCCCAGTGAACTGCTAAGGTAGTCATCTAGTCTGAGGTCACTCCTATTACAACACATTCAAACAATGTTTTGCATGTGCTATTCCATTAATTGGCTGTATCGTGAACTCCACTTCTAAAGAAAAAACAGAGTTGATAAATCAATATTACTATTAAAGCTGCATCATTAATTAGTAACATATTTTCAGACTTCAGAAGGTAATTACACATGAATCAGCAGCTATGTACATAAGGGGTTGACTTCATGAAAGACCAATTTCATGATCAATGAAGTTATAAAAACAATAACAACAAAGACAACAGATTGTAAAAATTGATTTCCTTGAAACAACACAACTACATTTGCATCTATCCCATTTAAACATTCTCTTTTTTTTTCTTTTTTCTTTTTTGCTGTTAACAGTATTCCAGTGAGAGTTGAAGTCTCAACTCAAGGAATTTCTTTTCCCAGCTGTGTTCTGGGCAGTCTATAAAAGGAAAATTAGACACAGGGCCCCAAGTGAGAATCTTTCCATTCTCAATGAACTGTCTTGATTTGACAGAAATACATCTGGACAGAGATATATGTAGTTGTGTTCTTCAGTATGAAGAAGTGCTTACACTGCATTTAGAAGGCATGTTGGTAAAAGGCAAATGAGCTCTAAATTTAGCTTGAACCATGGTGAAGTGGATAAAGAGTGATTATAGCTGTTTGTTCTGATGAGGTTAGTAGCTTGGATCATGACCTCTTGAGAAAAAGAAGACAGGGCGTTGTAATGGATTTTTCTTAATCTAATGGACGAATGACAGTGAATGATGGTTCTTAATTAGCATCCTCCTCTTCAACTGCATTTGGTGTAACACCCTCACATTTGCCTATATCATCTGTGAAATGCAAAGCTAAGCCTCAAAAAGCACAATCCTTATTTCTCTTCTTAATGAGGGAATAAGTGCAACAAATTTAAATTAGTTCTTTGCAAATGAAGAGAGAGCTCTTGGTTTCCATTGTGCACACATGACACTGGTTTGAATTGCAAGATCCTAAGAATGATAGAAAATGGATCCAGTATAAAACATTTAGCTCTTTTATAAAGCAAAATAGGTCCTAAGATTATTAGCCATCATTTATACAGTATAAAAGAAAGCCCAGCAATGAAGCAGGGAGTGGAAGTTGACTGTTTTTACAGGCTTTTTGTAGCAAAAGGACTAAATAGCCTATGCATCCTAGTTCATCTTATGTTTAATGATGCAAAGAGTGAATCCCAGATTTATTTTCTCCTTACTGCTTAATGAAATAGCCTGCTATTCCACATTCCACTTTGTGAAATAAGAACGATAAAAGAATATACAATTCTGAAAATCCTTCTCCAATTAACCTATTGTCTAGTTCTTCACCTCCGGCTCACATGGTCTCTCATTCTGAAGAATATTCTTTGACTAAAGGGTATTAATGATCCCAGAGAGGCATAGGTGGCTTGGTGGGGGCAGACAGAAGGGGAGAGACGTGTGGGGCTTGCTGTTCTGACCCATATTTTAAGATAACGTCATATCAGGAATTGAATTTAACATTCAGAATCCATTCTACATTCTTATCTTTAAAAGTAACCTAAAGCTGTTAATTCAGAAAAGCTGGATGGATAAATGAAAAACCAGATTCCGATTTCTTCAGGAGAACAGGCTGGTAAATCCCTGTTGGATCGTCAAAATTAACCATTTCCCAAAACCAACCTTTTCTTTTTGCCCTAGGATAACCTGATCAAATTTCCTGGCTTCATTTTCTCTATTGGACTAGCAGTAATGTGAAACTGAAGAATCCCTGTCAGATCTAAAGCCAGTTTGAAAGGCAAGCCAACTCCTTAGGGAAAAGGCCGCCATGTGAAGGCAAGATTGTGTTAATAGTCAAATCCCATCTTCAAATGTCACCAACTGACTTAAGAGAAAGTAATGTTATAAGGAGGTGGGTAAAGGTGAGTAAACAACCTGAGAAGGAATAAATCAGGATGGAGAAAAATTTTAAAATTAGAAATAAATCATAAAATGAAGAGAGAGGAGAATCTTGGGATTGAAGGACTATGAAAAACAAAACTCATGAGTGTGATTTAGATGGATTAAACAGGGATCCAAAACCTAGATATAAAAGGCCTCTACACAAGCAATTGAAACCATTCTTTATTTTGATTTCTATGTAGAAGTACTGATTTAAGGGATATCCCAAAATACTTCTCAAGCTGAGATAGCTGAATACGTAATCCTGTATTTTTGTAACTGATGATGTATCGATAATATGAATATTACATGAAAAACAGGTACTATATGAATTTTTCATGACTTTTGAATGATTTTAATTTTTTGAGAAAATTTAGATGACATTTTTGAAGATGTATTGGATTTTTGTATCAATTATTAGGGGTTATTGCTATTATTTATTACATTACATGTCCACTGTTAGAGACTATAGCTCCTAGTATTAGCTATTTGTAAAATATATTATGGACATTATATAAATGTATATGGTAAATAAAATAATATTAAGAGAAGCCACAATGTAGATAATATTATTATTTGTGTTTCGTTTATTTGGTTGATATAAGTAAGGTTGACTGAAAGGATCACAGTGTGTGTGTGAACCGTAATCAAAATAAAGGTGCATAGTTAACATGGAAATGGTTTAATAACAAATCATTTTTATAACTTCGATAGGCATAAACCCAGTATAAACCCTAGCAAAAGTATAAAGAAGTCACATAGAAATTATTGTTTGCTTAGGAAGCCTCCTGACTACTTATCTGAGCTTCATTTATTCTGGAGAATTAAAATAACCAAAGGAAAAATGAAGGATTATTTTCAGTTGTTTAATGAACCATGATATGCAATATGTACAAGAAAAAAGTCACAATTTCAAGCCCAAAGATCTCGTCTATCCTCATGCTGAGACCAGAGACATTAACACTTGCAATTAGTCTTTCTTCTGTGTGTGATTTTGTGTGTGTGTGTTTGTGTGTGTGTGTGTGTGTGTGTTCATCCACACCTAAAGGAACTTTCTTTTGTTTGTACTGAGTGTGAAATATCTGAAACATCAAGTCATTATAATGACAGTAACTCCAGCAGCTGTGGATCCTTCACTGGTCATTTTTGGTCTCCTAATTAGGTGGAACAGTAATAATGATTCCAAATTTTCTTCAATCTCAGTATCATTTACATTCTTAGTTCATTAAGATTATACAAACACAGGCAATTATTTAATTAAGAAAATCTCCAGATTGTTCACAAAAGAAAAATAGTGTGTGTGTGTGTGTGTGTGTGTGTGACAGAGAGAGAGAGAGAGAGAGACAGACAGACAGACAGACAGAGAAACAGAGAGACAGAGACAAAGATAGAGACAGAATGGCAAAGAACCAGAGTGAGAAAACTAATCTTGAACTTCAGCTAGTCTTTTCTAGTTAACTTTCCAGGAAATTATCCATTTGATGGCTGTATGTTCCCAATGGTTACAAGTAGTTAAAAAAAAAAAAAAAAGTAGAAGCAGAAACCTGGTCTTGGGGATGAAACCAAGAGACTTCCAGATATCAAACATGTGTTTGACCACCGAGACATCATCCCCATCCCCCACAGTCATTATCTGCCTTACATAGTGGAAGATTTTTGTAATGTATGCTGGCTAGATGGCAGGACTGTATCTGTTTATAAGCAATAAACCTTGTGTGCCCTTTCTTTCTTTATTCCTAAATATTTGTTTACTTGATTTTATTTATTGTTTACACATTTGCTATCAGTGAATAGTGTGTCCTATATTCTAGCATCCTACCAACCCATGAATAAGGATTAGATGAATAATCATAATCACAGTTATAATGACTGTTAATCACTCAAAATTCACCAAGAACTGACTTTACACAGGGTTATTTCTAAATTCATTATTGTTGTTGTTTGTTTTTTTAAAAAAGGGTTTTTCTGTGTAGCCTTGGTTGTCCTGGAACTCGCTGTGCAGACCAGGCTGGCTCAAACTCAGAGATCTGTTTGTGTCTGCCTCCCAAATGACTGTATTAAAGGTATGCACCAACATTCCCAGCTTCATCTCTAAATGTTTTAGTACTCATTAAAGAGAAGCCAGAATAGAGTTGATACAGTAGAGTTAGGTACAGTAGAGAGTTCAGTAGAGAAGACAGTACAGTACAGTAAAGGAAGTTTAGTACAGTTCACTTGAATTCACCTAAGTTCAGTTGAGTTTCTGCAGTTCAGTGCAGTTCAGTTCATGGAGTGCAGAAGTTGTTCAGTTCAGAAGAAGCTGAGAGAAGCCAATTTGAATAAGCAGCTTGAAGACTTTGGAGCCAGAAGAGCTGATTTGAACCAGCCAGCAAGAGTTCAGAAAGAACTTGAAAGGGTGAGCTTACTCAGTAGTAAGTCTCAGAGGCTGAAAACATTCTAGGCCTATATTAGATTGTATGGAGGTTAGAAGCTTCCAGGACTAGGCCTAGGTTAGCATACGGAAGCAGTAAGCCCCTGAGATGGTAATTATGTCTGGTGTTACTTTTTCAGTAGTGTAAAAAACCAGAAGGAAGAGATTAGCAATTTAATGTAAATAGTGATGATTGAAAATTAGGTACTTTCATAGTACAAAAGGACTTAGCAGTTAAGAACATTTCCTACTCCTGCTTATTCAGGGTTAAGTTACCAGAACCTGATAACTCACTACTGTCTGTAACTCCAGTTTCAAGCATCTGATACCCTCTCTGGCTATATGCATGTAGTACACTTTCAAACATGCAGGCAGTGTATTCTCACACATAAAATGAAAATAGTCAACATTCTAGAAATAATTACCTTCTCCTAATTAATACAGTACTATAATTTGTATGCTGGTGTAGAAGCTTCAAAGAAGCATGTAGAGAATGAAAGTATAGTTGTAGACTTGTAAGAAAGTAATTACAAACCAGAGACAGTTGAAAAGGACTAGTAGCATGAAAGCAACATGAAATAAATATGTTGGGATTTCAGCACCTCACATTCTTGAGACTCCGTTATGTGAACCAAGATAAGGAACACTTAGGTTTCTCACACTACTTACAGAAATCTGAGAATGAAGTCTCCTCAAGAAGACACAGCTACAGGATGACTGAGGCTAGATCAAGCCCAAGATCTTAATCGATTCAAGGCTTTCTCTTGATGTTTCCATTTGCTGAATTAAAAAATAGTTCAATTCTGAGTTGTTTAGGAACTAAGAGGGTGTTCTGGATCTAAGAAGATGTTTTTAAAATTGTGATGCAAGTTAGAATGAAAGCTGAGTTGGATACAGAACTTTAAACTCATGGAGATGGTTAGATAGAAGAATGCTAAAGTCAGGTGCCAAATATGTATGGACTGGACATTGGGAATGTACGCTAAGCCATATAACTCTCATAATTGTGGTCTAATTATTTCTGTTATTTTGTATTGTATTTATTGTTCTAAGAGAAAGAGCCATGTGTTGGACGGAAAGGGGTAGTTGTTGGGGGGAAAAGATATACCTTAAAGTTAAAAAAAAGGAAGAGGATGGGTGGATTGAGGGGTAAGAGGGTGGGAGGGTGGGACTGGAGGGGGGAGAAGGGAGGGGATTGAGTTGCAGATGTAACTTGAAGAAATAAAAAATAAATTAAAAAAAAGGATGGAATTTACTTCATTTAATTCACAAGAAAAAGCTGGACGTGGTGTTGCATGACTTTAATCGCACACTTTGGGGGCAGACGCAGGCAGATCTTTGTAAGTTTGAGGTCAGCATGGCCTACAAAGAAAGTCCAGGACTACCTAGAGAAACACTGTCACAAAAAAACCAAAAAAGAAAAAAATCAGGAAAGAAGAAATAAGAAAATCAATCTGAGTTGTTGGAATGCTTCATCTTCCACATTCAAGCAATTTTTGATTAACACTGTGCAAATTTGAAATTTCTATGCCAGAAAAGGCACATTTAAAGTAACAGGTGTATAGAAGAGAATTTTACTTTTAATATTATTTCTTAATTTGAAAATAAAAGTCTTTAAAAAAGAATAGTCATAAATCAAGTTAATGAACCCATTAATATAGCTCAAATGATATTTCTACTGCCCAGAAAGCAGAAATATGACAATATTTCAAAATAAAAACCCACTTTGTTAAGTGAGTAGGAATAGTAAGCTCTGGCTTATTTCATAGCTACTGTTTCAAAACCAAAGTCCCCTCCCTCAGATTGTGGGATTCATACTCCAACAGCAGATAAAGATGAACTACATTTGTATTTTAAAGAGATGCTATAGAGTTTCTTACTTCCGTACACATCTGGCCGTTTAGCGCCAGTTATCACCTTTGCTCTGCAAAGCTGAACCTGGCAACGATTCAGGTCCTCCACTGGAAAAATAAGATGTTGGAAAGAAAGAGAAATATGTAGTAGATTTCAAGAGGAAGTTCATACTCATATTAAATGATTAACTACCTTGGTAACCTCACACAGTATCACAGAATAGGTATTATACCATTTGAGGTTTTAAATATCTACAATGTCTTTATGGTTTGTTATACATCTTTGGGGTTTGTTATAGGCAATGAGGAATTAAAAGTTATTATTTTTTTTATGTTGGGAGTACTGATCTCAAATGTACCCTATTTTGTAGCATGCAGTGGATTTCCTGTGCTATCTGAAGACTAAAGGATGAACTGAAATGCTAAAACTCCCCAAAAGAGATGTACATAGGTTGACATGTTTATTGTCTAGTTTCCTAGAAATGATCAACAGTCCCATGGCTCAATCCTTTATTTATGCTTTGCTGCCTGGAGCTATCATAGTGAGATCAACCAAGGTGTGTAAAGATGAAAGGATAATGTGACCAGAAACATTTAGACATGCCCTACTCATTCAATAAATTCATTATGAGAAAAGGGAGAATATTAAAATTTCTGTGACCATCAACTTTGATTTATCATAAATAAATCAACCTAAATAAATTTATTTGTTCTATATTGAAAGAACTGACCCTGGAAGTGGGAACGGTTACAGATTAAAAGTTGTCTTAGGGAGTGAAGATGGCGGCGACCTACACTGACGCATTCTGAACGCGGGAAAAAAGAGCCATAAAAAACACAGAGTTATTGGGCACTGTGCAAAAACCGGAGGGGCTAGCCCCCCCCCCCCCCGGGAACACTCACAGCTCCCAAGGGACTGTTAAAAGTCCCAGGGCAAGGCTCTCCCCATCTCTCACAGACACGGAGGCCACTAAACGCGGGATTCGGGAACTCCCATTTGGTGAGGCGCCTGGTAACATCGATCCCAACTTACAGCAGGCAGAATCAGGGTCCACTTGGCCATAGATCGCTGTCCTATTGGGCTCCCCACACATCAGGTTGAACTTATACCCACTTAAAAAAGGTTGCGAGATAGTGGAAGCCTTAGCAAGGAACAAACAGGGGGCTCAGCGGGTGGTCTGCAGCCGCTCATGAAGCGGAGGGCAGGAGGTTCCGAGAGAGCGCAGGAAGCTGGGAACACAAAAGCATGCGGGAGCGGCCAAATCTCACACACTCACGGTAGCGCAGCTGGGGAGAGAGCACGGCTGGCAGGGACAAATCCCGGCGAACCCACAGCAGGTCATCTGGGGAGAGAGACAGGCGTGGGCGGGGCCAGGGGTCCATGCACCCACAGCGGAGCTGCTGGGACGAGAGGTCCACTCAGGCAGCCGGAGGATCCGGGGCTTGGGGTACCCACGGGACCCGTGGCGGCGCAGACAGGAAGGGAATCAGGCACAGGGTCCAGCCCTGTGGCGAGAAGCCTAGAGAGAAACCAGAAATCGGGACCATAGCTGTATCCTGGAAAATCCAGACATATCAGGTGTGGAGCCAGACCCTGTCAGCCTCCGGGACGACAAACAAAGCCCACAGAATCTGTGCCTGGGCAAACAGGCCCATACCATCAGAACCATTACAGGCTGATAACTCAGAGTGCAACATAGAAAAGTCTGAATTGGGAGCAGTGAAACAATCCTGGTCCATTACTCACAACCTGGGAATAGGCTGCACCAGATCACAGTGCCTCTGGCGATTAAAACCACAGTGACCTTGAAATCCCCCTGTAAGCAACGACAGATAGCCAAGTAACTCGTCCCCTGCACCAAATCATCCACTGTGGTTCCAAGCACAGAAAACAGACAGCTAAATGCATCCAATGGCGAAAGGTCAAAAAAAAAAAATAGAAATCAAGGAATTATGACTCCAACAAAGGAGAACCACCCTAGCTCATCCAATTCGGATGACCACACACCAACAGAAACACATGAAAACATTGACAATTCTGCAGTATGGAAAGTGATAGAGTCCCTGCAAGAAGAACTTAAATCTATGAAGGAATTCAAAGTAACCACAATTCTACAAATCAAAACAAGGAACAACACCATTAAAGAGCTCCAAGCCAAGGTGACAGAGCTTGAACAGGAAAAGGAAAAAGCCATGAAAGATTTTCATACAAAAACAAGCAAGCTGGAGAAGGAAATGTACAAAACGAACAAAACCATACAAGACATGAAAATAGAAATAGAAACAATAAAGAAAACACAGTCAGAGTTAAAAGAGGAAGTGGAGAACCAAGGGAAGAGAACAGGAACTACGGATGTGAGTATCAACAATAGGATGCAAGAGATGGAAGACAGGATCTCAGGTATGGAAGATTCAGTGGAAGAAATCAGTACAACATCCAAAGAAAATGAGAAGGCTAAAAAATCTCTCACCCACAACATCCAGGAAATCAAGGACTCATTGAAAAGACGGAACCTAAGAATTATAGGTATAGAGGAAAGAGAAGACTCCCGACTCCAAGGTCCAGGAAATATCTTCAACAAAATCATAGAGGAAAACTTCCCAAACCTGAAAAAAGAGATGCCAATAAAAATCCAAGAGGCATACAGAACACCAAACAGATTAGACCAGAAAAGAAACTCCTCTCGCCACATAATAATTGAAACCCCAAATGTACAGAAGAAAGAAAAAATATTAAAAGCTGTAAGAGAAAAAGGTCAAGTCACATACAATGGCAGACCCATCAGAATTACACCTGACTTCTCCCCAGAAACGATAAAAGCTAGAAGGGCCTGGTCAGATATACTACAAGTACTAAGAGATCATAGATGCCCAGCCAGACTACTTTACCCAGCAAAACTCTCTATCAACATAGATGGAGAAAACAAGATATTCCATGACAAAATTAAATTTAAACAATATCTACCCACAAACCCAGCCCTACAGAAAATCCTAGAAGGAAAATCCCAACCCGGAGAAGAAAACTCCACACAAGAAAACAAAGGGAATAGAAAACCCATCAGCAACTAAACCAAAAGAGGAACAGGACCACCGCCTATACCAAACTAATGGGAAATAACAACCCCAGGTCACTAATATCCATCAACATCAATGGACTCAACTCCCCAATAAAAAGACATAGGTTTACAGAGTGGATCCGCAAGCAAGACCCTTTTTTATGCTGTATACAAGAGACACATCTTACTACAAAAGATAGACACTGCCTCAGAGTAAAGGGCTGGGAAAAGGTTTTCCAAGCAAATGGACCCAGGAAGCAAGCTGGAGTAGCCATCCTAATATCAAACAAAACAGACTTCCAACTGAAGTTAATGAAGAAAGACAAAGAAGGGCACTATATACTCATTAAAGGGAATATTCATCAAGAGGAAATCTCAATACTGAACATCTATGCCCCAAATACAAAGGCACCTACTTTCGTAAAAGAAACACTTCTAAAACTTAAAGCGCACGTCGATCACAACACATTAGTAGTGGGAGACTTCAACACCCCACTCACAACAAAGGACAGATCATCAAGACAGAAGACAAACAGAGAAATATTGAGTCTAACAGAGATCATGAAACAAATGGACCTAACAGATATCTACAGAACGTTTCACCCAAACACAAAGGAATACACCTTTTTCTCAGCACCCCATGGAACCTTCTCCAAAATCGACCACATAATTGGTCACAAAGATAGTCTCAGTAGATACAAGAAAATTGAAATAACACCTTGTATCTTATCAGACCACCACGGAATAAAGCTGGTCTTCAACAGTAAAAGAATCAACAGAAAGCCTACACACACATGAAAATTGAACAGCTCCTAACTGGATGACCACTGGGTCAGGGAAGAAATAAGGAAGGAAATCAAAGACTTCTTAAAATCCAACGACAATGAAGACACAACATACCCAAACCTATGGGATACATTGAAAGCTGTGCTACGAGGAAAGTTCATAGCACTAAGTGCTTTCAAAAAGAAAATTGTGACAGCTCATATTAGTGAACTAACAGCTAAGCTGGGTGAATTGGAAAAAAAAGAAACAAACACTCCCAAGAAGAGCAGAAGACAGGAAATCATCAAACTTAGAGCTGAAATCAACAACTTAGAATCAAAAAGAACTATACAAAGAATCAATGAAACCAAGAGTTGGTTCTTTGAGAAAATCAACAAAATAGACAGACCCCTAGCCAAATTAACTAAAAGGCAAAGGGAAAGAACACAAATCAACAAAATCAGAAATGAAAAGGGAGAAATAACAACAGACATTGAGGAGATCCAGAAAATATTCGGACATTACTTTAAAAATCTATATTCCACTAAATTTGAAAACCTAAGCGAAATGGACAATTTCCTCGATAAATTCCACCTACCAAAACTAAATTAAAATCAGATTAACAGCTTAAACAGCCCAATAACACCTAAGGAAATAGAAACAGTCATTAATAATCTCCCAACCAAAAAAAGCCCAGGGCCAGATGGCTTTAGCACGGAATTCTACCGGACCTTCAAAGAGGAACTAACACCATTACTTTTCAAACTCTTCCACCACATAGAAACAGAAAGAACACTGCCAAACTCATTCTATGAGGCCACTGTCATTCTGATTCCTAAACCACACAAAGACCCAACAAAGAAAGAGAACTTCAGACCAATCTCCCTCATGAACATAGATGCAAAAATACTTAATAAAATACTAGCAAACCGAATTCAAGAACACATCAAAAGTATCATACACCATGATCAAGTAGGCTTCATCCCTGGAATGCAGGGATGGTTCAATATACGAAAGTCTATCAATGTAATTCACCACATAAACAAGATGAAAGAAAAAAAACCACATGATATTCTCGCTAGATGCAGAAAAAGCATTTGACAAAATCCAACACACCTTCATGCTAAAAGTTCTGGAGAGAACGGGCATACAAGGACCATACCTAGAAATAATAAAGGCAATATACAGCAAGCCAGTAGCCAACATCAAATTAAATGGAGAGAAGCTTGAAGCATTTCCTCTAAACTCAGGGACAAGACGGGATGTCCACTTTCACCATATCTCTTCAATATAGTACTTGAAGTCCTTGCTAGAGCAATAAGACAATTAAAGGAGATCAAAGGGATAAAAATTGGAAATGAAGAAGTCAAATTATCCCTATTCGCAGATGACATGTTAGTATACATAAGCGACCCCAAAAACTCCACCAAAGAACTCTTATATATTTGGTTGTGAGCCTAGCCTTTAACGGCTGAGCCATCTCTCCAGTCCTACCAAAGAACTCTTACAGCTGATAAACAACTTCAGCAAGGTGGCTGGATACAAAATTAACTCAAAAAAATCAGAAGCCCTTCTTTATACAACAAACAAATATACCGAGAAAGAAATAAGGGAAACAACCCCCTTCACAATAGCCACAAACAACATAAAATACCTGGGGGTAACTCTAACCAAGCATGTAAAGGACCTATATAACAAGAACTTCAAGCCCCTGAAGAAAGAAATGGAAGAGGCCTTTAGAAGATGGAAAGATCTCCCATGCTCATGGATAGGTAAGATCAACATAATAAAAATGGCTATCCTACCAAAAGCAATATATAGATTTAATGCAATTCCTATCAAAATACCAACACAATTCTTTATAGACCTGGAAAAAGCTAGTCTCAACTTCAAATGGAACAACAAAAAGCCCAGAATAGCTAAATCAATCTTGTCCAATGAAAAAACATCTGGAGGTATCACCATCCCAGATTTCAAGCTGTACTACAGAGCAACAGTAATAAAAACAGCATGGAACTGGTATAGAAACAGACCAGTGGATCAATGGAATCGAATTGAAGACCCAAACATGGATCCACACACCTATGGCCAACTAATCTTTGACAAAGAAGCCAAAAACGCACAATGGAAGAAGGACAGCATCTTCAACAAATGGTGCTGGTCCAACTGGATGTCCACTTGCAAAAGAATGAAATTAGACCCATACCTATCACCTTGTACAAAACTGAATTCCAAGTGGATCAAAGACCTTAACATAAGGCCAGCCACACTAAAGATACTAGAAGAAAAAGTAGGAGAAACCCTCGAACTCATTGGCACAGGTGACAACTTCCTGAACAGAACACCAACAGCTCAGGACCTGAGATCAACAATCAATAAATGGGACCTCATGAAACTGAAAAGTTTCTGTAAAGCAAAGGATACTGTCATTAGAACAAAACGGCAACCAACAGACTGGGAGAAAATCTTCACCAACCCCACATCTGATAGAGGGCTATTATCTAAAATCTACAAAGAACTCAAGAAACTAAATGCCAAGAAACCAAATAATCCAATCAAAAAATGGGAGATGGAGCTAAATAGAGAATTCACAAAGGAGGAATCCCTAAGGGCTGAGAGACACCTGAAGAAATGTTCAACATCCTTAATCATCAGAGAAATGCAACTCAAGACGACCCTGAGATTCCACCTAACACCTGTTAGAATGGCTAAGATAAAGAGCTCAAATGATAGCGCATGCTGGTGAGGGTGTGGAGAAAGGGGTACCCTACTCCATTGCTGGTGGGAGTGCAGGCTTGTGCAACCACTATGGAGGTCTGTCTGGCGATATCTTAGAAATCTAGGAATAACCTTGCCTCAAGACCCAGCCATACCACTTCTGGGTATACACCCAAAGGACCTCTCACGGAGACATAGGGAAGTCTCCTCATCTATGTTCATAGCAGCCTTATTTGTAATAGCTAGAAATTGGAAACAACCCAGATGTCCCTCAACTGAAGAATGGATTAAAAAATTGTGGTACATCTATACAATGGAATATTACTCAGCTATCAGAAACAATGAAATCATGCAATTTGCAACCAAATGGATGGATCTAGAGGAGCTCATCCTGAGTGAGCTAACCCAGTCTCAGAAGGATGCACATGGCATCTATTCACTTATAGTAGGATTTTAACTATATCGTACAGGATATCTGTACTACAACCAACACATCAAAAGGAACAAGGACATAATTTTTTTTTTATCTTTTTCTTTTTCCTTCTTCTTTCTTTTTTTTTCTCTTTCCTTTTCCCTTCTCTTTTTCTTCTCTTTTTTTGTTGATATTCTTTGTTTTTGTGGGTTTGTGTGTTTGTTGGTCTTTTTTTTAGTATTCCCCCAGTAACAATGAGACACCATTCACTGGCAGTACTGCCTCGTAGGCCCCCGGTGAATGAAGAGGCTCTTGGCCCTCATATGACTCCTGATCTGTGGTGAGAGACTGTTAGGCAGGGACACTCCACCCCAGAGGAACAAGACGGAAGGGTCAGGGGGTAGAGCATGGGAGGGTGGGTCTGGGAAGCGGGAAAAGAGGACAATATGATAAGGATGTAACCTGAAGCAACAAACAAATAAATTTATTAACTAAAAAAAAAAAAAAGAAAAGAAAAATAAGGGCAGGGGGCAGGGCTGAAACACTGCGAATGGAACAGAGGATACAGCCATTCGGCCTGGATTTGCAGACCTCCAGGTGTAGAGAAGACGTGGAGCTAAGGTAAAATACAAGAGAATTGTGGTATTGGCCCATGCCTTTGACTTCAGCGGAGACGGGGGGGGGGGCACATTAGAGTTGGTGGTCTTATGTACTCTGGAGTCATATGGAGCGGGGTGGTGAGGGTGCATACTCTTGCTCCCACCATTCAAGAAGAGTACACCCTTGGTCCCAGCTCCCAGCACACTGGAGACAGAAATGGGCAGATCCCGGAGCTCAGGGTCAGCCTGATGCAGGGCAAACTCTAAATAGAGAAAGACTTCCATCCAGGAGTGGTGGAACACATCTTTGATCCCTTCAGATGGGAAACACAGGTCCCTGATCCCAATAATTAGAGTTCAGAGACACACACATGGGATTTGGAGGGACCTAGGTTTGGAGGCTACTTACAAAAGGCCTTCTCGATGCAGGCAGATTGTCCTTTGGGATCTCAAAATATATACACTAGAGCTGGTTTAGCTCCAAGGTGACAGAATGATTTCTTCTTTAACCCAGACTGAAAGATAACGCTTTGTATGTTGTCAGAAGGCCAAATTTGCTTCAGGAGAAGTACTACCTAGCCCCCCCTCCCCCCCCAGAAAAAAAAAAGAGGGCAATTGTCCTAGGGTTGGGATTGGGGCAGGGCTCTGTTCTTATCTTTCCAGGAGAATCGAAGAGTCCATTAGGGGAGCCCGGGGATGGCTGGACAGCGGAATCCTCAGCAGAGAGCAGAATCAGGCACCAAGGAGGACGAGTGACCCAGTTGATTCTGCCTGACAGACTTCCTCAATAGCTGTCTCCATCGGGGGCCTGCAACCACCACAGCAATCCAATGTCACTGGGACCGTTCAGCTCTACACAATGCCCCGACAGGAACCTCAGTGAAACCTGCAAGATCAGCTTCTGCCTACAAACCCCTTAGGTCATCTAAACAGCTGAGAACAGAAGGACTGAACATAAAAGGAATGTACTAACATTTTAAATCATTTTTACCATTTGGGTTGGGGCCCCAAACAGGTCTACTACGACCCAAATCAGCAGGAAGTCACTTTAAGAGAGCGACGCCCCATGCCCAGAGGGTGGGGAGGGTGTTTCTCCGCCCTTCTTTTTGGTTGTTTGAAGGATAACTGAAAACTCTGTAATGTAGGGGAAGAGACTACAAGCTGATAAATGGTCCTGTCTTAATGGGTTTTGGAGGTTAGCCCCAGGGAAATCCTACTTTTCCTTTTCTGTATCCTTCTTCCTCTCCTATGTAGGAGTGCATGGGCTTGAGAAAAATGAGATATAGACATAGCACAGGAAGGTCCAAGAAGAAGGGGCAGATTATTGAATATGCCCTTACACCTTTGCATATTGATACAAAATTAGTAGTTTATTTGGCTAAAGTGGTATTGACCATTGTTTATTGTGCAAAAATAAGATTGTATTGGATTACATCGGTATTGATCTTTGTATATTGATACAAAACTAAGATTATAGTTGGCCACAATGGTATTGACCCTTGCATATGGACATAATATTAAGATTATATTGGGCTACATAGGCATTGATCTTGGTATATTGATACATAATTAAGAGTATATTTAACCACAATTGAATAGATCTTTGTATATTGATACAAATTTAAAGGTAATGCTTCCCAATGGTATCATACCTAGAGATACTTAAAAATAAAATGTGAAGCTCTGACCTCTTGATACCAACCGTCTAAAACGGTCTAGGATAGTTGAAACAAACTCCTAGTCATGCAAACATGTCTCTTTGTTAGCTACTATGACAGTCTATCACAGATATTCTCTAAACTACCCAGTAATCAAGTTGCTAAGAGACAAGCAACATTTGCTTATCTAAATACAAGAGATGGTTAGGGCATCTTCAAAAACCCCTAGAGATCTTCAGAATATGGCATTCAAAGATGTTATCTTAAATCAAGATTTTTTTTGATATCGAGACATATCAGCGCCTGACAGTACCCCCTATTCTACTCCAAGTAGAAGATAAGCATCGAAGAACCTCCACTGTAAGATGGTTGAATTAGTGGCAAGCCTTTCTCTTGGCATGAAAAAACCCCTTGCACCAACTGCAGACAGACTGCTGTCCAAAAAGGACAAAACTTGGTAGCAGGGAAGTCGACAGCCTAACTCTGCCAAGACAGGGTAGGTAAGTCCTTCATAATCCCTGCTCTACAACAAATGTCTGTCAGAGAAACAAGACCCAAAGCCTGAAGATTGATGCTGGAATGTATGGAGAGAAAATGGGAACTGTCCAGGAAGTCATTGGTATGTTCTTTCTTAGTTTTGGAAGCTGCAGGCTCTGCACTTCCTATATAAGCAAATATATTTATCCCTCTCAGGTCTCTGAGGTGGTTGAAGAATGGACAGATAGAATCTTATAGTTAAATTTTGAACTGTTTAGGAATCAAGAGGGTGTTATAGATCTAAGAAGATACTCTTAAAAGTTTGTTGCAAGATAGTATGAATGTTGAGTCACATATAGACCTTTAAACTCATGGAGTTGGGTAGATAGTAGAATGTCAAAGTCAGGGGCCAAATAGGTATAATCTGAACATTGGGAAGGTATACTGGGCCAATTTACTCTCATAAATGTGGCATATTTATATCTATTGTTTTGTATAATACTTACTGTTATAAGAGAAGGAACCAGCTGTTGGACTGAAAGGGGAAACTTCTGGAGGGAAGAGGGTGGAAGGGCGGGATAGGAAGGGGGAATAGGGAGGGGTTTGTTACTGAGATGTAACTTGAAGAAAAAAAATAAAGTATTTAAAAAAAATAAAATAAAAAATAAAAGTTGTCTTAATGTTTCTTTTGAATTTACTCCCATATAAATTTTGAATTTACAAAACGATAAGGACTATTTATTTTAGAATATAAGTAATTAAAAATGCATACATGCTTGTGTACATACACAATATATGCATGCACATATATTCTGAAAGAGAGAGAAGAGAGAGAGAGCTATCTAGAGAGCTACTAAGCAACAGATATAACTGCTGAACGGTAGCTGAGGAGAAGTAAGACTAAGGTTAATTAAAAACAAAACAAAACAAAACAACAAAACACTTCACAAAGTATTAGGAGAAACAGGTGTCTTTATTCTCTGTGCCCAAAGCCTGAAATAAGGATTCACATGTGGGTGTTAGTTAAAATGGAAGAGAGCCTTGCAGAAATGACTGTGTGATTTGTGCCACTAGGTCTACCCTTGAGACTATATCTCTGGGGAGACTCCAGTCTGTAGGTTAAATTACACTTTATAAATGAAGTAGATGTTTCTTTTATCTCAACTCTGAATCCATGGTTTATAAAATAGAGTGTTGGTAGGATAGCCAGACTGAAATGAACTTCAGAGTAATTAGAAAAATGGAGAGATGAGTATTTGAATAATAATGACTATATTTGGACATTGAATATGGATCATGAATTGCACTTGTTATTTCTTTTTGTTAGCTTACTCAGTTCTAATAGAAAAAATAATAACAAAAAGGGGTGTAGAAAATAGAAACACTTGTCAATAAAGACAGAAAAGGGTCCTTTGAGTAAAGAGGAGATCAGTGGAAGAGAGTCATTTGAGAGCTTTTCGGAATGTGGAAACCCTGAGTCTGGTTCCACTGGCCCAAAGTTCAGTTATATGTATATATATATATATATATATATATATATATATATATATATATATAT